>CALNVZ010003426.1:13305401-13337901 GCA_940671915.1 Paracentrotus lividus
TAACAGCATCATCAAGAAAAACTGATTCGAAATATATAGTTTACCATTGTTTTTCTCTTTCTATCGTAAGTTTTGATTTAATTTCTTGGGTTTTTATTAAAAAGAAATATAAATATTTAAGGCTGAAGCTAAAAGTCAATATATACATATTGAATTTACAACTTTAACATAGTTTCATTTCAATAAAAATAAGACAATCAAAAATATAAAATACATGAAGAAAAGCTTAATCTTAAAACACATTCAAGATACAAAGTAACATATGCATAGCAAGGGAATAGTGCAGAGTAGGTAAAATAACAATGTGAAATACTATCCATGACGGAAAAAAAAAAAAAAAAAAAAAAAAACACACAAAAGGCATATGGGATTCTCTCTTATTGAGGTAAACGTGGATGAAATAAATATGAAAAAATACATTTAACGATGTAATTGCAGGGATTACTTTTAAGAAGCTATTCATAACTAAATATTGGAAATCATATACTTGCAACAATCATAAATAGTTTAAACTCGTTTAGTTTTATAAAGTGATGAAAGTGTTATAATGATCAGGGGCCGCGGAGCGTTTTTGAAGGTGGAGGGGCTGAGCCGAATGTGGGGGTGGGGGTGGGGGGGGGCTGAACAGAATAAAAATCACAAGTCTATGGTCATTTTTTTTTTTGTACACGTTTGCTGGAAAAAAATAGGGGGGGGGGGGCAGCCCCCCGGCTCCGCAGCCCCTAAAGTGACACATCATTTGTACCATATTTTTTTATCCCAAGAGGTTTCCTTTTTATGTGTTTACGATACAGTTAAGAATAATGATGAAAAGGTCTAAAAGAGAGGAGATGCTAAATCTAAGAAACAACGAGAGATTTAAATATATATATATATATATATATATATATATATATATCGGTATGCTGTAATAGAACAAATACATAGCGTATTATGTTTCAATTATTCACAAATAACATGATATGATATCCAATTACAGATTACCATACCAAGCCAATTAAACTACCATTACTTTTGCAATTCCACATTGTTTATTGTTCTGAGATATCATATTGTGTAGAAGAGGTGAGATATTTTTGTTATCAATGTTATATCGTATTCGATATACCTCGTAATTCCTGCCAATATATTTTTTTTTGTGAACTCGAGTAAATTAAGGACTCGCATATACATCTACATAGTATAATATTAAACCTTTCATTGCAGAAAGCATTCTGTGTTCTTATATAAAATCTAACAAACTTATGATATAAATATTAATCAGGTGAATCCGTTATCTAACGACGTCATGATTTACAAACATTATTATTTCATTTTGATTATGCATTAGTGTTTTTAAACATAAACCTTGATATGTGGTTCATGCATAGTTTTCTACCCCAAGTCTATAATGTTGATCGACTATAAATATTCCAAATATATCTATGTCCTTTATTTCATTCGACAAGATTTTCAATAGCGTCCGTTGTGTAATCCGAATGTATTCACAAGACAGTGTTCTTATATTTTTAGTTTAACACAATTCAGAAAGTTTCACCATGGACATTAGGGGTTGTTTTACGATCAGGGTACACTGTAAAAAATATTTGTATTTTTACAGCAAATCTGCTGTGAGCAGAGTCGCCATAAAAAAACGTATTATGAAAAACAGTTTTGTTGTAAATTTCTCCTGCAAATGATTATATGAGAAATACAAAATATACATCAGGAGTAACATATTTGTTCCATTTTAACCAAATGTGTAAGCTATAGAACTCTAATGATTTTTTTCTTCTCTTTCATTAATTATTAGAGGAGAAATTTACAGCAAAACTGTTATTTTAAATTACATTTTTGTATGGCGACTCTGCTGACATCACTTTGCTGTATTATTTTTTTTTTTTTACAGTGTACACCATTTGCTCTCACTGGACCAAAAAAAGACGGTTGTTTTGTTTTCTCTCAATTTTTGTGTAGGTGTTCTAGACGAGTAAAATGATATTGCTTTTAAATTTGGAGGCATGAGGTCACCAACTTATTTTTCTATAGGGGTTCAAATTTTTTATTACACGTAAAGTCAATTGCTTCATTTTCGGAGAGGACGTTTTTGACGGAACGTGATTTGACAACATTGTAACGCGAACTGTCTAAAAAGACAAGTTGATGTGGGTAAACATTATAAGTTTGTTGCATATATACAAGTGTTCTTACAGACAAAAACATTGTTCATCAAGTGATGTCTAACTACACTTTAAACAATAATATGCTCCTTTGTAATTATTCCATAATTTTCTTAAGTAGATTTAACTTTAAAAAAGAAAACATTAAAATTTAAACATTCAAAATATACATTTTGGAAAATTCAAGTAATTCTAACTTGCTTTGATTAAGTAAATTTAACTTCGATTAAGCACATTTCTTTTAATTACTTATTACTTAAAAGAAGAAGAAAAAAAAAAATCAAGTTTAATGTACTTTTTTTTTTTTTTATACAAAATTAACGCCTTATTTAGGCCTACATGATACATGAATATTCATCAAGAGCAAGTAAATGTTCAAAATTTTAGATAACTGTCATATATATTTGTGCTTGAAATTGTTTTGGATTAGGGTGTGTAAAAAAGTTCAATTTTTTGAAGCAAAGAAAGAGCAACTCAACTGAAAATTCTTTTTTTAAAAAATAGGTTTTACGAAAAAGTTCTCACTGTTTCATTTGTTAGGATGCACTGTTTGGGATATAAATCTAAATGTCTTTACCTTATCAATTACAGGTAAGTGACAAAATGAAGTCTGATATTTGGTTTAAACACGTAGGTTGAAATGATATCAGTGGACTATCGCGCTTAGAAAGTCCCCTCCCCCATTTTTTTTTTATTTTTATATTCTTTTACTCAATTGAATCAAGTAGTAATAACTTATAATATATCATTTTCAATAGAAGATACTTAAAATAGCATGGAGTTGTTAATACTTGAAAAAATTAAAGCAGTTTCTTAACTTAATTGAATTAAGTAAATACGACCGTGATTATTTTTACCGTGTATGCGTAGAACCATCGAATTCGGAGAGGACATATTTTTACGGAATTGGCATCCCATTTTTGGATAATGGTCACAAAAATTCATATTAACGATAGCTTCTGGGGTTTTCAGTAAAACAGTCGCATTTCAGTAATAAATTCTGTTTAGAAAAACTAGCCTAATGGTTGCTAATAATAAAGATGCGCGAGCTCAAAATCAGAAAAAATTAAATGAGACGGTAATTTTGCCCTAAAATGCCAAATAATGGTCAATTTCCGGAGATTGTGTCTTCCAATATTTTATTTTTCACATAAAACAACCCTTATTACATATACTGACAGTATGTAAGATCCCACAGCTCAGATTTGGGTAAGTCTCCACAAAGTTGCACATTCACTTAAAGAGCTGAGGCTCCATTGAAATAACGACTTTTGCACACAAGAAATCCGGGATTTATTGATACCATATGAAATCATTCAAGAAAAAGAATGAGCCGATGTATTGATAAACAGTTCTCCTTCATTCACCAATTCATCAGTAGGGTTCGTTATCATATTACCGTAGACGTGGGCATTACCCAGGACGACGGAATCAGTGTTTGGACCAGGAGCCCTCGGATCGTCATAAGCCGGCTCCATTCGGTTGGTTTTTCGGCTAATATCAGGTTTGGCGTACAAGGCTTCAGGTTTGTCATTGCTTAAACATTGTTTAAACATTGGTCGTGATGACTTCGATTTAAATGGCGAAGGTATTTCCATTTCAAAATGATCTCTATGGTCCTTGGAAGACGGGAGCTGTTGTAAGAAAGATGCGGGGAAATTTGGATCATCATATTCGGACTCTACTTTATTGGTCTTTCGATTCATGTCTGGTTTGGCGTACAAGGCACCAATCGCATTACTTGTCAAACCTGGGTTGCTCGTTGTCCTCTGAGCATCATTTTGAGATGCATATGGCGTCATTGAAGACAAAGTGGACGTCTTCATATTAAATGGGTCTTTATGATTCTTGGACGAAGAGAAAGTTGCCAATGGAGGTGTCCAATTATCTATATAATCTTTATGGACGCAACTGCCATGACCGGGTCCATTGTTGCCATCAGGGTTTTCATCTACGGGGCCGATTCGGCTGCATGCGGCTGTATCTGCAGGATCTCCCAAAATACAATTTTCTTTAGTCTTACATCTCCTTTTCGTCTCTGGGAGTTGTCGCTTCACAGGTAGGCTAGGATGTCCTTCCGGAGGACATGCCTGCCCTCCTGGATCTAATTGACGCTGCCTCACGATTACCACTGTAGGCACTGATCCCGTACAACGTTGCATGGGTTCTTCCGGAATAGACTGACCATCAACACCATCTAGAGGGGTAGAATTGATGTCTGTCCCATGATTTATCATAGTTTGAGAGTGGTATCTATACTTTTTCATATGAGCACGATAATATCGAGCACCACCAGCGGCAATGCAGACCATCGCGACAAGCACCGTTGCAACCACTGCCCAGATTATGTTGATTTGATTTGTCTCATTATTTTCCGACATATCTTCTGAACAGTTCGGCATTTCTGTCAATTTTTTAGTTGTAGTGTCCTGTGTAGGTACTCCCTCTGAAGTCTTCAGGTCATTTATCATGGTTGTAACCTGCATATACCTTGATAAACAATTATTATTCGTTGAGGGATTCTCCTTTGAGATGGAAATATTGTATTTCTGTTTTCTTTTGAAGTAAAGATTACTGACACCCCATACGGAAAACTCGTCATCAGTTTTCATGACACCGCAGAGAAAAGTGATATGGCCGTTATCAACAACGCAGAAGTCACTTGCATCATTCATTTGAATCGAATCGCTACAAGTATTGTACCATAACAATGAGGCGTTTGTCTCCCTGACATTGCAACAATCAAAGGGAACTTTCTCAGTAGGGTCCTCGTCTATTGTTTGATGCTGGATATAAGGAAATGTGCACGTCTTAGTGAGATTTCTTTTCCGTTCGTAAACCAGACACTTCTGCGGCACTGCCTGGTCTTCGTAGATGCTTTCGAGAGCCAAATAAGTAGTGATCTTGTTCGTTAAATTGAAAGCTCCATCAACCTCCATCTCAGGAGTCTCGTACTCATACACCACATGATCTTCTGCTACAAGATGTGCTCGATCACCTACGTTCACCTGCACCCACTGACAAGACATCTGTAATCTTCCACTTTCTTGGTCAAACAGTGTTGAACAAATAGGGTCTGTAGTTTCGATAGTTATATTGAAGACAACAATCGCACAAAGGGATTGTTTCTGAAGGTAAATGTTGACGATGTGTTTTCCAGAATCATCTGGTTCTGCAAGCGCGATAGACAAATCAAAAGCGTTCGTGCTGGCCACTTTGGCAATCGTATAACGTGTTTCTTCAGTAGATGAATTACCGATGAATTCTAAGGACTGATTGTCTAATCTGACCAATAACAAATTTTCTCTGGTCCATCCTAAAGATTGAGCATCGTTTAAGTGGTCACTCAGGAAAAATCTCGAGGAAATATTTTGTCCATTCAACGCGGACAATGTTTTTTCTTGCTTATCACCGCACCAGAAATTAGCTTTTTCGCTGACGCTAATTTGGAAAATTGCTAGCGTGAAAAGGAAAAACGATCTGGCATACCGATGAGGTGTAAAAATCATTCGAGACATGGTTAGAAGAATCATAATGCCTAGGCTACTAAACAAATTTGGCTTTTAAACGACCCCGCAATGGACTTCAAAGGAAATGAATTAAAACTCACAATTTTTGTGTCAGCAAAAAAATTATCTTGAACAAGGTGTTGATGGAAATGACATAGAGCAGAACTGTATCGATGAAATGGTTTCGAGAAATGAAAGTTTCTTAAAACTGTCCGACAAAGTCTCGTGTAAAATAAGATCGTTTTATGATGGGATCATATTATAAAAGGCAATTAACCTACGAAAGGAAATGAATGATAAAGAATGACAATGGATACATGAGTCTTGTTTAGTGAGGAGCCCGATAATATAACCAAGGTTCATTCATGACTATCTGCCAATCAATCCCTTGTAACCATTATGTTTTGATACCTCGATAAATATTATAATTGCGCCATCGATTGGAAATATAAATATCTAAATGGGCGGAGCCAACAGAATAAAATGTATGAGAAGTCTTACAAAATTTGGTTTTGTTTAGACAATGTTAGAAGTAATACACCCTTCTCGGCTTCTCGCCTTCCCCCACGGTGCTTAAAATTGAATAATGGCACAGGAAATCACTATTCATAATGAAACCAAGAGTTATTTACCAGGCCTACGCTATTAAAACTCATTTATTTATAAACATGCTTTCATCGCGTCGAGAGGAAGTCAATATGATTGCTATATAGCTTTATCGTATCGCTTTCCCGTTCTAAACTGCATTAAGGAAGCGTCCATATTGAGCAGTCATATCAATATAATCAGTCATCAACAAGATCTGTACAAACACTATCATGACTGTTGCTAGCAAATTATTGTTGATTCACTTTAACCATAAGTGATATGTTATTAACTTAATGGCCCGAATTCACAAAGGTGGATTCTGCAAAATCCATGGTTTCAACGCTGGGTTTAACCTAGGGTTGGACCTAAGATTTTCCATATGGTATTCAGAAAGGTGGACTTGACTGAATCCACAGTTCCACAGCGTCAAAAAACGTCATAATTTGGGTCAACTGTTGGTGAATCATAAACTGGTGGATCTGTGGAGCCGTTGATTAAAAAACCCACGGATCCGTGGATCCGCGGGTTTTGCAAAATCCTCCTTTGTGAAGTCGAGCCAATGTTCCTCAACGAAATCATATTTTGTATCCAGTTCCCGTTTATGGTAATAATTGTGTTGTTATTCCATTATGTTGCCTTACTTATATTCGGGAATCGATGAATAGGATGGGCTTCAAACTTAACCCTAAATCTAACTCTTTACGTAACCCTTGTGCATGAAGAGGAGTTCATTTGTTTGTTGTTCTTTCTTTCCTTTAAAAAAAAAAAAAAAAAAAAATCTATTCTGCTTTTCATGAAGAATTAAATAGACAGTTTAATGACTTGTAAACAATATTTTTGTAAACGTGTCGTAGAAAAGTGTATGTGCTTGAACTATTTATATTTTAGATGGCACATTGGGTCGGGACAGGAATCATGTGACGATTCTAGCCGAAGTTTACCGATACGGAGACCAGGTTACGTCACTAAAAAAGAAACATGGCGTTGCAAAGTAAATTGTGGAAATGGACAAAAATGGTGAGCCGTATCACTTTAACAATTTCACAGAAACTTGATTTATCAGAATGAATGAGACTTACTTTAAAACAGAGGACTTATTTCTTCGCCGTGGTTAATAGTTCTGCGAGTTTTTGTAGCTTCGGTTGGAGACGAAGGGACCGTACCCCGGCCGCGCCCCGGCCCACACGCTGTGGACGAAGGGTTTTTGATAAAGATCAATGGAGCGTGGTTGCTAAGAACGGGGAGTGGCCTATTTTCGTCGATAAACACTAACAGCCAATAAGCGGTACGTTTGTATCCGCGATGGTACTGAATATTCATACCTTTCTAGGGCGGCGATATGCGTGTAGTAGGCCTATAGCAGGGTGCTTTCGGTGGACTACGGAGGACCTTATCTAGAACGTTAGCATACGAAGAGCTATATTTTCAAAAGAGCTCAAAACCCCAAACCCTGCGTACTGATAGTACGGCGAGAAGAGGGTTTGAAACTGACATTTGCTAGAAACAACTGGGAAAGCGTTTAAATTTCGAGAAACCGTGTGCAAAGTCTAGCGTTTCCAATAGTTACCGGTGTAAGGTCTCCCGTTCTCAAATCTAGGACGTTAACTTGGAGTGGAATTACGTTCTCGTTGAATCTAGAACGTTAATCTGGTGTGGACTTACGTTCTCAATGACCAGCCAATCAGAGAGGACTTTAATAGGAATGTAAAGATTCCCACGTGTGGTTTGTCGATGTCGTCAGCTCGTGCACCCAGGCCAGCGCTTTTCACTTGCTTCATGTATGCTGTGTAAAAGTTACAAGTAACATAGATTTTACGAGATCAAATCTTGATTTGCGGACGATGGAGGAGGAGACAGATTTCAAGGGGTCGATGATAAGTTATTTCACGTTCTTTTCCTATAATAGCGGTGATGTTAAGGATCAATTTAGGCATTAATTAGGATGTTATTTTATGACAGAAATCGAAAGAAGTGAAATTTGGCTTGGTTGGTCGTTGAGCGAAAGTACTCCGCTGCATTTTACGTATGGTGTTGTCTATAGAAAGAAAAGATTACATTGCACTGATTATGCAAATTACTGTATTGTTATGGCCATGCTGGGGCCATGTAGGTTATGTTCTCAAAATTTTAATCCTTCGGGGACTCGTTTGAATACTGCTCGACATTCTATGCTAGATGGTACCAAAATCAACTAAATTTAAAAATGAATTGTATAGTTATGGGCGTATTCTTGAGGGCCCACTGGGCAATGGTCGAAGGGGGCGGGGGGGGGGAGAAGAGAAATGAAATCAAGTAAAAGAAAAGGAACGGAAAAAACACAGAAAGGAAACAAAAATGGGAGAGAGGAGAAAAGAAAGGGAGAGAAGAAAGGGGAAAGGGGTGGAGAGAAAGGGGAAGGCATCATCAATCGACCTTTAACTTAGGGGCGCCAACTTGATCTTAAAAGTAGGGGGCACCAAATTAAAGTTAAACATAGGGGGACCAATAGGATTTCAAATTTAAGGGGCGCCGAAATGACCTTAAACTAAGGGCGCGCAAACTGGATCTTAAACTTAGAGGGCTTTACATTAATCTAAGCCAAAGTGACCTAAAGCATAGGGGCACCGATTCTATCTTAAATTTTGGGGTCGCAAAATTGATCTTAGCCATATAGGTTCCCAAAGCGACCTAGAACATAGGAGCGCCAAATTGACCCAGCAACATAGGGCACATAATATGTGATCGTTAAACTTGGTGGGGGGGGGGGGGGGAGTCTAACATAGAGGGACCAATCAAATTTCTGATTGTTTAATACCAGATTAACGAAACCATTTGGTCTTAACAATTTAGTCTAGCCGCCAACTCGATGTACCTTGTTTTGGCGTCTATAGTTTTTTTTCAACGGATTATGATTGCCTAAACCTTCAATATGAAGAAACCGATTGCTGACACTCTGTCAGCATTGAGCATTTTGAGATATGTGACGTCATACAAAATGGCCGCCAAAATACAGAATTTTCCTCTAAAATGTGTAAAATACAGTTTTAGTCAACTAATTATTGTCTGAATGTCTCTGGGAACTTTACTAAATATTGTTTTATTATACCGCATGACATAAATGTCAAGATAATTTGTTATATTTGTTTATAGCGCCCTCTATTTTTGAATTTAACAAAAAATGTGTGCTACTCAAATGATAGGTCTCATTTTCTTCAAATTTAAGGCAGATTGTGTTGCCTAAACCAGCCAAATTTAATCTCTCTGTAAGCTCTGCCTATAAATCTCACACTCAGACGTTTAGCCTCCCCCATGAAGTATCTGGAGACCACAAATGTGGCTTGAAACTTCGACAGCCATCATGTTACATGGGAGTATAAAGAAATCAATGGAGACGGCGAACTCGTCGAAAACCTGGCAGATGCAAGTCACAGTGGTACTCATTCATGATGCAAAGCACCCCTTTCCCTCCTCAGCGAACGATAGAGCGGATACAACCATGACTGGGTGCCAACATTGCCAACCAATGTGAGAAACAATTCCGCACACCCAGCATCAACCAATCGGGCCTATATTAGAGTGAACGCTGCTATCACACCTCACACGGTTCTCTTCTGCTGCCGTTTCCACTCAAAGAAAACAATGTGGGAACAGTTTGCATTAGATCTGGATGATGATATTCAAGTCCTTCCGTCCATTCTATGTAACTATGACACCCTTGTAGAGATGATCAAGAAAACCTCAGACAAAGCATCCTACGAAGCTACAGCACAAGCTATACACCAGGCTTGTCTGATGACTCCAAGGTGCTTTACTGTGAGTATGTAAACGCCTTCAGAGTGACCCTTTCAGTGTTGATGCAATGGAATGTGGTGAGAACCTTACTACAGTCATTATGGAAAGTCGACAAGGAAAATGGCAAGAATTGATCTAGTCAAAGGATATGATCCACAGCAGTAGGAAAGCCTGGAAAACAAATCGGATTCTGGGAAATGATTACACGAAACCCAACCAAGACCATAATTCACTGCTGACCAAGATGCCCATCAGCTCCTTGCGACCAGTCAGGGAAACCGTGATCATTGTTCCAGGAGAGCGAAGCTTCCCCAAGATGCTGAAGATGCTTCCAAGAACGCTCAGACCTGACAAGACCTTTCAGTATGAAAAACCATTGTGATTATCAAGACCATGAAGAACAACAATGCTGCAGGCCTCGATGACATCCTCTGCGAACAGATCAATCACCTTGGACCTGTTGTGCTTCAGTGGCTGCTTAACATGCTAAACTGCATACATCGCATACATTCCCGAAGCTATGGAGGAAATCAAGAGTCGTTGTCCTGCTAAACCGGGCAAAGATCCAGCCATACCTAAGAGATATATACCCATCTCTCTACTCTGTCATAACATGTTCATGCAACTCTTTGAAAGACTATAATGATAATCGTATGGTCCCTATTGATGATGACCTCCTCATTCCTGAACACTAAAAGACAGGTTTCCGGCCAAGAAAATCCTGTACTAGCCAATCCCTGAACCTCACACGGCACATCGAGGATGTGTTTAAGAAGAGCTTATTACCGGAATAGCTTTTGTTGACCTCCCAGCAGCCTATGACACTGTAAACCATAGGATTCTCACTTGTAAATTCTTTAGATGACAAACGATGTGAAGCTGACAAAGCTACTCCTGAACCTGCTATCAAATAGACGGTTCTACCTGGGTTCACCATGTCGTCCTTAAAGTTAAGAACGAATTTACGAGCGACGGGATAATGTTCTTACGTGCTGTACTAATTGATCTAACTGATCACCAGTCGTTTATAATATATATTTTGTTGTAATTACCAACGAATTGGTGAAAAACCAGACTTGATGGCCAGCGCAGCAGCTGGCGCAAGATAAAAATGGTCTCCCGGAAGGGAGTACCATTGCCTCTCTCATTTAGTCAGTTATGATAAACCAAGTTAAAATTAGCCATATGTTGATCAAAATCATAATAAAGTTCCCAACTGACTCTTCCCCTGAAAATGTGACCAAAAAATAATCATCTGAAAAGTCATTAAAATAAATATATTCAATCTTCGGGTTGAGCCGATTAAATAATGCAAATTCTTTGTTGTTAATATCAATGTCTTTGATATTGAAAGGCTTATCAGCGCATCCAAACCATGCCGATCATACCACACCTCTACTAAGAGATTGCACTGGTTACCTGTCTCGAAGAGAATTTTGTTTAAAGTAGTATTGATTTTATTTAACTATGTTCATAATTTGTCTCCTCAATACATTTCAAACATGTTTTCATTTCTCACACAGTCAAAATTACTCTTTACGTCCTCGAACAGACCCCCTTCTTTTGAAATTCCAAAGATCGATTCCAAAAAATGTGAACCAACTATTAGCAGGTTGCAGGTCCCAAAGTTTGGAATGGTCTTCCTCTTGAAATTTGTCTTGTACAACAGATCAAACATTTAAGAACAAATTGAAGACATATTTTTCTCCCCCTGGTCGGTTATTACTAACTTGGAGAGCAAGTCACCTTTCTTCCGTGTTGTGTTTTGGTTTTGGTTTTTATGTGAAAGCCTTGAGCAAATTTATTTGAAGGGCGCTATATAAGAATTGGTTAATTATATTATTATTATTATTATTATTAATTACCTTAAGAGGCCTGTTGTTTTATTTCATTAACAAGATAGGTTATCAGTTCTCCAAATTATCATCTCTCATTTTAAAGTCGAAAAGAACCAATTAATGTTTTAATTTGTTTCACATAAAAAGTTATTCATAAAACACCATCTAAATAAAAACCTATTATTGGAAAAAATATTTGACCCATTAAACGATCCTCACTGCTTTAATGAAAAATATTTCATGTAGGCTTATCCCTTCTTGACTGTATTCATATTTTTCAGAGAAAAAATGGGGAAGGGGTTGAAATTTATCATTTCGGGAGCACATATATTTCATGAAAACCAATACTTCAAAATTGAGGGCGCTATGAACAATATGCAAATTAGCATGTAATGTATGGCCATGTGACCTAACAAAACAATATTTAGAAATGGTCTAAGAGATATGTAGACATTAGCTCCCTAATGTTGTTGAAATGTCCACATTAATCATCTATTTTCCAATTTTAGAGGGAAATTGGGTAATTTGGCCGCCATTTTGTAGACGTCACATATCTCAAAATGCTCAATGCTGACAAAGTGTCAGCAATCGGATTCTTCAAAAAGAATGTTTAGGCAATCATAATCCGTTGAAAAAAAAACTATAGACGCCAAAACAAGGTTAGGCCCCAAATTTGCAATCTGCTGCCGGACTAATTTGTTCTAATTTCCCATTAGACAAATTCATAATTGATCTGATTCCCACTTTGTAAAATGACCATTTAGTCTAATTTCCGATTCATCTAATAGACAGTTAAATTGTATAATACCATTGTTCATGGCATGTTTGAATAAAATAGATGTTCAGATAGACCTTAGATAAGCTCCACTTAATGACTTAATCGTGGTCAATCAAAAATGAGATTCCACCGGGAAATTCTGTACAGTGGGGTTTTCTCCAATGGAACTCAATGCACGAATATGTATTGTTCATTTTAAAGTTCAAGCCCATGCAGGAGGTATGTTCCAAAAAGGGCTTAAAAATCCTGCTAAACAAACTTATAATCATTAGAATTATATGGCAATAATACCCAGATTATTCTAATATATTGGTATTTTTACAATTCTCAAATTCTCAACCTCTAGGGCAATTACACCGCCATCAACACTCATCGTCGTTAAAATCGTCTTAAATCGAAATGATATCCCTCATACTGAAAATTGAGGTTTCTAGGTGCATTCATATCCATAAGGAGGAGTAGTTCTGCGTCATCAATTAAGCGGTAAGCATATGCTGCGAGAAGCATATCCTGTACCTCATGTAAATTCGCCATTTTGAACGGTGGATGATGGGTGGGGGGGGGGGGGTAGGGCACCCCCCCTCTCCAGCAAAAGAAAGAACTTGCAACAACAACAACCAAAAAAAAAAATGCATAGAAACGAGTTTATTAGGGCACCATGCCTCCCGCACCACCAAAAAAGTATTAAAACAATACCCGAGTAAGAGGACTTCCCTTCCCAACTAGATGTAATTTTTTAAACAGTCAAAATATTGGACCGTCAAAGTCTTAAAAAAGAAATCACCACCCCCCCCCATTCAGCGCCTCGCCCACCAATCCCCATCGATGTACTTGTAATATATTCAAAATATTGAACTGACTACAAGACCGGACAAAATTTAACCCTATACCCCCCCCCCCTCACCGAGAGAGGGGCTGACGTTGAAGAAGAAAACCAAAAAAAAAAAAAAAAAAAAAAAAAAAAAAACGACTGCAGCTTTTTGCTCTGCCGGCGTTTAAAAACAACAACAAAAACAAAAACAACAACAACAACAACAACAACAACAACACAAAAAAAAAATCAATATAAAAATTTGTGTCCCCTCCCCCCTCAGTTCGGTAATGAAAACCTGGATTCGCCTCCGATATTCCGCAAGTTGAACTCCGAACCAGGAAGGGAAGGTGGGGATTTCCCAAGTGGTGACGTCATACACAGAGTGCGTAGTCCGATAATTCTTCCCGTGTAGTAGGCCCAGTAGTACCCCTAGTTTTGAGCTATTTTGAAAATATAGCCCTTCATATGGCTAACGTTCTAGATTCCACCTCCCGTAGTCCAGCGAAAACACGCTAGTCATGCCGCCGATCCGGGGGCACGAAAGCTCATGATTTATTCATTTTTTGTCATGCGGATTTAGGTTATTTTTGTATGCAAAATACGCACTTATTGTTATGAATGTGGCTGGGCTAGAGCTTTTTTTGTTACGATGAAGTTCAGATTTGTGTCATATATTCCGTTTCTATGAATTTTTCAAGCTTATATATTATATCATTTTTCCTGATTCCCTTTTCTTCTTCTTTTCATGCTGTCTTCCCCCCCCCCCCCTTCGGATTTTTCCCCTCTCTAGACTCCCTTTTTTCCCATTCTCTTTTGTTTTTCTTGTTTTTTTTCTCTCTTTTAAAAAAAAAATCTATATATACCTTTCTCTTTTTTACAAATCTTCTTATTTACTTATGTATTTATTTCTATTTTGCAACCTTTATGTTCTTTGTAAATCCTTCTTGTGCTTACTGATATTGATTTCAATAATATTCATAATAATAATACTAATGATTCATCATTATCACCATTTCATTGTCATAACTCTCATTATCAGTTTGATTATTAAGATTTTTTTTTTAAATGTAGGATCACTATAGAGATTCATTTGGTTACGATCTCAACTCAAGCTTTTCTAATAATCCCCATTCACAGGCTTATACAATATGATATATTATGGTACAGCAATATAGTTATAATTATTACTTCTGTGCTTTTCTCAGCGTGAAGACAGGGGTTAGACAAGGATGTCTCCTCTCACCCTTTCTCTTTTTATTGGCCATTGACTGGATTATGAAGTCCTCTACCACTCAAAGGAGAAATGGAATCCAATGGACTCTATGGAAGCAAATGGATGATCTCGATTTTGCAGATGACATTCCCCTGCTCTCACACACTCACAAATAGATGCAAGATAAAACAAATATAATTAGAAAAAAGTCAGGCCGCCTTGGACTTAACATCAACCAAGCGAAGAGCAAGATCCTGAGAATCAACTCCTCAAACCAAGCCGACATCAGGGTAGAGGATAAATCACTGGAAGAGGTTGAAAGCTTTACCTATCTGGGAAGCAACGTGGACAAACAAGGTGGGACAGATGCTGATGTAAGAATAAGGATTTGAAAAGCAAGGGGTGCATTCCATCAGCTAAGCAACATATGGCGATCTACAAAACTGCCAAGGAACATTAAAATACGTATCTTTAACACAGTTGTAAAGCCGGTCCTACTGTATGGCGCAGAACCTTGGAGAACGACTGTTGCCATTATTAGGAAAATACAGACCTTCATCAATACATGTCTTAGGCGGATACTCAAGATCTTCTGGCCTGAAGGTTATTAGTAACCAAGACTTGTGGGAGCTTGCCCATCAACAACCGATTGAGGTGGAGCTCCTTCAGAAAAGATGGAGGTGGATTGGCCGCTCATGGAGAGAACTGGAGACGCTGGCTCAGGACCGCTCTGCCTGGAGGAACTTTATTGACGGCCTATGTCCCAGGAGGGGCGATAGGCGTAAGTAAGTAAGTAAGCTTTTCTCTTCTTTCTGTTTTTATTTCGTATTTATCTGTTCATTTTGTTTGTGGAGGGGAGGGACCTTTCCAGCTTAGGTTCAGTCGCAACCATAATCGAAATTGATTACCCCCGCCCCCGATTTTTTACTGTTACGTTTTAGTTTCGTTCTTTCCCTCTTCATCATCCTTTACATTTTGTTCTTCCTCTCCTCATAAACATTTGTTTACAATTAGATTCTTTTTAGTCACTATTAGCCTAATTTTTATTTTTTATTATAACCCCCTATGTATGTTAACATTACAATGTATATAGAAGATGTTGCAACAGATCGTTTTGGGGTTTATTTACGCTTATGATGTATGAAAATAAAAAAATATCAAATAAAAGATAAAAGATTAAGTTCGTTATCATATTTCTTTTTTAAAAATTGGTACAAAGTGGTATATAATATGGTATATGAGAGAGAGAGAGATAGTTATTGCAGTACTCCTTAATTAAGTATCTTAATCCATGTAGTCTAGCCGCCAACTCGATGTACCTTGTTTTGGCGTCTATAGTTTTTTTTTCAACGGATTATGATTGCCTAAACCTTCAATATGAAGAAACCGATTGCTGACACTCTGTCAGCATTGAGCATTTTGAGATATGTGACGTCATACAAAATGGCCGCCAAAATACAGAATTTTCCTCTAAAATGTGTAAAATACAGTTTTAGTCAGCTAATTATTGTCTGAATGTCTCTGGGAACTTTACTAAATATTGTTTTATTATACCGCATGACATAAATGTCAAGATAATTTGTATATTTGTTTATAGCGCCCTCTATTTTTGAATTTAACAAAAAATGTGTGCTACTCAAATGATAGGTCTCATTTTCTTCAAATTTAAGGCAGATTGTGTTGCCTAAACCAGCCAAATTTAATCTCTCTGTAAGCTCTGCCTATAAATCTCACACTCAGACGTTTAGCCTCCCCCATGAAGTATCTGGAGACCACATAAATGTGGCTTTGAAGACTTCGACAGCCATCATGTTACATGGGAGTATAAAGAAATCAATGGAGACGGCGAACTCGTCGAAAACCTGGCAGATGCAAGTCACAGTGGTACTCATTCATGATGCAAAGCACCCCTCTTCCTTCCTCAGCGAACGATAGAGCGGATACAACCATGACTGGGTGCCAACATTGCCAACCAATGTGAGAAACCAATTCCGCACACCCAGCATCAACCAATCGGGCCTATATTAGAGTGAACGCTGCTATCACACCTCACACGGTTCTCTTCTGCTGCCGTTTCCACTCAAAGAAAACAATGTGGGAACAGTTTGCATTAGATCTGGATGATGATATTCAAGTCCTTCCGTCCATTCTATGTAACTATGACACCCTTGTAGAGATGATCAAGAAAACCTCAGACAAAGCATCCTACGAAGCTACAGCACAAGCTATACACCAGGCTTGTCTGATGACTCCAAGGTGCTTTACTGTGAGTATGTAAAACGCCTTCAGAGTGACCCTTTCAGTGTTGATGCAATGGAATGTGGTGAGAACCTTACTACAGTCATTATGGAAAGTCGACAAGGAAAATGGCAAGAATTGATCTAGTCAAAGGATATGATCCACAGCAGTAGGAAAGCCTGGAAAACAAATCGGATTCTGGGAAATGATTACACGAAAACCCAACCAAGACCATAATTCACTGCTGACCAAGATGCCCATCAGCTCCTTGCGACCAGTCAGGGAAACCGTGATCATTGTTCCAGGAGAGCGAAGCTTCCCCAAGATGCTGAAGATGCTTCCAAGAACGCTCAGACCTGACAAGACCTTTCAGTATGAAAAACCATTGTGATAGTATCAAGACCATGAAGAACAACAATGCTGCAGGCCTCGATGACATCCTCTGCGAACAGATCAATCACCTTGGACCTGTTGTGCTTCAGTGGCTGCTTAACATGCTAAACTGCATACATCGCATACATTCCCGAAGCTATGGAGGAAATCAAGAGTCGTTGTCCTGCTTAAACCGGGCAAAGATCCAGCCATACCTAAGAGATATATACCCATCTCTCTACTCTGTCATACATGTTCATGCAACTCTTTGAAAGACTATAATGATAATCGTATGGTCCCTATTGATGATGACCTCCTCATTCCTGAACACTAAAAGACAGGTTTCCGGCCAAGAAAATCCTGTACTAGCCAACTCCTGAACCTCACACGGCACATCGAGGATGTGTTTAAGAAGAGCTTATTACCGGAATAGCTTTTGTTGACCTCCCAGCAGCCTATGACACTGTAAACCATAGGATTCTCACTTGTAAATTCTTTTAGATGACAAACGATGTGAAGCTGACAAAGCTACTCCTGAACCTGCTATCAAATAGACGGTTCTACCTGGGTTCACCATGTCGTCCTTAAAGTTAAGAACGAATTTACGAGCGACGGGATAATGTTCTTACGTGCTGTACTAATTGATCTAACTGATCACCAGTCGTTTATAATAATATATTTGTTTGTAATTACCAACGAATTGGTGAAAAACCAGACTTGATGGCCAGCGCAGCAGCTGGCGCAAGATAAAAATGGTCTCCCGGAAGGGAGTACCATTGCCTCTCTCATTTAGTCAGTTATGATAAACCAAGTTAAAATTAGCCATATGTTGATCAAAATCATAATAAATGTTCCCAACTGAGCTCTTCCCCTGAAAATGTGACCAAAAAATAATCATCTGAAAAGTCATTAAAATAAATATATTCAATCTTCGGTGTTGAGCCGATTAAATAATGCAAATTCTTTGTTTGTTAATATCAATGTCTTTGATATTGAAAGGCTTATCAGCGCATCCCAAACCATGCCGATCATACCACACCTCTACTAAGAGATTGCACTGGTTACCTGTCTCGAAGAGAATTTTGTTTAAAGTAGTATTGATTTTATTTAACTATGTTCATAATTTGTCTCCTCAATACATTTCAAACATGTTTTCATTTCTCACACAGTCAAATTACTCTTTACGTCCTCGAACAGACCCCCTTCTTTTGAAAATTCCAAAGATCGATTCCAAAAAATGTGAACCAACTATTAGCAGGTTGCAGGTCCCAAAGTTTGGAATGGTCTTCCTCTTGAAATTTGTTCTTGTACAACAGATCAAACATTTAAGAACAAATTGAAGACATATTTTTTCTCCCCCTGGTCGGTTTATACTAACTTGGAGAGCAAGTCACCTTTCTTCCTGTTGTGTTTTGGTTTTGGTTTTTTATGTGAAGCGCCTTGAGCAAATTTATTTGGAAGGGCGCTATATAAGAATTGGTTAATTATTATTATTATTATTATTATTATTAATTACCTTAAGAGGCCTGTTGTTTATTTCATTAACAAGATAGTGTATCAGTTCTCCAGAATTATCATCTCTCATTTTAAAGGTCGAAAAGAACCAATTAATGTTTTAATTTGTTTCACATAAAAAGTTATTCATAAAACACCATCTAAATAAAAACCTATTATTGGAAAAAATATTTGACCCATTAAACCGATCCTCACTGCTTTAATGAAAAATATTTCATGTAGGCTTATCCCTTCTTGACTGGTATTCATATTTTTCAGAGAAAAAATGGGGGAAGGGGTTGAAATTTATCATTTCGGGAGCACATATATTTCATGAAAACCAATACTTCAAAATTGAGGGCGCTATGAACAATATGCAAATTAGCATGTAATGTATGGCCATGTGACCTAACAAAACAATATTTAGAAATGGTCTAAGAGATATGTAGACATTTAGCTCCCTAATGTTGTTGAAATGTCCACATTAATCATCTATTTTCTCAATTTTAGAGGGAAATTGGGTAATTTGGCCGCCATTTTGTATGACGTCACATATCTCAAAATGCTCAATGCTGACAAAGTGTCAGCAATCGGATTCTTCAAAAAGAATGTTTAGGCAATCATAATCCGTTGAAAAAAAAACTATAGACGCCAAAACAAGGTTAGGCCCCAAATTTGCAATCTGCTGCCGGACTAATGTCGTTCAATTATGAATAGGGATAATCTTCAAAGCGACGAGCGATCACACCTTCGCACAATAGGGCCTATTCAATAAACGTCCATTGTGGTTTACATTACTAATCATTCATCTCCTGGACGTTCAAATTTGAAAAGAAAGGTTTTGTTTCGGGCTGTAGGTGAAATATAAAAATCCACACTTTCATCATCAAGTTTGAGCTTGAACGTCGATCGGGCTGGTGTAATTTGCATATACTATGCAAATAAGCACCTTCCAAATATGGGAGAGAGCACGAGCGGCTCTACAGCCTCGCTTTGATTGGACGGTTCACGGCAGTGACATTATGGTTGCTATGCTCACATTTCGCGACGAGCGTTGGAAGCGATTTTGTTTTGAAATTGACTTTTTTACGATAAATCGTATACATTTCAAGTTAACAAAGCTACAAGTACGGTGACAAATGTCTGAATATTCGACTCATACCATGTTTTTATTGATTCATTGAATATTGAGTAGAAAAACAGTTGGAAACTGGGCTAAACTTATCAGGACTTTTCATCCCGAGTATATTCGGGCTCAGTCCACGAGTGTACAAAAGCTATCCCGAGTATATTCGGGCTCAGTCTCCAGCCGGTTAACCGGTTAAGCTGAAGGTTCCGTTTGTGAGGAGTTTGGAAATGTGTCGAGCCTTATAACAAAAATCAATGGTGATATTTTGTTATGGTGTTGAGTCTGAGGATGCAAAGGTCGTGCACGAGTTCGATTCCCGGCACCGGTACTTTTTAAAAATTGTAAACAACTTTCTTTAACCTTGGAGCTTTAAACAAGTATGTTTAAAATAATTTTAAACATCATTTGAGTTAGTTAATTGTTGAAATTTTAAACAATGGGTCTGTTGCGTAATGACTTTACACAAGAGTTGGATGGTTCCTTTAGTAAACAGCGGTTGTGTAAAATTTTAAACAAGTTGTATATTTTTTTACACAGCGTTTTAATAGTGAACAAAAGCCATGACGGGGTCATCCCGATAGTTCGCGGGTCTGATGTCCGGCAGGGGGGGGGGGGGGGGGGGTTGATGTTCGTTATTTCGAAGGTTCGTTATTTTGAAAATAGAAAAGGTTCGTTATTCCGAAAATAGAAAAGGTTCGTTATTCCGAAAAGAGAATAAGGTTCGTTAGTCCGAAAATGAAATAAGGTTCGGTAGTCCGAAACTGAAATAATCTGTGGCGAAGCCGGGAAAATCGAAAGGACAGGCGTAGTGGAGGGGGAGGGTAGAAACAACAATGCTGTTCACTTGTTAATCATTCAAAAGGGTGAACATGCAATAATCGATTAAATTTCTCTCATTGCCAGACCTATAATTCCGCAATAATTTATATCCGCCCCGTATTTATTTCATAAAGAAATTATTTTGAAAAAGTATAGGAGGCGAGTTTTTCCGATAAAGAATTAGTTTCGCTTCTGAAAATGGGCCGTTATCACTCTGACTAAATAATTAATTCCGCAATTATATCCACTCCGTCTTTACTTCATGAAGAAGTAATTTCGAAACATTGTCGGCGGCGACTTCTTTATCTTCCGATGGAGATTAATTTCCGCTGATAATGTTTTAAAATAATTTCTTTCATAAATTAATACGGAGAGAATACGATTGCGGAATTAATTATTTAGTTATTGAGGGATCACGGCCGAATTTTAGGAACGAAACTTATTCTTTACCGGAAGCAATCGCCGCTGATAATGTGTCGAAACAATTTCTTTATGAAATAAAGACGGTACGAAAACAGTTGCGGGAATAATTATTTAGTTATGGACTATTTAACGGCCTGATTTTAGAAGCGAAATTATTTCTTTATCAGTAGAAGTCGCCGTTTATAATTTTGTGAATTAAATTTTCCGAAAATCAAAATTTAACAGCAGCTAGAGCCCCCTAAAATTCCCCCTTCTCTGGAGGTTATTCGCGGGTGACAAACACACAGTCCTCAACACTCTTAATCCATTCGCTCAGGCAGCGATTGCTCAGATAAAATCAAAATCATGATGCTTGATCTACGCCACTTCTTGATGCAACACATGCTTTGCCCCCCTCCGCTGAGACTATTATTGCATAATATCCTATTATTTTTGGATTACAACTCAGTTTTTGTTACTAAAACAAGTTTATTTCATTTTCGGATTAACAAACCTAATTTCATTTTCGGACCAACGAACCTTCGGAAAAACGAACATCATTCTATTTTCGGAATAACGAATCTTATTCTATTTTCGGAAAAAAGAACCTTATTTCATTTTCGGATTAAAGAACCTTACTTCATTTTCGGACTAACGAACCCTCGGAATAACGAACCTCGTTCTATTTTCGGAATAACGAACCCTCGGAATAACGAACATGCCCCCCCCCCCCCCCCCTCAGTAGATTATCGGACCCGCGGACTAACGGACCCGCGGACTATCGGACCCGCGGACTATCGGACCCACTGACTCTCGGGCTGTAGCCGTAATGACGTATCAATATTTCTACAAGGACAACATTAATTTCCAGTTTAAGAGGGACCCGTCTTTCTAATTGTCTAAAGAATTATATAGTATAAACCGAAAATACGATGGCATTGTGCCAAGTGGTTACCATCCGGAAGGATCATCTTCATTATGATCACAAGCTGTACTTAATATACAACTGCATTAAATACTTTAGATATACTCTCATAGAAATCAATCAATCACCGTTATGCCGATATGACTTCACAAGAAGGCTTAAATTAATCTTTATTCAGGAGTTTCTACTCTTATAGTACATGAATCTTGTTATCGTGGACTGAAAGGTCTAGCACTTCTTATTATATCATGAAACTGAAACAATTTCAAACGTTTGAGGAGCTACTAATGTGTGAGTCGTCGCAATAGCGTAAATGCTGCTAAAGTTCCTGAAAATAAAACAGTCGCAGGATAGGCTTGTTTGACAAAAGCTTGAAAGATTGATATCAGAAATATGTCGTCAAAAAAGGAAGAATGTGCATTTGAGGGTGAAGGGGAATGGTGGTGAATCCAGGCGAGGCGCAAGGGGCGAATGCCCCCCACTATTTCTATTTATATAAACACAATACAAAAAGAAAGTTCCCCCTATTTCAGATATCAATAATTTTTTAACCAGGAGGAATTTTAAAAATCTAATTATATGTAGGGAATTTAATTAGCTACAATGGGAAGGAATTTTAGGAAAAATCATCAAGTCATGCTTCAATGAGCAATGGTTGAATGCAAAAATGTCATTTTTTGAAGTTCGCAAGCCAAAAAATGGCAACTTTTATTCAATGATAACGGACCCATTTTCAGATTTTAAATATTTTACACGTCAGAATGTATGCAAAACGTGCTTTCAAATATACGGAAAAGAAATTTGCGTCAAATTTCACGGTTGGGTGAGCATGAAGCTAAAATTGCCCAAACTGCCATTTTCACTTCTTTGCCATGATATATTCGATGAAATTTAGTGGAATTCCTAATGTGGAAGTGTATGCAATCAATATCCATTCATTCACGGTTGAATGAACCCATCACACAACCAAAAAATAGGCCATTTTAGAATTACGAAGAGTTATTGTAGTAATTTTATGCACTAGAAAGCATCTCATTAACATTTTTGGGGTTGTATTTATATTCTTTGGGCACGTGTCAATGATCCTATGGCATTTATATACAAATTCATGCTTCAGTGAGCACGTAAGACTGGAAAAGCCCATTTCTCACGTACGGACTAAAATTCAAATTCTTACTTTGATTGAATATAACAGTTCTCTTCGGGGAGTACTTTTGATTTTATTTTCATAAAAATCCAGATGTTTCACGCCTCAGTGGGCACGAAATACAAGAAAATCATGAAAATGAGAAGAAAGTTTGGGGCTTCGTCATGGTTCAGTGACTTTTCGAATACGTAATTTGAATAACGATCATGTTAGTTAAAGGTCAGTTGAAGCTGTGTGCCAAGTTTCGTGACATAACTCACAGTAGAATTAACAATAATCATCAATGAAATTGGCCGATTTTCACATTTGTCAGGTATTGATTTTCTCTTCCATTGACCTAATGTACAGAGGTTTCACAAAAGTTTAACAAAAGTGAAATTTGGCATATTTTAATTGTCAGTTTTTGTCCATTTGACTGTGAATTATTTTATGAAACGTTGCACATAGCTTCAACTGGTCTCTAACTAACATGATCTTTATTCAAATTACGTATTCGAAAAGTCACTGAACCATGACGAAGCCCCAAACTTTTTTCTCATTTTGATTATTTTCTTGTAACTTGTGCCCACTGAGGCGTGAAACATCTGGATTTTTATGAAAATAAAATCAAGAGTACTCCCCGAAGAGAACTGTTATATGCAATCCGAAAGTAAGAATTTGAATTTTAGTCCGTACGTGAGAAATGGGCTTTTCCAGTCTCACGTGCTAACTGAAGCATGAATTTGTATATAAATGCCATAGGATCATTGACACGTGCTTAAAGAATATAAATACAAGCCCCAAAAATGTTATTAAGATGCTTTCTAGTGCATAAAATTACTGCAATGCATTTTCGTAATTCTAAAATGGCCTATTTTTTGGTTGTTTGATGCGTTCATTCAACCGTGAATGAATGGATATTGGTTGCACACACTTCCAAAACAGGAATTCCCTCATATTCGATCGAATATACCATGGCAAAGAAGTAAAAATCGCAGTTTGGGAAATTTTTGCTGCATGCTCACTCAACCGTGGAATTTGACGCAAATTTCGTTTCCGTATATTGGGAAGCCCGTTTTGCATACATTCTGAAGTGTAAAATGTTTAAAGTCTGGAAATGGGTCCGTTTTCATTGAATCAAAGTTGCCATTTTTGGCTTGCGAACTTCAAAAAATGACATTATTGCATTCAACCATTAATCACTGAAGCATGACTTGATGAGTTTTCCTAAAATTCCTTCCCATTAAATTCCCTACATGGACATATAATTAGATTTTTAAAATTCCTCCTGGTTAAAGGAAGTCTTTCCAATACCCTCACTCAGAAACGCAGGAATCGCAGAAGTTGACCAAGGACGTGTGCGTGCATTGTGCGTGCAACGCAGGCTACGTTGATGGCACGTGCCCCTTAGCCTACGACGAGTTGTGACCGCCGCATTAGGGGGAAGACGATTTGAGTTCTGATTTTAACTTTAGGGTCAACGATTGTTGTTTTGAAAAGTCGTTGCACCCCATGGATCTGCCGCTGTCTTCCGCATATGTTAAGGAATGGGCGAGGGTAACCAGGCCCGTATAACTCTATCAAAATATAATTACTAGTATTAGAAATATACATATTATTTAGGAAACACTACGCAAAAAATTATTGAAATAGCTTTTGAAATTATTGAAATTAGTTTTAATGATAACCCGACTGAAAGTTTTTACCATATCCCTTGCCCCCGTTATGTATGGTAAGTTTATCTAAATTTCTTTAAATGGTTTTCCTTTTTATATATTTCAAACAAAATAATATGCCTCAAGGAATCGCAACGACTTCCATATAAGATACAGGGCCTAACATCATTGAACATGTAGGCCTACCAGGCTTAACCCGTTGCGGCTCAGTTGTTCATTCATATAAAAAATTATTAAAAGCATGCAGTCCCTGAAAAAAAATGACCTGTAGAAATGCGTATTTTGTCCCATAATAATTGACGAAATTGATTCTGCTGTTTTTGAAATCATTTCCATAAGCATGATAAGAGATATAAAAACTCATGTCACACAACACAAGTCTAGTGTACATTTTTTTTTCTAAGAGCATAGGCACGTGTCTAGGACGCAGTAGATCGATTAATTGGCATACGCATTGCGGCGTTTGACACATTTGCAGCTCAACAACCGTCTCTTAGATTGTTAAACTTTCTGCCAAGCTCGTTAATATCTCTACATTACTGACTGATATATTCTCAACCCCTAATAGTTATGATGCAATCAAATACATAAGCCTAAACGTATTTAAAAGATTTTCCTTTCTTGTTGACATAACTAAATAATAATGTGCATGGGGACTGTAATGTTAGTCCCCAATATTTCTACTTCCGGATAATTTGAATAATTCAACAAAGAAAAGATTATTTGTTAACATTTAAACAAATTTCTTAAGTTTTCACTCGAAATCTGAGGGAAAAAAAATCAGAATAATAATTATGTAGTCCTATTCATAAACGGAATGGTTTGAACATTTGGAATACCCACTCTCAATTAAACGCATACTGACATTTCCTCTCAATTTGTTATGAGAAATGTCTTCAATGCACATGAGCGTCAATCTTCTTCCTGATTCAGGGAAATCTGACTAAATACACCAATGGGAAACTTTGGTTCATCATAGTCTGTCTCTAAAGATGTAATTTCCTTTGTTATTCGGCACAATTCAGGCAAAGCATATGATGTGTTAAGGTTCGGTATAGGCTCTTGGTGGCTGTTTGTCATCAAATCCACCGAGCATGCTGAGTGTCCGACGGTTGGTGAAGATGATTGTTTCATGTTAATGGAATCATCACATCCCTTCTTATCACTGGTTTCAGGAAGGGAACACAGGAAAGCCGTTGAATCTGAATTCACTGTAGTACCGCTAGTTGTTGTCAAAGTACAATGTTCATCATCAAGTGAATAATATGTGTTGTCTGGGTGTGACGGTGAAGAAGGTGCTGAACTGAAATTGCGTTGCTCAATTGTATCCATGTGGAATAAAGTGTCTCCTGAAAATTTTTTAACAACATTATTATAATTGTTGCTATGATGTCCGTTACGTGTTCTATCAAATCCTTCCACATTGTTTCGCGAAGGAAGAGCTGGAGGCACATCTTGCTTGTGATCCGCGCAGAACGCCAATGCATCTTTGTTGGGGCAATCCTCATCCGTGTTTGCTGGATGTTGAGGAGAAGCACATTGGGGTTGATGAGGAACCATGTCATGATGAGACGGTTGAGTTGATGAAACCAGAACTCCCGATGATTGTGTATTACCTGTATTTATATATGTTGCTCTTGTGGTAGCCATCGAAACTTCTTGATTCATCTCTTCTTGAAGACGATATCGTTTTTTGCCCATCAAATTTTGCCAGCTTCTCCAGAAGCAACTACCCATGCTAAACGTTAATGCCAATATTGATAGTGCCACTAAGGAGTATAGAGCTTTGTGTTTCATAGATGCTTCATAGGAACAACTCGGAGTGAGCATGATGGGCTCATTGGTCAGCGTGCCAACTTTATCTTGGAATTCTCTGTCATTCTTTTCTGAATGATCCTCTGGAGTATTTTCGCAACTTAAAAAGGCAACGGAATTGTTTGACTCAGTAGATGTAGACGACGTGTTGGCTGATACAAAACAAGTCGTATATTCTGTACAAGATATGCCTATATTTCTAATGCCATTTACAATCATTTCACGATCATCATTCCATTCACCGCAGAGAAGAATAATGTGTTTAAAATCACTAGTAGATCTTAGCCCTGTAAAGTTGTGTGGTTGATAGTTCCTTCCAGCGACGTACCACCATGATATCTGTTTGTTGTCATTGAAAGTAAGACATGGAAACACAGATGTATTTGTGTGGACATTTAGAATATAATCTAATTTCACCTTAGGAAACCTACACGATGCGCTCACTATGGTTCCATTATTTTGTCGGAAAACAAGGCACTTGCTTGGCATATTCGTTTCTTTATAGATTGTTTCAACATCGAAGTAAACACTGAATTTATTGGTAAAATGAGAATCGGCATCGGCATTAATTCTTGAAGTGGCGTGTTCATACACCACCTGGTCTTCTGCTACAAGTTGTGCTCGATCACCTGCGCTCACCTGCATCCACTGGCAAGACATCTGTAGTCTTCCACTGTCTCTATTCAGGAGTGTAGAACAGATTGGAGCTGTTCCTTCAATGGTTAAATTTAGGATCAATATCGTACAAAGTGACTGCGGCCCGTTGTGAATTTTGATGACATGCTGTCCTGAATCACCTTGTTCAGTGAACGCGATTGTCATTTTAAACTGTGTCCCATTTACCACGTCACTTATGATATATCGACGAGGATCAGCTGATGTATTGTTGGTACATTTCAATGAATCGTTCTGCTTTTGTTCACAAGATTCATCTCCTTTTGTCCACACAAAGGACTGAGTACGACCAATTTCATCTTTAAGCGTAGAGGTATAAGAAATGTTCTGTCCGCTAATGGCGTATTTATGATCGCCCTGTTCTCCGTTACACCAATGGGTATAATCATCAGTAAAGGTCAGTTGGATAAAGAATTGTAAAATACCACAAAAAAGAAACATTTTCCAACCAGTGATCCTTCTTCGGGACATGACGATTTTCTGAAGTGTTGACGTTCTCAATGAATGTTCTTGAGCATTGAAAGATATGACCTGTAAAGGTAAGGTGTTAGTAAACAAATCTAATAAGGCTGAAGTTGGAGCTCACGTTCTTAAGAATAAATTGAATGAAGCAACTTCGACCAATGTGCCATAACTGCAATATAGCGATAGCAAAGAGGAATTAAAGTTGAGCACTAAAGGTTTCGTATGTCAAAGAGTAGATTCCTGGAATCACTCTTTTATGACTAGACATGCCAGAGATGAATAAAAAGTTCGAAAAGAGCTATTGGCTAAAAGGCAGAGACAAAGCCTGAGTAACCACAGAGACGGGGGAGGAGTCATTCTGAGACATCAAGAATAGACAATAAATTTAGTTGACAATCTTAAGTGCTATTCATGTTCAGCTCATTCAATTATTTCAGGAAAATATATTGGATGGAGAAACTAAAAGAACACTTCTTTGAATGTTTCGGTTCGAAGATAACAATATATTAATGATTCATGCTTTCGCATCAGCCTTATTTTGATTGATTAATTTCTACCACAAAAAAGACGTATCATATTAGATAAGTATTTTATTGAACCAATACAAACGAAGAAAATCCTTTGAGAGAAAGAAAAACGGAAAAAAGTATCGGAGACGTCTCCGCGAGGGAAAAGGAAGTATCGGAGACATCTCCGATACTTTTTCCCGTCGCGAAAATGGATTTGCGACTACTTTGAGACGGTTTTGGGATTCCCGAAACTCATGAAACGTCACGTTGACGTTCCGAAGACTTCTCCGCGACAAGTTTCAAAACAATATCAAAACTGTTTCAATACCGTCTGAAAGTAGTCCCAAATCCGTTTCCGCGAAGTGAGATACCACCATTATTAGTTGCAATTGTAACTTTCAATTTCATGGAACCGACTCGCTTTGTTGCTATACCTTAAAACGAATTTGGTTTGGGTGATGTTTTGTCATGGTGGCAGCCATTGCTTGCTGGGGGCTTCCAATGTGACAAAGGTAAATGTACAAACCCGCAAACATACGCGCACATGGTTCATGCGTAAACTTCCATGAAACGCTGCCCGAATTCGTCTTTAATCAATCAAATCATTGTGCCATCTCAATTTTAGCGAAGTTTGGCCAACCTTTAATTCCAAGCTAACGAGAAAAGTGACAAATTAGCTACCTCCGACAAAAAAAAAAAAAAAAAAAAAAAAAACCTAAACAAAAAACCCAAACAAACAAACAAACAAATAAACAACCAAACAAACAAATAGGCAACCTAATATCGAATTCTAAATTACCCATGCCCCTGGTTTAGGATTCTTTAGACATTCAGTATGCTATCATGAATTCAGACGTTTGCAGACTTAGCTTGTAGTTTTAGACTGATGCTTCACTGACTCTTCATAGATAATTCGTAATTCAAACCAGCGTTGTGTTCTCACACCAAAAGGAGTACAAACTCAGAATAATGCACAATTCCAGACCGCGGTCTAGAATACGGGAGACCTAGAGACCTAGCTAGATCCACATCTGGTCGTACCAATAGGCCTAAATAACTTTTCACAAAACGCACATTCAATATCCTGTTATTCGTGTGACATGTCTCCGCTGTTTATGTAATATTAAGAACGATTGCATTAATATGCACAACAATATAACTTGCTGCTTTTTTGGTTCAGGGGGTTGTATATTTATCAAATCAAAATTTTTCAAGGGCGAGGAGAAAAAAAACGACCCCACCGTCCCCCTAATAAAATAATTTTACTTGCTAAAATTTAGATTAGATTATCTCTTGTTTTTGCCCCTTTTTTCAACTACAAATGACCTAGTGATTCATTCAAATAGAAGATAAATCTAATAATAAATGTGGGGGGAAATGTTTACAAAGAAATTTTAAATTGTTTCCAAAATTTCGTCGCAAATGTACTTTTCCACAAACAGTCACAGGCGTTTGCAAAAATATTATTATTGATTTCTCAAATTTTCTCACGAATTGTTAGCGAAAACGTATATTCACTTCACTCATTAGCACACGTCAGCGAGACAGTGAATCTTTGTAAAAGTGCCGAAACGGGAAGTTTAGGGTTTGAACTCTCATTTTGTGCACACACACACACACACGTACGAACCCACACTAGTTAACACAGTCAATCAATCAGTCAATTATCAATCAATCAATCAATCCATCAATCCATCAATCAATCAATCAATCAATCAAGTTTCATTGTCTTCACCAATAACTAAATACCGAAAACTCACAATAAAATAAATTAATCAATTAATGTTGTTTATACAAAAGGACGCTCACGACCTTTGCCAAAAATTGGGCGATACACAACCTACAAAAATTAGATACTGGCATGAAAAATTAATGTTTTCTATGTATTCTTAATCTATTCTCTATATACAGCTATCTTTTTTTCCTTTGCTACAATCAAAATTGAAATTTATTTAACACTTCATGAAAACATTCATTAAACAATTCAAGAAATACATGGAATATTTTATACAAAGTCTAATATTAGAGAAAAGTGATAAGTTACTGGGAAACTTTCTACTTGAGTATGTAATATGACAGTATAAAGGAACTATACAAATTAGAATAATCTATATATTAGGCCTACACAAAAGTCCATTGAATATCTTCATCAATGCACTTTAAAAAAATGAAGAGTCAAGTTCCACCCTGACCCGGAATTTCGGTCCATCTGTGGACCATACATTTTCTGGGTCAATTCCAGAACAACTGGTTCCGATTGACCCAGATTCCGGGTTCAAGGCTCTGATCGACTCGGATTCCAGGTCAACAAGACTCTGATTGGTCCGGATCCCGGGTCAATATGTTGATGACTCTAGGGGTCAAATTTTTTTACCCAGATGAAGAGAAGAAATTTTAACCCTTCATTTTTACAGAGTGAACAAATGGCTATTATAACGCAAAATGTTTCCATTAGGCCTTAAGTACGTATAAAACCATTTTTGGAGAAAGGTACATGTTCATATTCATGTATCTATTATACAGTGCGTCCCAGAGGGACAGCATTTACTCATAATTTACTAAACACTTTTTACATTCAGTTTCCAAAACTTTATAGGGGCGATCCCTCCTGAAAATTTGAGGGGATGAGCCCCAACCCCCTTCAAGGACTACTGCCCCTCATTAAAATAGCACTTTGATTAAGTTTAGGGTTAGAATGGTTTTAAGGGTTAGAATTAGGATTGCCGTTATGGTTAGGTTTAGGTTTAGGAATTACCCAATTCACACTTCCTAGATGGAATGGGACGCTATATGCGTCGCAGAGTCAAGTCCTTTATATAGGAAGATCCTACATAGTTATCCAGTCCGTTCTCACTGGTGGAGCTGCATAATCTGATTTCGGCATCTATTTCAGCCCGGGCAACACACACTTGATCGTGCAGACGGTCGAACCAAACGAGCCATCCCGAGACGAAGCGAACACTCTTCGGCATCATGCCTGAAATTTCCACATCAATCAGTGTGAACGGACCTACGGCATTTTTTACGTCAAAACAGATAATCTTTGCTTCATATGTAGTCCAGAACAATCGTTCTCCTGTGAAAACAAAAATGTAAAAACGAGAATTAAAATACAGGCGCATGAAACGGTAAGACATGAGTGAACATGTGAGACATGAGGCCCGTATTCTGAACAGAAGACTGAGTTTGTTCGAAGTTATTGTGCGATCCTTTTGTCTGATGTTGACTGACGCATCAGACGAAAGGATCACACAATAGTTTTGCACGAACTTCAACTCATTCAAACTCAGTCTTCGGTTCAGAATATGGCCTATGAATTCAGTTTGCATACATTAGTTCTGTCTGACATAGCAACAACTAATGCATGTAAAATGAATTCTGAATATTGTAATTAATTCTTTAAAGCCCCTGACCGGACCGAAAAATAAAATAGCCAAATTACATATAAAACGAAAGCTAAATTACAACAATTCCAAGTTTAAGCGTTTTTGTTGTCCATCTAGAAAGTATTTCATGAAAAAGATGATCGAATCTCAACCAGCCCCATGCGCGTATTTTGGGGGGCTTTACGGGCCCGGGCCCCCCGGGTAGGCGCGCAGGGGGGCGCCGGAAAGGGGAGGAAAAAGGGAGAAAGGGAAAGGAAAAAAAGGAAAGAAGAAAAAGGAGAAAAAGAAGGGAGAAAAGGGGGAAAGGGGAAGAAGAAAAAAAAAAAAAAAAAAAAAAGGGAGAGAGAGAGAGAGAGAGGAAGGGGAAGGGGGGGGGAGAAAAAAAAGGAACGCCAAATTGACCTTAACTTACGGCGCTAAATCGACCTTAATTTAGGGGGCGTAAAATCCACCTTAAATTTAGGGGGCGCCAAATCAACCTTAAACTCAGGGGCGCCAATTCGACCTGAATTTTAGGAGGGGCGCCAAATCGACTTAAACTTAGGGGCGCTAAATCGACTTAAACTTAGAGGGGAGCCAATCGACCTTTAAACTTAGGGCGCTAAATCAACATTAACTACGGGGGCGCGAAATCGAACTTAACACTAGGGGCACCAATTCGGCTTTAAATTTAGGAGGGGTGCCAAATCGACCTTAACTCCAGGGGCGCTAAGCCGACCTGAATTTAGGAGGGGCGCCAAATCGACCTTAAACTTAGGGGCTATAAATCGACTTAAATTTAGGGGGCCAAATCGAGCTT
>CALNVZ010003426.1:13342901-13362662 GCA_940671915.1 Paracentrotus lividus
TGGAGCGTTCACTATTTATTATAGTAAATAGACCCCTAGATCTTTGACCTTGCCTAATCTTGCTTTTTTGTTTGTCAGTGTTTTGGTGGTAATTAAGCTATTGTGACGTATATTGTTGCTCCGCGTACCCATTGTTATAAACTTCTGTGCGCATAATTTTACTGATATTACGCGCTAGCGCAACAAGGCAATCGATAAAATCGATACTCTCCCCATTCATTTAACACGGGCTTTACCCTCCAAAAACCGAAAGTTATATTGTACATATGTACAATATAACAAATTGAAGGTAGGTCATGTGGTACTGACCTAGCCAATCACAACGCGTATTTTTCTTCCACTATTTACTATAAGCTAATATATAAGTAAATTGCAATTAAATATGTGAAACAATAAAAAAAATAATACCCTGCAATGACAATAATATTGCAAAGCTCTAATTAAAGAAATCTTGGCATTCAATTGGCGAAATTAACCATTTAGTCCAATATCTAAAATACACTCCCTCTAAAAGGTGAGATTGTTATTCAAAAATGATTTTCATGTACAGATTCAAGATTCAAGTACAGAATTATAGAACATGAAGTGAAAATACCTCAGATCTAGCTGGAGAAGCTTTCGGTGTTTTGAATCCATTCCAGTACGTCATTTTGATGCCTTCTCTTTCAGAAAGTTGAAAAAATAGCTCAGCATGATCACCTTCAATCATGTAAAAGGGGGAAAATATATTATGTTATACATTAAAATAATAGGAAATATTGTTATGTACGTGTATACATTGCTCATGATCATACATTAATGCAAAATATGTGAACAATCATAAAAACAACTCACCGGTATAAAAGAAGCAGGAATCGTCTGACGAAGAAACACATTCTATGAATCTGGAGCGCGTGAAAGCCGATGGGTCTGTAAGCTGTCTGTCTTCGTAGGATAGATGCAAAGTGTTTGAGTGATACTTCTGTTTGCGAAGCTTCATCTGTGGTTGACACTTTTGCTGTGCTATGTTGAGTGTGATAGAGATGTTGTAGATACCATGGAGATGTCTGGCATTCTGCATGAAAAATTAATGAAAAATAAATGTTAAATAAAAAACGTTTTTATTTATTTTATTTTTATTTATTTATTTATTTTCTTTATTTATTTATTTATTTATTTATATTTTTTTTTTTGGGGGGGGGGGGGCTGCACCACCTCATCTTTTACAAATTAAAATTCGATTCGGCAAGAGTTCCTTTTGCGACAGCTACCCAAATTGAAAAATATACATGTGGACATTGTTTATAATAATATTTTAAACATAGACTAGGGTTAGGGTTATGGTTAGGGTTATATTTTAAAAAAAAGATATTTTAATAATAAAAAAATAACAACAAAATACAACTTCCAGTTTATTTAGTCAAAAAACACAAGATGAATAGCGGGAGTCGAACCCGAGTCACCAGCGTCACTGTCTCACTCTCACACGACTACACCAACGAGACGGCTTGCGCACTGCCGAGAATTTTTTTATATTTTTGAATCAATTTTGAATAGCAAAAAGGTTGACGTCCGATAAATTATAGAGACGCATGCGCACAGGTGTGTTGTTATCGATTTTTTTTTTGAGTGGCTGCCGCAAGAGGAACTCTCTCCTTTGATTCTTTACATGAATATATTCAATGATACTAATTATTGATCATCAAATCATAACTATAATCATTCAGCACACCATCCGAGTATAGAGCGTGTTCTGCAACTACAAATTACTAGTATTCCATGATATAAGCATACAACTAACGTGGAATTGAGCATGTGGGGCTACAATAAAAATTTAACATCACAATTTCTTCCATGTTCGGGATTCGCGTTAAAAATAGAATATGACATAAACTTACCTTGGTCTTTAAAATCATTTTCAACGATATCCTGAGATGGATCTAATTCTTGGGCGTTGCATTCGATGTCGTTTTGTTTTTACCATATCGGCATGTGTCCGTGTGGTTTGACCGCGAATCACTGTTACGTGCGCCGTAGGCCTAGCCTCTGACCATAAATAAGTTTTTTGTAGGTCTACTACATATCATTTGTTAGTCATGTGACCAATGTAAATAAGTCATTTGTTAAATGTCTTGTTTATATTGGTCAAAATGACTTACCTAAACTAGTCTTGACTGAGGTAATTAAGTCACTGAGACTGGACTAATATAAATTAGTCGTTTTGACTAATTTATAAGCACCAATGACTAATTTATGTTTACAGTGTAAACTTACTGGGCAACACTCGTTGCTGGGCAATAAATTGATCTTTAAATTATAAAGGCCAAATTGGTCCTAAACTTCTTGTCTCTAGTATACATAGAGCGAAATTTTCGCTCGCGCTTCGCGCTCGTATCTGTTCATTTTCCCAAGTAGTTATTACATTGTGTTCCGGAGGAACTCATAAAATGTCCCGCTTTCAGATCATTCCGATACACCAAATTTCCGGTCGCGCTTCGCGCTCGCCTATTTTTTCTTTCTTGTAACAAAATTACATTGGTTTGATTACACATTACTTGATGGTCAAATTTCGAATGATTTTGTAATATATGGCTTGCTTTCAAATCGTTTTGTTGGACAAATTACAATTTCCGTTCATATGATATTCTGATGAGGAGCTAAACAAAATTGAAAGCCCTAAGTTTCAATGCTTTCTGGTCGTAAAGTAGAGAACAAAATCCGATTGTGCTTCACGCTCGTATCTAAATTTATTATTATTTTTATTTATTTATTTATTTATTTTTATTTATTTTTTTAAGAAAAAAGAAAAGAATACTTCTTAAAATCCTTCAACATGAATTTAAGTCGTAGGCCTATGTTTGCTTGGTTTTGGGGAGGGGGGGGGGGCGCAATTTTTTGAAAAGTACACAGGGGCGCCAAAATCACGTCGGGCCCCCGGGTTGCAAAATCCTGGATACGCGCCTGAGCCCATCCGTCCCATATATATTCGAAAAATTACCCCCTTTTTAATGGCGCGGGTGATAACGTCAAAGGATGTTGAACGGGATGCTAAAACCACCCGACAGCCAGGCATGATTGAATTTTCCCTTTCATTTCATAACAATAGAGTTCTAGCGCACATGGGGGCTTTTTTTAAAGGCGAAACCCAATCGTGCCAGGCCAGTGGATGGCTGTAGCATTCCATTAACATCTTTTGACGTCATCAGCCGCGCCGTTAAATAAGGGGTAATTTTTCGAGTATTTGGGAGGGGTGGCCTGGTTGAGGTTCTATCATCTTTTTATGAATACTGTTATGGAAATTTAATTTTATTTGTTGTCATGTGTATTCATGTTATATGCCTACTTAGCTTTTAATCGATGTAAGGTTGCATTTACTCCGTAACGGATTTTTAATAACGGGTTGTTTGAATACCTGGTTAGGCCTACTGTGTAGAATTAAAGATATGTGCATATGTTGGCCTAAAACCGGCCCAATTATTCTACACACTCATGCCACAATTTCCATACGATCCCCGTGCGGCCATTAGAAAACAGTTGTTTTTGTGTATTTCTGAATAAACCTCATCATACGGAAATGCTCAAGGCTGTTTACGACGTTCCGTACGGGCACCGTAGGGAAAATGCGACTTCGGTAATTTTTAAACAACCACTTGCCTTCTTCGTCAATCGTGAAGCTGTTCAAATATGCAGATTTCGAGTCAACTATCTTACTGTGATTCCCGCTGTCTAGATGATATCGATGAATCCGTGGATTCGGGGAAACGTAAACGGCGTAGAAATACCTATTGTTTGGCGGTTAAATGAAATGAAGACGGAAAAGACCGGGGGAAAGGATTAATGGCACTGGTGTCTCACATGTCTTATGAATCAAGAATTTGATATTGATATCCAATTAACCACTTTCGCGACCCGATTACGTAACCGAGAATTGGAGGGGGTTGGCAAACCACCAGACGAGCTGACCACACACAGCCCCAGTTAGCAAAATATCCGGGGCCCATGTAGGCTAGACGTAGACCATCAATGTTATGAATATGGGCCCCATGTGGGCCTTTTTTCAGCAAACGTGTACAAAAACACAAAATGACCATATATTTGTGATTTTAAGCTTTTTCACACCCCCATCCCCTCTCACGAAAACGCTACGCGTCGCCTTTGTTAAAATAAAACTATATTATTTACTTCATTCACACAATTACCCTGATAGCAGACTGACGTCTTAAAGACGTCTTAAACTGGTCAAAACTGGTCAACTCGTCATACCGTCGTAAACACGACATTTCTTTATGATGTCTTAACGACGTCTTCCAACGATTAATAGAATCTGATATTTAAATATCTTTACATGTTTCTATGCGATGTCATTATGTCTTCTGGTAATGACTTTCAAAGACGTTAATTTCTATTTTTGGAGCAAAAAATTATGACAGTAATATGACGTCTTTATGATGTCTTTACGACGTCTATAGACCACTTTTCTGTCATTTTTTGACCAAAATACGACATCTTTAAGGACGCCTTTAAAACGTCTATAAGACAACTTTTTGATGTCTTTACGACGTCTATAAGACCACTTTTCTTGTCATTTTTTGACCAAAATACGACATCTTTAAGACGTCTTTAAAAACGTCTATAAGACAAGTTTTTTGTCTATTTTTTTACCCAAATATGATATATCTTTAAGACGTCTTTACGACGTTATATAAGATCACTTTCCTTGTCATTTTTTGACCAAAATACGACATCTTTAAGACGTCTTAAAAACGTCTATAAGACAACTTTTTGATGTCTTTACGACGTCTATAAGACCACTTTTCTTGTCAGTTTTTGACCAATACGACATCTTTAAGACGTCTTTAAAACGTCTATAAGACAACTTTTTTGTTCTATTTTTACCCAAATACGATATCTTTAAGACGTCTTTACGACGTTTATAAGACCACTTTTCTTGTACATTTTTTGACCAAAATAACGAACTCTTTAAGACGTCTTTAAACGTCTATAAGACATCTTTTTGATGTCTTTACGACGGTCTAGTATAAGACCACTTTTCTTGTCTTTTTTGACCAGCAAAATACGACATCTTTAAGACGTCTTTATAAACGTCTATAAGACAACTTTTTGCTTTCATTTTGACCAAAATTACAAGTTTCTGTGGTCATGAATATTCATAAGCAGTATTCTGAGATTTGAAAAAAAAAAGGGGAAAATGAATAGAATATGCAATTTTAAGCCATGTAACCGGCATTTGCTTATTGACATAATCAAAATTGTTTTAAATTATTATCATTATTATGTATATACACAATTTCAAGGTGCTTCATAATGACAATTCTTCATATTCATTAACAAAAGTGTAATTTAAATATAAGTAACTGTCTTTCTTCAAACATGGTCTGTAGCACTTTATATAGCAGGACCGGACACACTGCCAGTTATTAATAGGGCCTTTGTGTAGGCACAGCATAGGTTATAATAATTAGGAATAGGTTAGGATAGGAATAGATAGGACTCAGTATTAATGTCAACATTCCCTGATAGCACAGTGACGTCTTAAAAGACGTCAGGAAAAAAAATTTTATGACGTAAATTTGCACCCGCGTTTGACGTCTTAAAAGACGTCGTATTTTTACGTCATAAAGATGTCAGTTTTAGACGTAATAATGACTAAAAATACGATGCTTTAAAGACGTCAAAACGTGGGTGCAAATTACGTCATAAAGATGTCTTTTCCTGACGTCTTTAAGACGTCTGACGTGACGTCTTTAAGACGTCTTTAAGACGTCACTCTGCTATCAGGGTAAACACAACACAATTAGTAAGTTTCCCAAAAATAAATCATTAATCAGGGACCGCGGAACGTTTTTGAAAGTAGAGGGGGTGAGCTTAAAGTGGAGGGGCTGAACAGGCTAAAAATCACAAATCTATGGACTTTTTCGCGTTTTGTACATTTTGCTGGATAGAAGGTTGCAGCCCCCTAGCCTTCCAGCTCCTTGGCCCCTGATAATATTTAATACAAAGTTTACATTTTTACCATGGTGATGAATTTTAGTGCACAAAATTACTGCAATATTTGAATGTCGTTGCCAAAAGTTGTTGACGTAACTTATCCATTAAAAATCACGATACAAGGCTCTAAAAATGACTGCCAGATGAACAATAGACCAGTTTACTAAGTTATTACAACTTTATGCATACTTTTAAAACAAAGATTATTCTTGACAACATGAATGCTTGCCTAATGTTTGCCTGACATATGCAAGCTGGATTCCATGTATTGTAAAAGTTCATTCTTTTATTACAAGTTATTACAAAGATACATGGATAAATAATAATAACTGAATAATTTGGGGTATGTTATTTACGTCACCAGGGACATGAGGGAGCTTTCATTTCAAGAGTGCTCACCTGTGACGTTGATCAATCGCACATTCAATTGCAGCACGGTCTTCACCAAAGTCTACATTAGTAATTTTTCCTGAAAGAGGGAGTTCAGCTACCGATCGTTGTTTGCGTGAGCCAGGGTACTCGGTCCAGTATAATTGCTGTTTCTCTATATCCAAAGCCATGCATCCAGTCAAAGCTATAACAAGGAGACAATAACCGACCACAAAAAAAAAATAAAATAAAATAAATAAATAAAAAGGAAGAAAGAAAAAAAAAAGAAAAAAAAGATGAAGTTCGACCCAGGAAATATACTTAATTTCTCTTTCTATCAAAATATTATATTTTTGTTATTAATCATTATTATCATTATTATAGTTTTTCCCGCTCAATTTCATCTGATCTTTGCTCAATTTCAAATTTGGATCTAACGATTTGACGCAAGTGACGATCACTAAAATTCATTTTTATTCACTCAAATTCCCTACCCTTGCAAACGAATCTACACTACAGAGCACGAATAGGCAATCAAATTCTAAATAGTGCATACAATTTAAAATTTTAGTGATACGTCAGTGAAAGCTCAATTCACTTAAGGTGGTATCTCACTTCGCGGAGACGTCACCGCGACTCGGATACTCGGAGACGTCTCCGAAATTGTTTTCTGTCGCGGAGACGTCTCAAAGACGTCTTTGAAAAGTCTCAGCGACTCATGAGCCGTCGCAGAAACTCATGAGATGTCAAGGGGACTGAGGAGACGTCTCTGAGAAACTCTGAGAGACATCTACGCGACTAATATAAAAATCCATCGGAAATCCGTCAAGTGAGATGCCACCATTAACATTCAGGGGTCTTTACAGGCGTGTAAAACAGCCGTTTTCGTTCTTTTTCTTTTCTTGGTCTGTATCGACACAGCGTGTAAAAAAAACGATCCGTTTGGGTTTTTTTCCTTCTTATTAACTGACCAAAACGGCTGTCTTGTTTTACGAGGGAAAAAGAGAAAACAAGAGAGAGAGAGAGAGAGAGTTTGTGAAAGGGATGACTGCTGGAGACATGGATAAAGTATAGAGAAGAGAATGATACGATTACATCATTAAATGGGAGATCATATACCTCCACACTCTCACCCTTAAAAAGTGGAAGTCCATATTCCTGAAAATTAAAAAGTTTAATTAATTTGAGTGCACAAAGTAGAAAATAGTATTCCTATTCATGAAATTGTTAACCGCAAAACAAGCCCGTCGCCGTTTTGTGTTAAATTGAATGAACAAATATGGACATTTGTGCATGGAATTGAAAATATCAGTGCTGATAGATGAAATTGAATGCACCAAACGAATGCATTAAACTTCTCGAATTGAAAATGCGCAAAAGCGGTAGCTGCATGAATGTGGATGCACATAAATAAAAATGAGGAAATGATGAAAATTGTGATGATGATTATTATCATCATCATCATTATTATAGTTATTATTATGACTCGCAGGACACCCGCGCTTTGCACGGGTTTCAATGATGAATTCCCAATTTTAATTGATAATAGAAGTTCCTTGATGATCTTTATTTTGTTGTATGTAGCTCTGAATTTCTTTGGAGTCGTACAAAGTTTTTGTTTCATTAGAGACCCATCCTTCACATATTTTGTAAACGTGTGAGAAGGAAAAAAACAAAAACAAAACAAAAAAAACCTCGAAAATAATTAATCCTATTCTGCGGCCCGTCTATTGAAGCCCCCCCCCCCTCAATTTCAAAAATGCTGTGTGGCCCCTGTGATTCATGTTTAAAGGCCGATTTTCAGCCATTTCCAACAAAGTAAAGATTACAAACCGGCCACTTTGTGCCACTGTTTGTACTTGTATTAATCCAGTCTTTCTATAATATTTGACGCAATTTGATCACTAAATCAAAATGTATTGTTACGTAATAAAGGGGTTCCGCGTGCAGGATGTAGCTTAATTACACCATTGTTACGTCATAAAGAGATTCCGCGTATGTTTACCTTGATGCTGCTTGCGTGCATCTTTATTTTTTGTAGTCTACAGACTGATCACCAGTTTTTACACAATCAAAAGACCACAAAAATCATGTTTTACGTCTGGTTCTCAGCCTAAATTGTTCCATATTCAACCGAATATAGATTAAAACCCGGCCACAGTTTGTATCAACCTCGTGTGTCAATTTGGCGGAATATGAACATAAACTGACTGAGCCTTTTACTAACATACATACATACATATAACATTAAGTTAATTATAGTAGAGATAATTATTATTAATATTATCATTATTATTATCATGAGTATGATAAAGATCAATCATACATGTATTGTGATCGGTTACTATTGTCCAGCCGTGTGATCCCATCTCATGAAACCGAAGGTCAAATTTCATAGCGTAGCTGTAAGGGCGCCAATACGGTGTAAGGAGATTCGTCCAATATATTCTATCGGTCGTGTCATCGAAGAGAATAAGTCCAATTTTGACTGATTTGTTAAAGTCGATAAAGTTGGAGAATACGAGGTCACTAATGTTAGCAACCCAGATTCCAGTCCTGCTTGGGTTGATGATGAGTAGTTGCACAGTAATATCTATGAAGATAAAAAAAAAAAGAAAAAAAAGATGACCTCCACCTATAACTACACAAAATACATAACAGGCCACACATCAATGAAATCGACAGGTGTAATGGCGGATTATTAAACATATCGAACGTACGATTCTTACGCCTGTGTTCACTGTATAATAATAATAATAATAATAATAATAATAATAATAATAATAATAATAATATCCACTTATTTACCCAGGGTAGCCGCTTCAGCTCTTAATGAACTGGTCTCCCAGCGGGCCCTGCATAACATAATGTTATTATTACCCCTCTCCATTTCCAAATACCGAGCGCCTGGCTAGAAGGCAGATGGTCCCATTCTTAAAGTCTTTGGTATGACTCGACCGGGGATCGAACCCACGGTAAATATGCCAGTCGCATTATGTAACTTTGACTTTTGTTGTTCACATTTTGTAGCAGAGTATCGACATAAAAAAGGAAAATATTACCTCGTCAAAATGTTAGAAAATATGAATCGCATTTAGTGTATTATAGTATGGTGAAAATATAACTCTTTTGATGTTTTTTGCCACATCAAAACAGATTCTAAAAAAGCGTACTAGTCTGATGGTTCCGTTCGGTTCCAAACTATCTAAAGAATAGCGGATGTGAAGCCCCTCCCCCAGCCCCCGCCCACTCCTGTGTAAGTCAGTCTACGAAATGAAGCTAAAGTGGACACTTCCAAAAGACTTTCTAAAATATGAGCAAATAAAAGGTGAATATAATCCGTTTCAGATTTTGTTTTTTATATTATAGGTTTTCCCGGCCAATTTCATACATCTATCATCCGTTTTTATTTAATGTGTATTCAAATTCGTGTGTTTGATGCGAAAGACTGACTTTAGTCTAACAATTTCGTGTTAAAGCTCTCAGATTCGTTTTTAGGCAAACAAAGTAATGGTTGCAACGTTTAAATTCGGATATAGGCATTTAATTTCATTATTTGTGCATTCAAATTAGTGCAAATTTGAGTATACGGAATGAAATGTCGACAGGATGAAGACGAATTTGAATAGTTATTGCCGAATGTGTATGCTTATTATGTGAAGTAGAATGCGCAAATACGAAATCGATCACAACAATCGTTAATTTGTATGACTGAATACGATTTTGACTGGCAACATTTCGATGCAGCAGCGTTTTTTCCGAAAATAAATGCCTCTAATATGCAATTGATTGACAAAACAATGAAATTATCCTCTATAATACTAACCACAATGTATACCATCGTAGCCAAGCTCACACTCGCACTTGTACGCTGGTGTTTGACCAGGGAATGACGTACAGTTCCCTCCATTGCGACAGGGTTGAGAGAAGCAATCTTGTTCTGTGACTGAGATACACAAGGTAAAAAATGCAACACGCGACTAAATGTATTTCAGTGAAAAGAACAAACAAACAGTCAAATCAATTGTAACTTTCTTGTGTCTGCAATGCATGAATAAGGAAATTAGTTGGTTCGAGTAAGGGACACAAGTGATATGCACCCCCTCTATTGTTTTAGTCTCACACAGAACATACATGTACCGGGCATATACGTCTCTTCGTACATTTATCTTAAATGTCGTCTTCGCAAATTCGCAAATTTGCCGTTTCCAGCCCCACGTTTCGTCAGTGGTTTTACGAACCGTCCTACACCTCGCCGAGTTCCCAAAACCAGCTTTTGAGATAATCGCGTTCAAAGTTTGGATGTTATTCTGACGCTCATATCTTCGCGCTTTGAAAGAAACCAGGGTAATTAATTATATCAATGTACAGCATAAATTCTATAATTTTACAATATGAAAGAAATTATTTGCAATCGGGTTTTGAATTTTAAATATTTAGAATAAAATGGAAGGTAGTATTTTAGAAACTGATTATTTTTACGACAAACAGGGGGTTAAGGTCACTTCGTAAAATCATGCGTATCACGCGCATGTTTTTTTAGCGTCCTAAACCACGAGATAGAACGGTTCGTAAAATCATTTAATGCATACGCGCACCGCTCACCCATATGTAGGGGAAGGTGGGGCATAACGGACCCTAGGGGCAAAACGGAACTTTCTCATAGCTTGACATCAAAAGTATTTCTTTCTATAAAATGTATTGCAGTAAATGAGGCATTGCTGCACCAATTTACCACTGAAGTTTCATCGAAAAAAATCAATACCTACAGAGGGGGTGCCATTCAAAAATTTGTACCCCCTCTGATGTAGGGTATTTCTGCTTGGGGCAAAATGGAACCCAATGGTGTGGGGCAAAAAGGACCATAATTTGGCTGACCCTGGGGAGAATTTGGTGTGCTCGCATCCCTTCTGGAGACTTCCAAAAGTACATTTATTTTGCCAACTTGAACAAATTTTGACAAATCAGTCCCCAGGAGTTGATTATTTCTTACGGGGCAAAACGGTACCCCATAATAGGGTACCATTTTGCCCCAACAAAATATGCACGGAGTCAATTTTGCCCCACTAGTGGGGCAAAACGGACCTTTTCCGATATTTTTTCAGCTTCATTTTGCCGGAAGTATGAAAGAGATGAGAATTATTGATCGATTGTTTATCAAACTTCAATAAGAACTCGTCAAGGAAATATCATTTTTATAGTCTTGCTCCTATCTGTGACGTCACAGAAGCCACTTGAAGTTACGTGGTCCGTTCGGGTTGCGCGCCATTTTTGAGACTGCTATATTGTAGAAACAATGGTTTAGGACGCTTCGTAAAATCACTGGAAGCGATGTGACGTTTTGAACGAAATTTGAATCTTCTCTTATTTTAAAAATAATTAAGATTTCGACCTGAAATTTGGTCATTCGATAGAGTTGAATACAGGCTTTAAGAATATCGAAAAAACTCAATTTCGAAAATTTGACCAAAAATTCTGTTTATGACGGTTCGTAAAAACAGCGACGGTTTGCAAATCAGCTGCTGCAAATGCATGATTTAATCGTAATCGAATTACAGAGAGGCAAAACATGAATTCAAGCTGCCCCATTTCATTCCGAATGTTCTGATCTTGGAACATGAAATAAGATGTGTCAATCCGAAAAGGAAAGGGAATACGTTAATTATGCAAAAGAGTTTCATGACTCTTTTTCACTCACCAGTAACGTCCATAGTAAGAGATGTGTTCGTGATTGCCGTGCTATTATCTGAGAATAAAATACCGTTTATTAGAGAGAGTGACAAATACATTTTCTATAACTGAAATGGCATACTTATACATTACACTAATCATACGTGTAGTCATGTAGGCATGCAGGCCCAGTTTGCCTTGGTCACCGATCGACGAACCAAACGTAACAAAACAATGAAAACCAAAAGAATACGGGGCACAATCTTTTATTGCATGTCTATATCATTCTCCTAAACGTTGCCAATTTTAATCTTTAAATTCATATAAATTCCAACAATGATAATTCTATTGACAGCGGGGATCAAGCATGTGAAAGTAAGGGAAGGGGCGAAAAAAAAAAAAAACACAATAAAAACACGATTTTAACATGTAGTGCCTATAATCATAGTGGTTTTGACCCAGACCTGCACCCCGTCTGGATCCGCCACTGTTTTTTATAACATCCACATCAGAGTCAAAATATTAAACCAACTTATTGTAATGAATAAATTGTAAAAAGGATATCATGTCTCACCTAAGATATCGCAATGTTTTCCTTTGAATCCATCCCAGCAGTGACATGTGTAGCTATCCATAGTCTCCTCGCACCAGCCACTTTGGCAGAGCTTTTTGTCACAATCTAAAATAAGCGAAGACAATTGACACAATTAGGAATGATGGATATTTTGGTTTTTGTCTGTGGATTAATACCCTATCATTACTTTATTTAGAATTAAGCTGAATGAAATTTGAGCTTAACAAAATGTAAAGGTAATATAGTTTCAATTTAATGTCAGTGCTATAAACTACATGTATAATGAAAGGATATCTATATGCATATTGCTTTTTGAGAAATATGTAACTTCTGTATGCGTTTTGTTTGACAAATGTACTTTTTGTTGTACAAATATGAATGATATTAATTATGTGATATAAGAAATAAACTAAGCTTAAAATGAACTGATAACTATACCCGAGATGGCAAACATTTGGTAATTATTACCAGGTGCACCGATGGAAACTTCGCAATTCACCGGCATGCACTTGCAGCGCAGATGAGCAGACGGCAGATCATCACCTACAACTGCCCTGACCTCCAACCACCTAACGGGATGACTGACCTATCAAGTCTAAATGATGAACAAATCAACTGGCTTACCCACCTCAGAGAAATAGCCTGACTTACAACACTACCTACTAACAGATACGAAAGAAGAAGATTATTTTCCTGTGCAACTTCCTGCACTTTGGATCCATCAGAAGGGTATATAATAGCCCTCTGATATCAATTTTGACTCCTTCTCCTGAAGACGGTGAGAACATGCTCACCGAAACGTCGAGATTGGGTAGGTCCTTTTCAGGACCACTCATAACCTCAAGAAAGAATACTTGGTGCACCGTGAAACCTTCAACTGCTAAAGAAGATTATTACCAGGAAATCTGCAAACCCTGTATCCTGGAGGAACTCCCAGTTTGTTCCTCTTGGCCGGACATTGATCGTTGTGAGACAATCCTGAAATGAGCTTTGGGATAGTCTGGACCATGTGACCGTTGGGATGCTCCTTCTTCTTACATTCAAGGAACATTGGTAGGGTGTAATTCAGTTCCATTTTCGATCCAGAGCCGTTGGTAGGACATGACGTCTCGTTGTGGGTCATGGAGTCTGAGAGCGCAAGTGAAGCTGTTAGAAGAAATAAAGGTATAAAGAGATTTTTTTTAAAAAGTTCACAGGAAATGCTGTGCAGGAGCATTAAGAGAGTGCTTAAATACCTTGAGTTCAGGTTACTCTATCGACTTCTCGTAACAGAAGTTCCGTAGTCTAGTGGTTTTATATAATAATAATAATAACTTCAGCTTATATAGCGCATAATACCTAAGATCACCATATGACGCTGTTACAGAAAGCATTACTATTGCTATGTGTTGAAGTTCTTGGGTATACTCTAGATAAGCATTAATGTATTTAAGAATTCAGTTGATATGAATGGTATTCATTACGCAACGAACATAATCAATTGCAGTAGAAGGAACATTATATTCATAACGATACAAAGATGATGGGCAAATTAAATCCCAAACTAGAGTACAAGAGAGTGATACACGTTTTATATATCTGAAAACTCTAGTAGGTGTTTATAAGCAAATCAAGAGTTTGAATACTAATAACTATTCTTAAATAGAATTATCCGCGTGCTATATTAAATAAGAGTCTTGAGAAAGGAGTCTGTTAGGCGTTGGTGGGCATGTTGCCAGGATGGCCAATAGTTTTGGTGGTAGTATTAGTTTCATAAGTGGTTTGTGTGCTATGCGATCGTGAATATTGTTTAGCTCTTTGACCTGTTAGTATAACTTGAGTGGTGATGAGCGAAGACTATTGTAGAAGATTGTTTGTTCTGTGGCATAAACTTGTAGAAGAGCTGGACCGGAGAAGATTATGGTGTGAATGAGTTCAGAGAGGTAGATGGGGGCTGAGCCGGAGACACACTTGTAAGTCAGGAGGAGAAGTTTAAAGATAATACGCTTGTTGATAGGAAGCAGTGGAGGTTCTGAAGGAGGGGGTAGTGTGAGTCTTTCCGTGATTCTAGCTGCTATGTTTTGAATTCTTTGAAGCTTTCACAAGGTCGTTTGCAGGGAGATTTGTGGAGGAGTGCATTACAAGTGTCTAGTCGAGAGGTGATACTAAAGGGAGGGCGACATAGTGGTTAGGAAGGTGCGTTGATATGCTACCATCATAAATTCATCGCAAGTATCCATCGGGACGTAATATCATGTCTAAAAAGCAATATTTTTATTAATCTCGTCCACACTGCGCAGGATTTTTGTCTATCTTTTCTCGAAATGGATGTACATAGCTAGGACGACGGAGAGACATATGAAGGAGGAGTGCGATTGGTGGAGAGCATCAGATCGAGCACCGGCGGAGTGCGTGAGGCTTCCGTCGTACTTCCACCACTAAGTTCTTCGTGAGTGTGGACGAGGGTGGGTGAGAACTTGAGGGAGAGGTGGCAAGAGTGGTGGGTTTTTCCGTCGTTAGATCGGTGCGAGCTTAAATTTCCCGCACTAGGACGGCCCAAGAACGATGTCAGCGATACATTTTGTTGAACGATGTACGTGAATGCTCGTTCAGAGGATTGAAAGACAGATCGTTGGATTCGTCGGCATAAATCATGAGTGTCTGTGACTATTGTGTTGAAATGGGGGTAGTGTACAATGGTAAAAATTAAGCGGCCCTAATCACATGAAACCTTGGGTACGCCCACACAGTGTCATCTGCCAACGATGAAGACCGTGCATTTTACTCGTGGCGCGTCCAACAGGTAGGAGTGGAAACCATTTTAGGGCATTTCCCGATACTCCAAAGCTATCACGAAGTCGCTCGTTAGATTATTGCCATGGTGATCGTTTCAAATGCCCGCTGTAAAATCGAAGCAGGCACTAAAGATACCTCTTTGTGCATGTCCAAAGCCTGTAGAGACAAACGTTTGTACTCGCATAAGGGTCTGTCTCAACACTATGGTGTCTACGATAGCTGACTGAGTTGGTGCAAGCAGATTGTGTTTCTTCCAAGATACTCTTGAAACTGTGCCATTGCAGCCTTCTCTTGTGATCTTTGAAGGAAGGGATGTTGGGATGGCCTGAAATTCTGAGTTCGTTTACAGACAAATCTGATTTCTTCAAGTCTCGACACCATGTTGTTTTAAGGTAGAAGGAAAGATGCCCATTTCCAAACTAAGATTGATGAACTTAGTGATGAGCGGAGTAAGAGCAGATGAACATTTTTTAGCAGCCTGGTTGGTGAGGGTCAAGGCGCATACGCAGAAGGATGAAGCCTTGATGATGTCTCAACTTGGTTATGTGAGACCCTATCAAAGTTCATGAAGTGATGTTCACCTGATGATGTTGATGTGTTTAGATTGACTGACAGGTCTTCATAGACTTGCTGATCTAGATTTTCTCTAAGGCGTCTGATCTTGGCTCCAAAGAAGTCACAGAATTCTTGAGCAAGGTCAGCAGAACTGGTATGCTTCGGATAAAGGGAGACTGCAGACGGCGAGGTCATGTCGTTCATAAGCCGAAAAAGTTGCTTCTGATCAGCATCCTGTATTCTCTTCTGGAAGTATTTCTTTTTTATGTCAAGAAGCATATCATTGTAGAGGTTGCATTGCTTCTGATAAATCTCTTTGTCGATTTGCAGAGACGTCGGCTTCATTGCTTTTCTTTCACAACGTCTGCGTTCTTGTTTCGCCTTTCTAAGTCGCTGGTTGTACCAGGGGGCATGCGGACGAAGAGTAACCTTCTTCTCTAATTCGGAAGCGTGTGAGTCCAGAATAACACGGAGTTCTTGGTTGAACGATTTGACTGGGGATGCAAAGGCCATGGGTTCGACCCCCACCCAGCACTTCCGTCCTTGATCAGGGTGTTTGTATAAATGATTCTCCCCTCCCAGGTGTAAATGGTTAGCCACTATGAATGACATGAGTGCGCCATTCAGGTATCAGAGAGACTCGCGGGAGTAATAGTTGCAAAGCGCTGTTAGTTAAAATTGTTTCATATTATACGCTATGGTTTATAAATCTTAATTATCAATAATGGTACCTACCTAATGACAAGCAGGATATCATGCCATATAACAACTTCAAACTTAGCTTCTGTTCATTGTCCTAAAAATTAGATAAAATTATAAATGAAAAAAAAAATGAGCAAAGAAAATGGGATTCCATCTGGGACGAACGTGCTATTAGGGCTTTACAAGGCTCAGGCGGTAGAGCTAATGTTTAGTAATCAGTTTTGGGGTGCTTATCTTGGGTTCGAATCCTGATGGAATCCAATTTTCTTTGCTCAATTATTTATAATATATACATGTATTTTTGGTCAGTTTCACCCATCGTTCAAATTTAAAATGATATACCGTGTGATTCAGAAAAAACTAATCACCTAGACAAATGTTAATAAAAAGAAAACCAATTCATAAACACCAAATTATTATACATATTCCGTAAGAATAACTCTTCCTGCATCTTTTGGTACCAATTTTGTGTGTTAAATATTTACACGTGGATGAACACAGCGCATTGTTTGAGAACATGTAAATTTCGAATTGTGCAAAAGAGGGAGTAAAATCAAAACAACAAAAAGCTATAAAAAAAGCAACTCCATCTTGATTAAAATAGGAAAACTTTTTAACCAAAATGCCTAGCGCTTATTAACTTGGCAGGGTGTTGTTACACATATTGACTACATTCTATGTGAAAATGAGATAGATCTGTAGAGTCAGGCATGTGTGAGCACACGTCAAAGACAAAATAATCACTTTTCAAAGGTATTAAGAGGCCTTTTTAGGTCTGTCAGTGACAATTTACTCTTTGATGAGTACTCATTCGTGGATTACTTGACTAGTCAATCTAATTTGTAAACAGAATGTAATCGATAACTGTAACAACACCCTTGTAGACTTATTTGCCTCGACACATTTTCATTAAAAAGTTATGCTATTTTATTCAGGATGGAGTTGCTTTTTTTGTCCGCTTTTGTTGTTCCAATCTTAACCCCACTCTTGCACAATTCGAAATTGACATGTTCTCAAACAATGTGTCGCGTTCATCCAAGCGTAAAGATATAACACAAAACATTGGTACCAAAAGATGCGGGAAGTGTATACTCTTTCAGAATATGTATAATCATTTGGAGTTCATTAATTGGTTTTCTTTTTATTGACATTTTTCTAGGTGTCTATTTTTTCTGACTCACTCGGTATATATATTGTTTAGATAATCTCATCAGTAGGCCTGTTTTATAATACAAACATGTACATGTACAAATCCACAAACCTTTATTTATTTATTTATTTTTTTTACAAAGTGTGACGAGGTATTCCAACAAACTGCAATTAAAACATGAACTGCAATATATGGAATCCAATTTGCATACATTATTTATATTTTGTTATGTCGGGCAAGCGACTCGTTTGCCCAATATAGCAACAACGAATGTATGCAAACTGAATTCTAAATATTGTAGTTCATACATTAGTAAAATTTTCTTTGAAGTCGTGTTCCTCGTTATTACGTGAATATACATGAATTAAACACAACACAAAAAGTAAGTTCTCCTAAATCAACCATTAATATACAGTGGTGGCCAAAATTATTAGAACACCAAGCATATTTAAATGATTTTAGTAATTTTCACTCATTTGACCATTTAAATACCTTTAAAATGGTTGGAATGTCTCCGAATATCATCATTATGCTTTAAAAACTAAATAACAAAGCCATGCGTTGGGAACTCGCCCCCAAGTCGCCCTTTTTTTATGTTACATCACCAATTGAAAAATCTAAAAATCTTGCCCCTTTCAGGATCAAAGTGTCATAACGTAAAACATTTTAAGCCTCTCCCTACAAAAATATATATATTCTCAAAGGAAATTTCCTTAGGATGTCAAAAATGGCATTCATAACAACACAGGGTTAAGTATAGTTACATCTTAAGTGGGGATTTTTAAATTATTTTTGGAAGGGCCCCAAATTGTTAATTCAGTGCCCCTATTTAAGTCCCTCGTTTCGATGACCCTTAATATTTCAACATATTTGAAATGCTCATGAAATTTCCTTTAAAAAAACATAAATTTACGAGGAGTGTCTACATTAAATGGAAAAAAAAATAGTCTTAACTTTTAATGGGGATGGTTATTTTGGTCATCTCACCACCAAGAGTGGGGGCGAATCCACCCTCCCTATTTGACCAAATTTTCTGAAACTTAGCATGTATTTGACGTATATTAGAATAAATAAGCCTGCTAAATTTCATACTTTTACCTCAAATACTTTGTGAGCAATCGGCATATGTAATTGCCATTTTACTTTTTTTGCATTTGGACTACATATTTAACACACAAGTCTATGGGGAAACCAAAAGCTCATAGCGCAACTATTTTTAATGCTGCGCATTACCAGATGGTCGAAACTATATAAATTTGGTATCAACATATACGTAAGACCCTATATGCTAAAAAGTCATGAAAGCTCATGGCACACAAAATATACATTATCTTTAATTTGATTTTGGCAAATGGACTAGGGCATTGAAAATCCCATAGACTATGTGTAGGTTCAGGTGTTCTAATAATTTTGGCCACCACTGTATATATAATTTTTTTTACCAGGACGAGCTGTACGAAAATCTCATTTGGCCTCTACATGCGTGTAGGTAAAATTACCAGCAACCAATTAATTGAATATTTTTATAAGAGGTTGGCATTTCATGATCCAATCTGAATCAGCACAGTTAATAGGCAAAAATTTTCTTTTATTTTTGAGTTCACAAACTTAATATCATAACTTTGAATCAATGATTTCGGAAAACATATCAGTTTTCAAAATTTTCAACAACATGGAATACAAAAACATTATACTTACCATTTAAATATAGTATTTTTTTCTGCTTTTTCAATTGTTACAATATTACTACTTATCATTCAACATAGCGATGGCATCGAAATTATGTTTCCAAAGAAGCTAGTTTCGATTTTGTTCCTCAGAAGTACGTTTCCCAGCATGACCACAATTTGGAATAGGTAAAGCAAAAATTGGAATTATGACCATAGAAAGCCCTACCTGCCGTTACCACAGTAAAATGGATAAGTATTTTAACCAATCAGAGACTCGCGTCATGATGACGCTGGGAACCCCCCCCCCC
>CALNVZ010003426.1:13362686-13377578 GCA_940671915.1 Paracentrotus lividus
GGGGGGGGGGGGGGGGTTCCTGGAGCACTAAAGGTTTCAATGCAAGATTTGATGCTCGACGTTCAAACGAATTTTTACCAGCCTTGAGAGCTTGAGAGAGATCGAGATAATGCTTTATTTGTTTCATTTTGAGAGCCCACATTTTTTCGCTCGCACTTTTTTTTAATGTGAAAATTATGATATTTTCATAATTTTGGAAAAAGCAATAGTCTTAAATTATTTGATTTGACACACACAAAAAAAAAAAAACAAACAAAAAAAAACAAACAACAACAACAAACAAACAAACAAAAAGAAAGAAGGAAAACAATAAATAAATCGGGGCAGCACCCCACCCTTTACTACATTTCCCCTCTATATACCTTCTTTTACTACCAAATGCCGTTGTCTATAACCAGTAGCAGACGCAGACCGACGTCATACAATGAAAGTACCGGGCCCATGCGTAAACATAATAGAGCCGCTTTTGGCCCGAGGAAAGCATTCAATTCGATTTTCTTGGATCTGCGCCTGATAACTGTCTGTTTAAATTTGCTGTATGTAGTTCATCTTTGGAAATCTGCATTTTAATCTATTGACAGGCTTGTTAGTTTTATAGAGAATATCTTTATAAACCTAACAGGCCTGTCAGTTTAAAACGCGGATTTCCAAAGATGAACTACAGCAAATTTTAACAGACAGTTATTAAGACAACGGCATTTTTTTGGTAGTGTAACACTTAATGCGGCGGTCACAACTCGCCGTACCTTCGACGTGCAACTTCCTACGACGGATTTCGTAGAAAAATCGTGCAGCGGAGGTACCTCGCAGGTACAATGCATGTACGACGTACAGGAGGTTTTTACAATACCCTTACTACAGAAACGCAGGAATCGCAGAAGTTGACCCAGGACCTGTGCGTGCATATTGCACATGCAACGCAGGCTACGTCGATGGCACGTGCCCCGTAGGCTACGACGAGTTGTGACCGCCGCATAAGCAACTACAGTATGTGTATGATGTATTGATAATAATTAACAAATTGTCTTATCACAGGTTGGGTTTTTTGTTTTATTGAATACCAGCTCAAAGTTCAAATTATTTCTAATATTCAGTCTTTCTGTAAGTCGAGAAGGGGGGGGGGGGGGGAGGGGGGCAGTTGTCACAGGCGTAACGGTTTCTGCATAACAGCTTTGTCTATAAGGTAGTTGTTCAGATCATATTGGCATTGGCTTTTCTAAATTTCTAAACCATACAAAATTTTGATAATTAAAAAGGCTCCTCTGCGCTCCGCATGCACACAGCACAACAAACTAGTTTGGATGATGAAAATAATTATCGATCTCCTCCATGATTTACGACGTTGCTAATTAACTATAAATTTTTATAGGCCTGTATGTACGTGTCTTCATCGTGATCTCGTATCATATTTATTACCGTTATCCCCACTTTGAGAGTTTTTAACGTTCTTATTAAATGGATTTGGCCATTTGCATTATAATTTATATTGCATCGATAATCGAAATAAACTAACTAAAACCGTTTTAATGGGTTTACAAGACAAATGCATGTATCCCAGTCTCCTTATTCAATTTTATTATTATTTACGTTTCCGTCATAAAAAAAAAACAATACCGTCTTTTGGTAGTTTTTGATGTATTAAGAGTGTAGGGTCAATTCAACCGTATGCTCAGTGGATACGAATTGACACGAAAAAAAAAAAAAAAAGAATAAATGAATTTTCCAAAAAAAAGTCCAACCTGACCCTGTCGAAGAAAAAAGTTAAGCCGAAAAACTTGAACAGAACAAAAATAATTTTTGAGGAACGAGGGGCTGAGTTAAAAACAAATAGATATAAAAAAAAAGCCTCGATCAAAATAGATAAATAAAAAAGGCCAATATAATATGGAGAAATCCCCACTTTTGGCATATATGCATTGCAAGTTTTTGAATATGGCTTAAAATATGTTTCCCGCACTTTACGCTTGCTACATTCTATCGTAATTTAATGGATGATTATCCTTTTTTTGATGGAATTATAAATATATGAAAGCATTTACATTCCAGCTCGCGCTCACAATCCTCAGACACATTTTGTGTATTTTATGTATAAAATTGCGCTGCTTTCATGTCAAGATAAAAGGAAGGGCACTAAGTTAGGCGTACAAAGTAATTGTTCACGAGCTAGACTTTTACAATAAGAGAAAGACAAAAAAGACAGTGCTAAAACAATTTCAACCATCCATCTTTGCAAAACTTTTACTATAGGCCTACACAGATTAACGTGTTTTTTTTTCATATTCGTATAGAGCGTTCCCAATGACGTCATCATTCATCTAAACATGCAGTGACCATTAAAAATGCTCCAAATTTTACTGTCCGGAAAGAATATGTGATACGTCTTGTCGAAATGAGAGAGAAGTCGCAGATCAAAGATCCGAGTAAATCGACAAACTAATAAAAAACTCAAAATTTTGAAGAAATTTTTTTTTTTTGATTTTCTGGTTCTACCATGCTTCATCTTTGCTCTGTTAAAAAAATGAGTGAAAATAATAACGGGAAAGTGGTAAAAAAAGCAGTTTTTCGGCAAGTGTTTTTTTCGGTCATAATTTTTTTTTTCCGGACATACAAGCGCACGCCCACGCTCACTTCCCCTCTCCGTTTAGCTCCGCCCTTAGCAACGCATGGCTTTGTTTATCGGTCATGTGATGTGTGATTTCAGCTGGCTTTTTGTTTCGTTTTTGTGAGCGAATAGCGAACTAAACTCTCTTTAGCTGCACTCAGAAATTTTGCGTGCGATGCCACAACCTGCTGTGAATAAAGCTGTTTCATCCGGGACAGCGGAGCACGCAAACGAATGTCAAATCTAACAATCGGGTGGGGGAAGGGGGGAAGGGGGTTATGTGGGGAAAAGCTACTTATTGCTTGACTTAGCTATCTGGATCCAAATGAATGTTAATTTTAGCATTTTATTTTAGGGGCCGCGATATCTGTTGTCCTGATGGGAAATTAAAACCTCCCTATAAACAAATTTGGTTCCATCAGGGAAACATAGAGCATACAAAAGAGGTGACGTGATAATACTTCTGATACAAGTATTTAGGTTAAAGTCTTAAGACGCGTAAGAGATGCTAATTTAAAATTGAAAAAAAGTATGGTTTTAAAATTGGTTGATATTGCATTATGTGGAAACCGATGAGCTAAGGGGGGGGGGAGTGGCAAATCAAATGAATCTAGTTTATAACTGCGGCTGGTATCTCACTTTTCGGGAACTACTTTTTTAGTAGTATAAAACTATTTACGTTTTTATTTTCATTGTCTTAAGCTAACCTAGCCACTCATAAAACGTGATCAGAGAAATTCTAAATACATTCGTGAGGCGCAAATAATTTATTAAAACATTTTTGGAGGCTTATCTCTATCATATACTTATTCAAAGAATATAAACAAAATGCATAAGCCCCTGTACAAGAATAATTTAGTCTATAGACCATTATTATGTTCAAAATTTCCAACAGAGTTCAGATCAAAATGACTCGCTTTATTATGAGTAAGAGTTTACGCGATTGACATTCAAAGAACGCACGCAAACATCGGAATAAAACCTCCAAAAAGGTTTTAAAATAGTTTTGTTTCTAACTAATTTAGCGCAGGATTGGTAAACACTTTTTTTAAAAGAGCGGACTTTTTCTTAAACAATTAGAAAGAGCATGACGTTTTTATTTATTTGACGAAGATATAAAACAACTAACCAAATTCAGCTTCTTTTTTTTGTTGAGAAGATTGAATGTTATTTAGACAACATCGCCGTTGTTTCCGCTTGCTGCGCTTGCCTCGATCATGCGTGACGGACGAGTATTGTTCTCTGTATACCTGAATGCAGCCTCCTCATTGGTCAATCGTTTCACCTTTGTAACAAGTGGTTGCTAGGGCATTCCGGTGAGTACAACGGTGACAAAATGTTCTTATTTTTCTGGCGCGGAGTCAAACGGAAGTCAAACTTCGCAGACGTTTTTCTCTTGATTTTGATTTCCAAGAGCACAATTCTCCTCGCGTTCAGAGGCTAATATCTCCACTTCTATTTACTCTTTACAGTCGGGTTATATATCAAATTCATGGCAATTAATCAGGGATCAATAATATCAAATAAAATGGATTTCAAAAATCGCGACTAGTCTCTCATTTCGACGTGACGCATCACATATTTATTTTGCCCCTTTTCTCGAGGGCCCGGCAGCCGCTGAGCAGCACCAGAAGGACGTTGCTCTATCCCCCTCTCGTTCAACGCCAAACAGGGAAGCAGCAACTACCATTTTTAACGTCTTTTGGTATGACGCGACCGGGGCTCGAACCCATGACCTCCCGATTATGAGGCGGACGCTCTATCCACTGAGCCAACACATCGCTGGTGGGCTAAACCATCCATGTTGGTGGGCTTAACAATAGCAACATGTCCATCAAACCGTGATAAATTATTGTTTTTACGGTCTGGTGCGCGTGCACCGGTACCTTATTGTTTTGCCCACCAACATGGCTGCTTGTGACGTCACGTGAAATCGCTCTATATTCATAACAGGTATACAACGCAGCTACATTTGAATTGATTAACTTTTTACAGTTATTTCTCATTGTTAGTTCTCATTCAAAGGTAATGGCTTAGCTGATGATTGTCATTGGGCAGGAAAGTGATAATAAGACACGTATCATGTAAGTGGTATACTTAGGCCTAAGATATTCAAAGAAAATTATTATTCGTGAATGACTGTCCTCTCTTGTTTCATTTGCATGCCATTATACATACTCCACATTTGTACATTCTCACTTCCAAATAAAATTTCTAAAGACGAAAATCTACCTGTTTGATTTTCTCATTCAAATCAATACAGTGCACTCTTCAATATATGCCTTAATCATATGATGTATGAACACTACCTTGCCTTTCTTTATCCCCTCCCAAACATATTATAGGTTTTCCCGGTCAATTTAATTGTTTTGTCAGTTAATTTCATGATAGAGACAGTCATTTTCGGTAAATAACGCTGATGCATGGAAATATCGTCATTCAAAATCGTATTCAGTCATCCAAATTAATGATTATGGTAACCGATTTCGTATTTGTGCATTCTTGTTCACATAATAAGCATATCTTTTTGGCAATGTTTATTCAAATTCGTTTTAAACCTGTCGCCATCTAATTCCATAATATTCAAATCCGTTTATAGACAAACAAGTTCATGATAGAATCATTCAAATTAAACATGTAAGGTATACTCATTAGAATTGACAATGCTCAAGCGGTATTTCAAATTGAATGTTAGAACATATAATTAATTTGGAAAAGGTCATAATAATCTTGCTTTGTTAATTGTGAACTAAGATGGAGAATGAAGCTCATAAATACATTGCGATTATAACGATGAAAATAAAGATAAACATTGTAATCATGATGGTGGAAAATGATGTTCACGAAAACAATGCAATGATCATAGGATAATAGCGATTATTTATTTTGAGGATCAAATAATTTTGGGTAAAAGAGATGTGATGATCACTATAATGATGAAAGTAAAAGCACTTTTCATGATAAAGTGGTCAAGATTGCCATCCTTATTAAATGTATCTGTACATGTATTACGGAATTGAATGTTGAATCATGGAAATCGATCGCTTGATACAAAATTGAAAGTATTTTTAAAGAGCTTACCTTGCTATCACACTAATTTGAATGCATTAATCATGAAACTGAGTGTCTATATGCGAATTTAAACTTTGTAATAATTAATTTGGGTGCCTAGAAATGAACTTTAGAGCATGAACACGAATTTGTTTCACTAAAGTCAGTTTGCGGCACAAAAACACACGAATTTGAAAACACATGTAATGAAAACAGATGGTACAATATGCAATAGGACCATTCTTGGTCACGTGTGTGACCGAAATTATGCAAAATCTTGACTTTGATTGGCTATAACTCTAACAATTTTTAAAATATACTGATTTAATGTTTATATCATACTAATATATTTTGTTGGCTATCATTTGTAAATAATTTTTGATATTTACAATATGCATGTTCAAGGTCAGAGGTCAAAAGAAGTGGGTCACGTGTGTGACTTCACAGAACGGCATGATTTTGAAAGTTCAATTTCATTTTGAAATTCCTGTGAGTTTTAAAATGATGAAATGTTCTTATTGCTGTGAGATATGCATTATGGACCTGTTAACCAAAAAATACCACTGGATAGGAGTCATCTCTGAAATTTCTTTTTTTATCTATTATTTTATATCGTGATGTCGGGTCACGTGTGTGACATTTTAGTGGGTCACGTGTGTGACCTATGGCAAATTGTACAGAAAAATGGATATATTATGTATTATGCAATAAATGTACAGTTTGAGCAATTACTATATCCGCTGTAGTAAATTTTTTTATGAACTCAACCCTAGTCAGTCAATGGGGTGTTTTGGTAGCTGTCAAGACTGGGGAAGGGGCGGGTTGGGAGGGGGGCCATGATGCCCCCTATAAGATCTTGGCTGTTGATCGCGCGAGCGCGCCGAAAATTTGCACGATGGTAGTGTGTGATGTAACTACAATAAAGCACTGTTAATTTTCACATAATAATAATAATTTATTTTATATGAATTAATCATGCTAATTTACGCATTGCATGAAGTCATAATTTTTGTTCTAATTGACAAACTATACAGCTTCTTGAATGCTAATTTTGTGTTTGCATAATCTTTATAGGATTCCTAACAATTGTACTTGGAAAAAAATTTTGATATCGAACTAAATTCCTTGTGTATTTCATTGTTTTATGAATTTCTAATGTATTTCCTTGTTTTTTCGACCTTTTGTTTTGTTTGTTTGTTTGTTCTTTTTGTTGTTTTTATTTGTTGTTTTTTCGCGAAAATTATTGCAGAACCATTTTGGAGCATAATAATGCTAAAATGAATTAATTTGAGCCAATGAAAGTGAAAATAATCAGAATTTATGACCGCCCCCACCCAGCGGGTCACGTGTGTGACCAATTTGTTTGCTAATTAATAATCAAATTAAAACTTGTCATGGATTCATATTTAGTTAGATGCAAGGTACATTAAATATAGCTTTGAAGAGATAATTATAATAATACCAGAGCCGTGGTTAAGACGGGGCATAAACTTTTTGTGTTTTCTGATTACTTGTGTGTGACATTTTGAGGGCAATTAATTTCCAGGGTTGATCATCTTAATATAATCAATTTAACAACATTATTTTTGGGGGTTAGATTAAAAGGAATAGAGGTAAATAATAATATAATGACAGTAATCCAAGTATTGAAGTCACCATATCCATTCCAGTCATCAGGGTAAAAAAAAAAAGATATTTTATTAACCGTTTTTCCATTTAATTATCATTTATGTTAATTTATGCAAATGAGCATGAACTTGTAAATATCACGAAAAACATCAATTCATGAAACTTCGGACATTGCTTTATTTGAATATGCTGCTTCAAATCAAAACGCAAAATTTAATTTGTCCCCAAAAGGTTCAAAGAATGGCCGAATAGCCTGGTCCCTTTTTTTAAGGCATGACCATAGTTGGTCACACACGTGACCCGTGGGTCACGTGTGTGACCAATTTCAAAGTTAATTAATAACTAAATTAACAGCTATCATGGCTTCATATTTGGTGAGATACAAGGAACATTATATCTAGCTTTGGAGAAAAAATTGTAATAATAATAGAACCATGGTTTTCGGGGGGCGTTAACTTTTCGTGTTTTTGGGTCACGTGTGTGACATTTGATGGCAATTAATTTCTTTAGTAAATTATCTTAAAACAATCAATTCAACACCATTATTTTTCATTTAAATTTAAAGGAATGAAGTTAAAGAAGGGTATAATGACAATAATCAAAGTAAGGAGACCAGCATATACAATCAAGTCAGAGTCAAACAAATGATATTTTACGTACCATTTTTCTATTCAAATTTTTTGCATGTTAATTTATGCAAATGAGCATGAAAAATTTGTAAAATTAAGATAAAAAATGCATTTCATGAAACTTCAGACAATGCTCTATATGAATGTGCAGCTTAAAAACAAAAAGGACAAACTTTATTTTTTCCAAAAAAGGTTCACTTTTCAAAGAATCGCCCATAAACGGCTTGTGAACTTCAAAAAATAACATTTTTTTCAACCATTGCTCACTATGATGATTATTCCTAAAAATCGCTCACTTTATATATTAGCAGCTAATAAAACTACCTACACGGACATATAATTTAAAAAAGTTTTAAACTCCTCCTGATTAAGAAATTTTGGATATCTGAAATAGGGGGAACTTACTTTTTGTGTTTTTATAGCTGCACTGCTCATGAAAACCAATTTATGAAATAGTTAAATAGGATTTTCGTCTAAGAGACACCATGAAATAATACCTTGAAATATATAATTTCTTTTGTGGCTAACTTTCTTTATCCATCGAACGATCGCTGACAAAGCCAAGACAAAAAGATGGGCGTGGAAGAAGCTTTGGTAGGTGTTTCTTTTTAGCTGAAAATATCCCCCGAAAATGAATATATGATAAATCCTTAAATGTGAATATGGGGCATGTGTTGTGTGTGCTTAACTCATACTAGAGATACCCAATTAACCTAAATTCAAGCGTAACCTGCGGTACCGTTCGAACTCTGAACTGCATGCGTACGGGTCGCGTACGGGTACGGGTGGCTGGAGGCATGGGCACGGCAGTCTATCCACATATATCCAGGGCCTCTTTTACAGCGCAGTGCAGGGCCTGGCGAATGGGGGTACTCGGCCTCGCTACGCCCGACCTACTTTTGCGTTTACACTGGTGGGCTCGGTCCCCGGGCTCACACGTAGAAAAGTCTACAAGTTCGTTTTTACAGAGCTACACATGTAACGTTAGATCTAAAGTTAGATCTAGAGAACAATGCATTTTGATTGTTGGGCGCTCTGCATTGATTAGCTATCGTGCGGAGCTCCGCCTGCTGGTAGGATGGGGAGTCCGTTGTCCGGACACTTTAGCAGATAAAAACATCATCTTTTGCTCTCGATTTTCTCAAAATTTGTGCAGTAAATTGTAGTAACTAGTGCCTAAGTATGTACATGTGTATATTTGAGTTAGCTATTGTTAGCCGCGTAGCACCCGCCGTCCGTATCCGCGGTGATTTGCCCGTCGGCGGCACGGCCAGGAAAGTTATCCTGGGCCGGTGATTTGGATATAGCGGGCAGATTGAAACTTGGACATTGAGCATTGAGCAGCATTGTTGTAGGACTTCTCCAAAAGTACCGATGCACTGTTGCGAGTCGGTGCAACTCTGAGCAGATTTCTCACCGCGCATCGGGAGCGCTCCCAGGCCTGACTTCGAGACAAAATAGCAAAAATATTTTTGAACATTTGTGCTTGTTATATGGTCTGATATTATTTTCAATCAATTAATGAAATATCGATTACAAAGCTCCTAAAATTGCCGTCTTTGTCCGGACAAACAACCCATCCGGACATACAACAACTGGGTATACTGGTTGCGATGACTGAAGTGCGTTGACCGTAACTGAACAACGCGATTCAGCTGTTCCCGATAAAGAGACCGCTTTGTCGTGCGTGCTGTCAATCATAACCAAAGTGGACCCATTTCGCAAGAAAAACTGCAAGACTCTACTTCACAAAAGGTTAAGCGTAGACCCACTCTTTCAATATTTTTTAGAATAAAGAAGAAAAATATAAAAAGGAACTTCAACGAATCCACTGTCGGACTTCGCCCAACATTTGAAAACGTATAAAGAAATGAGGACTTACCAAAAAAATAAATGACGAATCTAAATTTTATTGTGACTATTGTTCATTGGAAGGCACAATGGTAGTGTATTTCATATGCTAAACGTGATTATTCGAGCTTCTTGCATAAATTATTAAATTATGGAGTAAAAATTTCTACGTGGCTCGGCCTGTCTTACTTAGATTTGAACCTTCAATATAGCGCTCTAGTATCAACATCATAAATGAACAATTATTTGGTGGCGCGCTGGGGTAACACGCAGCGCATTTGGGGACGGGCATAGGCCATAGCATAATAATTTGCATGCTTTACACAGTTAAAAAGGTCGGCCTGGGCTGACGCTGCTGAGAAAATCTCCAGAACTTTTGAGTGTTTTCTGTAAGCTCTTATGATCTCATATTAAAAAATGAGCAAAGAAAATGGCCGGTACCATCGGGCATCGAACCAGAGACCTCCTGCGATACTAGTCAGGCCGCTCTAAACCTACTGAAGCTATAGTAAGCCCCGGTAGGGTTTGTCCCTAATACCCGTTAACTCTTCAATGCTCGAGTGGTCAGAAGCTATAGAAACCTGCATAAACCCGAAGGATAAGAAATCAACTTGGAGTAAATGCGAGGGATCACGGTGAAGTGATGCAGCTTTTTTATTATAAATTTTGAATAATTTGGGAAACTGACCAGAAATATATATATGAAAAAATGAGCAAAGAAAATGGGTACCATCGGGATTCGAACCAGAGACCTCCTGGATACTAGACAGGCGCTCTAACCTACTGAGCTACTAGTAAGCCCGCGTAGGGTTGTCCCTAATACCCGTTAACTCTTTCAATGCTCGAGTGGTCAGAAGCTATAGAAACCTGGCATAACCCGAAGGATAGAAATCAACTTGAGTAAATGCGAGGGATCACGGTGAAGTAATGCAGCTTTTTTATTATAAATTTTGAATAATTTGGGAAACTGACCAGAAATATATAATATGAAAAACAATGAGCAAAAGAAAATAGGGGTACCATCGGGATTCGAACCAGAGACCTCCTGGATACTAGTCAGCGCTCTAACCTACTGAGCTATAGTAAGCCCCGGTAGGGTTGTCCCTAATACCCGTTAACTCTTCACATGCCTCGACGTTGGTTCATAAGCGTAAGAAAACCTTGGCCATAAACCCGAAGGATAGAAATCAACTTGGAGTAAATGCGAGGGATCACGGTGAAGTGATGCAGCTTTTTTATTATAAATCTTATAATCTCTTATGATCTCGTGAAGATAAGCAGGGCTTTGGCGTGAGGGAGGGCTAACCAATCTCCCATTCAACTTGACTGCTGCACGGATGTGTAACGTTAGGCCTAGATCGAGTCAGGTCTAGACCTAACTTAGATCTAGATCTACATCATGATCTAACATTTAGGCCCTACAGAAATTTATTAATTCCAATGCCATGGCAATGACTTAATATTATTTTGTTATCATTTATAATGTTGATTAAATGATTATCTGTTATAGAACCTCAGTTCAACCTAAATTCATATCTCATGCTTTTGAATTCAATCTTCTCCCTTTTTGTGAATTGTTGGAGAAAAATAATATTGTTTCAAGAACCTCTGTGAAAATGTAAATTAAGTGAATTTTTACATCTCCAGTCTCTCAAGTGTTGAGAATTCAAGGAAATCAGCCAAAGCAAATTTTTATTTTTTTTTGTGTTTCCAAGACGTTGATGATTTTTGAAGGTCCATGCATTACATTAAAAAAAAAAATCAAATAAACAATGTGATCGACTGATTTCATTTTCACCTTGACATTCATTTTCCATGGAACTCCCCAAAGATTTTAAAGCCTTCCAAAGACCAATGCATGTGGCATCCTGCCTGTAATGATTAATGTCTTTCAAAACGCAAAATATGCAAAATTAAAAATTTTCAACTATTTTTTTATAATCCATCTGCTTCCTTTCTTTTCTGTCTACAACTGTCATCCATGCTGGCTTCTAACCTGTGGCCTAACTGGTACTAACTTCAACCCATATTCATCACCTGCCCTTTATTCATCACATCACAAAGAAGGTAACTATGTCATGTTAAATACTTTAAGGGGAATGGCCCAGGAGTTTATTTCCAGGTTAAAAAAATAAAAAAATAAAAAAATAAATAAAAAGTGTGTGGGAAAGTTTGAAGAAAATCCACCAAATGATAGCAAAGTTCTGAACGTAATTATGGGGTTTCGATTTTGTGATGTCACTTGCGAGCTGCTCTCCCATAATGTTGTGTATCATGTTGATTGTCTTTTTTTTTGGTAGTTCTTGATGAAGGAATAGATAGAACATAGAGGCATGTATATGAACACAGATTAGATGATATATCAACAGCATCTACATGTACATGTAGGTGAAGTAATAAATATTCTTTTGAAAAGTGACAATTTATTTTTTATATTATTACACATCATGTGGGAGAGCAGCGCGCAAGTGACATCTCGAAATCGAAACCCTATTACGTTCACAAATGATTTTACAAAATAAAAACATTGAATTCTATAAATTTGCTATTCTTTGATGGATTCTCTTCAAACCTTCACTCATATTTTATTTTATTTCCTGACGTCTACAAAACAAATATATTCCAGGGTGAGCTTCCCCTTTAAATACTAAACTGAAGCTTGGCATATCTCTCAATAGTCTCATTTATTTCATTGCTAATAAATGCAAAATTATTATCTATTAAGCCCAGGATATTCCAGCCTGATCTTTTTAATTCACTAATATGTTTTACTGATCGTTGTCATGATGGTATTTATTTATTCATAGAAAAAATAATTATGAATATAATGTTGTTCATAAACTGTCATCCTAGACCGGATATCATTTTGCATTGTTGCTCCATTGTATTTTGTCTTTAAATACCTACATATCTTTTTTTGAGAGTTCTGCGAGCTTTATAATAAATGAAAAAGTTATTTGAATTATTGAGAGATATACCCTGTAAGATGATCATGATTAATAATGCTAAATCATTGCACTTAGAATTACTGAAATCTAGGTGATTTATTGTGATGGAATTAAAGGAAATGTAAGTAAAAAGTTGTGCAGTGTCCCAGTCGCAGAAAAGAGTCCCAAGGTTCTTAACAAACAATCCATTTTTAATAGGGCTTCCCCCTAATCATTTCTACTATTGTTTTACAGAGCATACAAGAAACATTGACATCCAGAAATAACAAAATATATTTCCCTAAAATAAGAACAATTTTTATTATTTTGCCATTCTCTCGACACTATGCTGAATTTGCTGGGCGACTCGGTGTTGATTCGATGTGATGCATTCACATATGCGACACAACAATACATTGGCATACAGTACCTGTTGAAGACGCAGGATGTGAATCTTTGCTGGTGGAAGAGCAAAGCAGTAAACCGACGGGTATCACTGCTGATCTTACAGGAATATCAATGCGAAAATTGATGCCTAGTATATCAAGATGTATTCTTTTAGTACATGTAGATTCATTTATTTGACCAAAGATGGATAATGTTTGAAATAATTATAAATTGTTTTTCTAGCAAATTGCCTAGATAAAACATTTTCCACATTGCTGTATTAAAAAAAAAAAAAAAATTCAAGATACTTTGATTCTGTTATCTTGCCGTGAGGGTATGTAGGCTAATATCCCTATTTGCCATGACTACAGGACAGTGTCAAGTATGTATATAAATTAAAAGAAAGAAAGAAAGTCAGATGAAATAGATCAAATGTGTACTCCACAATCTTAAAACACCAAATATGTCTCAAAAAAGACAACAGACTAAACAGTAAGAAAACAGCGTTTTTCTGCAATATGATTATCAATTGAAATGTACATTTTTGAATCTCCAAAGTCAAAATAGAAATTCTGGCACTCTTATTGGTGGAATTTGCAGCCGTGGGTACGTCAAAAATACAAACTAGAACTTAGGTGTTTTACCAAAAGATGAGCCGCTACCCCTGCGTAAACGCTGCACAGCGGGGATTATATACGCCTCCCTTATATATTCCTCCATTGACTTAAGTAGGAGGGGATAGTACATCGGTTTTAAGCGTGCTGTGCGGCGTTTCACGCAGCAGGCGGCGCTTTCTTTTGGCAAGTTGCCTTACCTCACTGCTACAAGTTGAAGAGGAATCTTGGTATCGGCATCTATCAGTAGTTTCTGGGACTTTTGAAAGAAGTCTTCTTCCCACCTGCCTCAAACGATATCGCCCAAAACGTATGGTAAGAGACCACCCCCACACCTACCCTACAGGCACTCCAACTATGTCATGGTGGATTGAAAAGATGAGATAATGTAAGTTCTGCTTTAATAGTTGGTTTTTCAAACAATAGAAGAAGGAAGAAATTGAGATCGTACCTGTAGCTTGTTTAAGATAGTTTTGGGGGTCTTAAAAGGCTTTACTTCACTAATTGAATTAAATCATCAGTAGAAGAAGTGGAGTTCTTATTTTTGTTGTAGTTTATTTCAGGATTATATTAATAAAGAAAGAGAATCATTTCATGGGAAAATAAAGGTAATCTATGAAAAGAGTGGTTGAATAAAACACATCATTACACACTGTTAATGAGTAAGGCTCAGCTGGCAGGGATGAGCAAGTGCTTGAATGACGATCTTTTAAAATATGTACACTGAAACTACGGATCTAATGCAAAGATTATGATCAAAGATCTCACAGAGATATTTTTTAATGCACTCGTGGACAATATGAAGCTATAGCATCATGGTTTCATGGCAATTAACTTTTGGTTACAAAAAAGAATACCCGCTTTAACGTTGTGGTGTATCACCCCTCCACTATGACATACCTACATTTTAAAAAGTGCATGTGAGAGAGAAGTGTGAAAGATGAAAGCAAAGTCTTGAGCAGTACAATGCAATTGCACAAAATTTCTGAAAAGGGTCCCCTGAGCCCCGCCGCCCCCCCCCCCCCTCCCTCTCAACTTCTCGAAAAGTAAGGGTCAAGACACAACGCACAGACACCTGCTACATGCTACATTGTGATAAAACATTGCTCCCTCAAATAAATTTATATACCTTTATTCATACATGTGTAGGCCTGGTCATCTGTGCACAAGACTACAGGGTATATCATGCAAGAATTGAAAAA
>CALNVZ010003426.1:13377603-13401476 GCA_940671915.1 Paracentrotus lividus
GGGACCCTTTTCAGAATTGTTGTGCATTGCATTGTAACTGCTCAAGACTTTGCTTTCATCTTTCACGACTTCTTCTCTCACATGTCACTTTTTTAAAATGTAGGTATTGTCATGTGGATGGGGTGATACCCCTACAATCTTAAAGCTGGGTTATTTCTTTTTTGTAACCAAAATGGAATTGCCATGAAACCGATGATGTATAGCTTCATATTGTCCACAGTGCATTAAAAAATATTTCTGTGAGATCTTGTGATAATCTTGTCATGATTTCCAGTTAGTTTCAGTGTAATTTTTTAAAAGATGTCATTCAAGCACTTTGCTCTGATCCCTGCATGCTGATGCTTACCTCATTAACAGTGTGTATGATGTGTTTGATTCAACCACCCAAGAGAATTCCCATTTGTTTTCCCCATGAATTGATTCTTCTTTCTTTTATTATATAATCCTGAAATATACACAATAAAATAAGAACTCCTTACTTTTCTACTGATGATTAATTCAATTAGTGAAGAAAGCCTTTTTAAGACCTCCCAAAACTATCTTTAAACAAGCTTTACAGGTTACTGATCTCAATTTCTTCCTTCTGTCTATTGTTTGAAAACCAACTATTAAAGCAGAACTTACATGTATTCTCATTTCTTTTTCAATCCACCATGACATAGTTTGGAGTGCCTGTAGTGGTAGGTGTGGGTGTGGTCGTCTTGACCATCGTTGTTGGGCGATACTTCTTTGGAGGCAGTGGGAAGAAGACTTCTTCAAAAGGTCCCAAGAAAACTCTGATAGATGCCGATACCAAGATTCCTCTTCAACTTGTAGACAGTGAGGTAAGGCAACTTGCCAAAAGATAAAGCCGCCGCCTGCTGCGTGAACGCCGCACAGCACCGCTTAAAACCGGATGTACTAATCCCCTCCTATTAAGTCAATGGAGGAATATAAGGGGAGCGGTATATAATCCCGCTGTGCAGCGTTTACGCAGGGGGTAGCGGCTTCATCTTTTGGTAAAACACCTAAGTTCAGTTTGTATTTGTGACGTACCCACGGCTCAAATCCACCAATAAGGTGCCAGAATTTCATTTTGACTTTGGAGATTCAATGTACATGTCAATGATATCATATTCAGAAAACCTGGTTTTTCTTACTGTTTAGTCTGTTGTCATTTTTGAGACATATTGGTGTTTTAAAGTTGTGGAGTCACATTTGATCTATTTCTCGACTTTCTTCTTTCTTTTAATTTTATACAATACTTGACACTTCTGTAGTCATGGCAAATAGGGATATTACTCTACAACCCTTCACGCAAAAACAGAATCAAGTATCTTGAATTTTTTTTTTTTTTCAATAACAATGTGAAAATGTTTTTATCAGGCAATTTGTAGAAATAACAATTATAATTATTTCCAAACATTATCCAGTCTTTGTCAAATAAATGAACTACATGTACTAAGAAGAATACATCTTGATATTACTAGCATCATTTTCCGTTCTTGATATTCCTGTAGGAGATCAGCCATGATACCCGTCGTTTCCGCTTTGCTCTTCCAACCAAAGATCACATCCTGGGTCTTCCAACAGGTACTGTATGCAATGTATTTTGTGTCCATATGTGATGCATCACATCGAAATCAGACACGAGTCGCCCAGCAAATTCAGCATAGTGTCGAGGAAATTGGCAAAATAATAAAAATTGTCTTATTTTAGGGGAAATATTTTTGTTATTTTCTGAATTGTCAATGTTTCTTGTATGCTCTGTAAAAACAATGAGTAGAAATGATTAGGGGGAAGCCTTTAAAAATGGATTGTTTTGTTAGAACCTTTGACTCTTTTCTGGCGACTTGTGTCTGATTTTGATATGACGAGTCACATATTTCCGCTATTTTGCTTCAAGTTGTGTAATTTGCACAAAGAAAAAGGAATAGAAAAAAAATCAAGAAATAATCAGCGTATTCAGTAACATTGGGGTAATGATACATACATGTAAATGTGTATGTTTACAAGTAACAAATCCGGCTATAATTCAGCATAATGCAGTCCACTCACATTGGAACGAGGTGTTTGAAACTAACCCTATTACCTTGTAGTACATAATGAAATCTTGTGATACTCAACATTACATACTGGTGAACACGGACATGTATGGTAGAGGTACCTTAGTCCACGCACCCTCTAATAGGCGCGGTGTGACGCGATATGTGCGCTCAATTTCCTAGACAGACGAGAGAACAACAATCCAATCGAAGATATCATAAAAACTTTTGGGAAAAATCGTTTGTTTCTTGTATTTTTATGAATTCATAAAACCATCAAAAATACACTTCATCGAGACAGAAAATGAAAATTTACATTGATTTACTGTTTGTGCGTGGACTAATGTACCGTTCAGTTTTGCCAAAGCAACATTGACACGATCGCGGAATTGACTCGGCTTGCACATTCGCCAAACAATTCTGGCGTAATTTTCTCTATAAATGTTCTTTGGAATATTTTACATTTAATAGAGAGGATAATTTTTCAAGAAAAAAATTGAATTACATGACTTTTTAACAGTTGAAAACAAAGTGCGTGGACCAAGGTACCTCCATCATATACTGTATGTTATACAGTGATTATTTGAAAGTAGGCCTGGGGGAAATGCCTCATTGTAGCCAAAACTTGTTGTACATGTACTCATGTTCATTATAACGGGAGTGGATTGTATGTACAATAAAATTTGGAGCATTTGGAGCATGTAACACAGATGAAAGCAATAATCTAAAGTTTGGTTTTCTGCAGCATATCAAAATTTAGGTATGTTTTGCCCTTCCCTATTTATTTGGTTGCCAAATATAACTTGGATTAGGCAGGATATTGGGAGTATGATGCTCGTAAAACTTAGTAACTCGACTTTTTTTTAACCTCTTAAATTCAAATTTACACACTGTGCATCAATAGGTCAGCACATTTACCTGACTACAAGGATTGATGGTAAACTAGTTGTCCGGCCATACACACCCGTCACCAGTGACGAGGACAAGGGATATGTTGATCTTGTAATCAAGGTAAGACATTAATCATGGTCGACACTACACATATGATCGCAGGTTCATCCCCCTGTAGGGCCACGTTTCATAAAAACGATGCAAAACGTAAAAATGCATAGTGTACGAAGCCCATTTGAACGTTTGTTTCCATTTGTCGGCCCTTGAACCCCTTGACACCTTGGCACGTTTAGGGTTACAGTTGGGGCAACTATGCAGTTTTAAGTTTTGCATAGTTTTTACAAAAACACCCCCTGCTCCCTCTTTGAGACAGATAATTTGTTTCATGGTGACCAATCTTGTAGATGAAATAAATTTTTGAAAATCTGTTAATCAGACACTGCTATCACTCTTTTGTTGCATTCTATGATTTTTCATTTTTTTGTTCTCAGCATTTATATTTTGATGAAAACTAAAATACACGCACTAAAATGTATACACAAAATAAATGAATATGCCTGGTCATAATTACCCAATTTTTTTTTTTTTTTAGTGATAATTATCACTTGAGAATTAAGATGTACGAAACAAACAGCCTTTAGGGGTCTGTACCACAAAGTTCATGTTCACAGATTAGTATACAGACAATGCAATTATTTCATTATTGTCCCTTTACAGGTATACTTCAAGAACGTGCATCCTAAGTTCCCTGAGGGAGGCAAGATGTCTCAGTATCTAGACAACCTTCCTATCATGGATGCTATTGATGTTCGTGGTCCGAGTGGCCTCCTTGTCTACGATGGCAGAGGTAAACAAAATCTTCTTTCATGCAATTGATGGTATACATGTACATGTAAGTGGCAACATGGCAATTCTTAGAGTCTTTATAACGTCTAGGATGTACAATGTAGGGTTGCACTAGTGTTTAGTGTCTGGTTTACAGCTGCTTTAGGTTAAGATAAAGGATTTAGTCCCGGGTTGAAGTTATTAATTAATTTTGAGGTGTATGGAATTTGGAGGGATGCAATTGTGGCCAGAACAAATGCCAACAGTGGCAGAGGTAAATATAACCTTGTTTCACCTCCAAGAGGCAAATCTTTTCTTCTTCAAATGCTTTTCTTAGCTACAATTTGGTACCAACAAGAAAAAATGAGGCTCAATCTAGATACATGTACATGTGCTTATTCAGAAATTAAATTTGAAGTACATATCTTTCTTTCTGTATTTTTCCTAGGTAACTTCAGTATCAAGCCTGACAAGAAGTCTGAGCCCAAGAAGAAGTTTGCTAAGAACATCGGCATGATCGCTGGTGGAACAGGTAAAGCCATTCACATGTAGGATCCTCAGGCTCAAAACCACCTTTAAAGGAGAACTCCAGGCTGAAATTCAGATGGTTTGAACTGTAAAGTAAAATATAATAAGTACAACACCGAAAATGTCATCAAAATCAGATGGAAATGGCAAAGTTATGATTTTCTCAAGTTCTGTGCATAGTCTCATGCATATGATTAAAAAATTGTTCATATTATCTGCTCCAAGAATAGAAATTTGATTAGATAACTCTTTATGGAATGTCGTAGATCATCATTGTAACGTTTTCCAGACAGTATCCTTCTGCTGTGGCTCAGAACGTTACAGCATATTCAGGGTTTAATGAAATCCCCTTCCTCCACTGCTCTGTGTCCCATCCATAGAGGCTCGCGACAGAGCAATGATAATTTGATCGGGGCAAGGCCATAGACCTAGCCTCGTTTATTTTCATTGTTTTAAGATAGTAAATATATAACTTCCATTAGCTCTGAAATTTTTAGTAGGTTGTTTTTACAGTCGTGACAATAGGATTTTACTAATTTTGGTCCCTTTCACATTTGCTTTCTCAAGTTACTAGATCCCTTTAACCCTTTAGCACCTAGAGTCTGCGTTAAAAGTGTCGGTTTACTCACTAGCGGAAAGGGTTATACTGTGTTTCAATCAAGTTTTTTCAATAAGAATTGCTCTTCAAACATACTTTTTTTGTGCAGAATCGGATAGCACACATCCAATGGGTAATCCACAACAAATATGGGCATGTTTAATCACATATTTGTGTTACTATCTGGGGAGCATTTCATCAAAGGACTTGTCGGACGTTTTATCCGACAAGCTGTTATAAGCTACTGAAATGCTTGCATCTGATTGGCTGAGAGCAAATTTGTCGGATAAAATGTCCGACAAGTTCTTTGATGAAATGCCCCCCAGGACTATAACGTGCTTAAGATTGGGGCGGTTTAGTGAGTAAGGTGAGGGGCGGTCTCGGGCGGTTTAGGTGCTAAAGGGTTAATTTGTATTTACCTCATGGTTCTGTCTCTGTGTTACAGGTATCACTCCCATGCTGCAGCTGGTGCGTCATATCTTCAGGGATGATGAGGATGAAAGCAACATCTGGCTCCTCTTTGCTAACCAGGTGAGTACACTACAACATGGTAATAAACGTCCACCATACTTGACACACTAGTCCACCTATGCTTGACAACACTACTATGTAACTGTAACCCCCCCTCCTCCACCCTCCCCCCCCATTCCCTTTGGACCACAGTTGTTGCTTTTTTAATGTCGTAGAATTCTTTTTTTTTGCCTTTTAAATGTGTGCAAGTAAGCACATTTCAAACTTCTGAACAAAATATATTGAGGTGTCTCCAATTGTACCATGATGATAACGTATGCCTGGTGTAAATATGCATATTTTTAATGATACATTTAGCACAATAAAAGCCAAAAACATCAGCCACCACCAACTATACATTTAACCCTTCGGCTGCGTGGCGGTTTTTGCGAATTCACCTACTTCCCTGTTAGGCAGCCATTTCTGAGCTTGGACAGTTCGGCCCAATTTCATGGGAAGTTGAATGATACATTTAGCACAATAAAAGCCAAAAACATCAGCCACCACCAACTATACATTTAACCCTTTGGCTGCGTGGTGGTTTTTGCGAATTCACTTCCCTGTGAGGCAGCCGTTTCTGAGCTTGGACAGTTCAGCCAAATTTCATGGGAAGTTTCATATAAAACAGCTGGTACTTCACTTAAATATCATAGAAATCATAAAAAAGTTTTAATATAAAATTACGAATTGAAGTTTCCTCTTTTATTTGATGTAATATGATCTTGAATCATGGAGAAAAGAGGTATACATTTTTAGAATGAAAATGCCCCCTTTTTTTTACGGCTTTTGGTTACGTTGACTTTCCTATATGTTTGTTTGCAGCAGCACGCCTGGCTTGACACTGGTAATTGTCCCTATGTGATTCATCATATCAAAATGACACGCAAGTTGTCGAGATCAACGACCATTTTTATTTTAGGAAATCAGTAAAATAATCCAAAATGTCAGATTTGGGGGAAAATATTCTTTCATTTTTTTAGTCCTCAATATTTCGTGTGTTAATAAAAAAAAAATTAAAAAAAATGAAGTATTTAGAAATTTATTCTTTTGCGAATTTCCTTGACTTTTTCCTCTACGACTTTTGTCTCATTTTTATATGATCTAGATCAGTATTCATTTTTTTAATGACATTTAAACGTTTCTGTTACCTTTCAGACTGAGAATGACATCTTGTTGCGTGATGAGCTGGAGGAAGTGAAGAAAGAACAACCTGACCGCTTCAATCTCTGGTACACCCTCGACCGCCCTGGAGAAGGTATTATTACATTACATGTTTGGTCTATCTAAGTGCAGTAGTCTAGTGGTCGTATCACTCGACTGGGAATACAAAGGTCGTGGGTTCGATTCCCGCACCGGCACTTACAGCCACTCCACCCACGTGCAAATGGGTACCCGGGAGGATAATCCCATATAAGGCGCCTATAAATGGCTGAGTACAAGTATGGAGTTAAATCCAGTGAACGGGGTAATAATATACTGTAAAGCGCTTTGAGCCACTATGGGAAAAGCGCATTATAAATAATAGGTATTATTATTATTATTATCCTTGGTGTAAGCATGCACGGTTTTTATACACTTGGTGTAACAGAAGTTGGCCCAATTCTCTGATTGTCTAATACCACATTGGCTAAAGCCATATGGTCTACTATCCTTTTGGTCTAACTGTCATTTGGTCTAATAATTCTTTGTGTGTAATTTTTTCTCACTTGGTCTAATTCTCACTTGGTTTAATTGCCAATTTGTCTAATAGCTATTGCTCTAATTGCATTTTCGTCTCATGCCCAAATGAAAATTTGATCTATTACCAGTTGTTTACTTGGAACTGACCAAATGATGATAGAACAAAAGATATTTAGTCAAACTGGTTATAGAAGAAATGAAATTCGACCATTTGGGATGAGACCTAACGGGTATTAGTCAAATTGGGTTTAGACCAATTGGCAATTTACCTACCTATTTACTGGGAAAAGAATTAGCATTTATCACACTTGACAACTCTTTGTCCTTATTTTTGTTAAAATCTATACACCGTAATTTAAAGGAAATACAGGAATATCCCTATTTTTAACATATTTTTCCCACTTTGTCTCTATGTTTGGACTTCCAATGTTGCCAAGTTTGTCTATCCCTAGTGTAACCGTGAACAAAGTTGACAAAACAATCATGTCTGTGAAGTTAAAGACTAAAAATGAATCAGGGATGCCAGTTTTCAAGCTATTGCCTGATTTCAGGCCCTGGCACCTTCCCATTTCAGGCTTTTTCAGACTGTTTATTGTGCAGCATGTATGGGGTTTCAATAAGTTTGGGTTCTTTCAGGCCCTTTGGGTAAAACCAACAGGTATCCCTGAAGAATATGGGTATAAATGAATAAACTGTAGTCAGTTTTGTCAACTGCTCGTGTCACAGTGGTTAAAAGTTATGCTAGTCAAGGGTTCGAATCCCTGTGCCACTGGTATTGCTTTTTTGGTCATTATAAAATTGATGACGATGGCGTTTTATTTCATTGACAAAATAGTTAAAATATGATAGATCTGGTCACACCCTCACTTTACAGTTGCCTATAAATGCCAACCATTTTGTGCCTGCTTACACTTAGGATTGACCCATGTTTTACCTTCTGTTGTTAATGGGACCAACTAAACTGGCTCTAAACCAATAAAGATTAATGCACACCTTACGATCGTTCTCATTGTATATTGAATCCAGTGCTGTAAATATTCATATGTGATACATCACATCGAAATCAGACACAAGTCGCGGAACAAATTCAGAACAGTGTCAAGGAAATCGGCAAAATAATAAAAATTGTCTTATTTGGGAGGAAATATTTTTTTGATCTTCTGAATTTTCCATGTTTTTTTAATGCTCTTTAAAAAAAATTGAGTAGAAATGATTAGGGAAAGAATGGATTGTTTTATTGCAATCTTTGACTCTTTTCTGGTGACTTGTGTCTGATTTTGATATGATGAGTCACATATGATGAATTACAGTGCTATAGAGCTATCCAAAATCTTCTTTACATTATCTCTTTAGGCGTCTTCTCCAATCAAAAGGCGTCAGTTTCCTGCGGCTTCCTGATCGACCACGGGAAACATTCGGCTTTTAGTGTTTAAGCCGTATTAAGATTTCGGGATTCTATTCAAAAGACGCAGGAAACTGACACCTTTTGAATGGAGAAGGCGCCTTACAGTCTACCCTTGTTACAATGAGGTGCTGCACACCAAGCAAATTAGTTCATTATAATGAAATCTTGTTAATTGAACACATAGATGCATGTGCACATATTTTGAAAAGTGGTTACTACAACAGTAATTTCCCCTTAAAGCCAGTACGAACTGGCAGCCTTGTATAGCACCACCTCAAGTCCCCAACTACTCGATTCTGCCCCGATTCCTAACCCATAATGCAACATCCTGATAGAGTAGTTTTATAATTCAAGTAACAAAATACGTTCCTTTTCCTCAAAGCATTTTAGTTTTACAATATTAGGTTAATTTTACACCATTTTGTTAATAGTTATCTCAAAAGTATACTTTAACCCTATTCTGAATGGGCTTTTCAAGAGGAGATTTTGACTGGGGGGGGGGGGTCAATTTGACCCCCCCTGAGATCTCAGCCGCGGATGGTTCGATCGCCGCGAAATTTTGCACGAACGTAGCTGCACATGTAAAGGGTATCGCTGATATATATTTTTTTCAAAAAAAAATTTCTCATATTTAATTTATGCTAATTTATGCATACTCATATATGCAAATTAGATGCTTTTCTATTGAAATCGTTAATATTTCACTAATAAACATAGTTATGAAGCTCAAATTTTTTCTAAAAGTTGCTGAATAGCAAAGTCAACAGTATTGAATTGACAAATTCAGAAATTTCAAATAAATTCTTTTGTATTCTATTGTTTTGAGAATTTCTTAAATGTATTCTATTGTTTTTATTTCTTATGTATTTCTTTGTTTTTGTAATTTTTATGCTTGAGAAATGTTTCTTGATCAATATAAAGATAAATTTAATCAATCAAAAGGCTCAGAAGGCACAATTATCAGTGTTATGAAGCAATTTAGGAAAAGCAGTATTTTGTACACAAACGCATGCAAAATGATGATTTTCGTTCAATTTTGGCCTGACATGCGATTACATAATGTTGCGTAACGCAACAACGGAGTGTCCGATTTTTTCGAACTTGGTGTCAAAAGTTACGGGACACTTGAAACAAAAAAGTCATACAGCGCCGAGTCGCGATTTGCAGCGGTTGCGCGGCAGTCGCGGATTTTGTACAGGGGGGGGGGGTCAAATTGACCCCCCTCCCCAGTCAGAATAGGGTTAAGACTAGCTATTTATAACACACAGTCAATGAGAGTGTTGCTCAGTTCGCTCTCCCTTTAAATCTCTTTTATCCTAGGTTGGGAGTACAGTTCTGGGTTTGTCAACGAGGAGATGCTGAAGGACCATATGCCACCTCCAGGAGATGACACCCTGATCTTGATGTGTGGCCCTCCACCTATGATCGACTTCGCTTGCAAACCAAACCTTGACAAGCTGGGCTACACCGAGGAGATGCGATTCGCCTACTAGACTCTCCACACCCGGGGCAATATGTCATTTCAAGTAGAATGTTCAATTTAAATGCATACTCCATCAGTTTTAATTCCCCTGTGGCAAAAATGCGAACAGCGTGTTTTAGTTTGTTATTGCACAGTTATACAAAATTAACTCCTGTACACACTGAGTATTTAGCGGAGGTTTTATTTTCGCGAATTTTGCGATTTATTGAATGTGAACATTTTCGTTTTCTGATAATTCTGTACAAAGGGAATACAAATATAGTAAATTCGCTAAAAATATACTTCAGCAAATTCCCCGTCTTGAAGCGAAATCATGAAAAGATATAAATGTAGACGCAAAATGTGTGGTGTATACAGTACGTTGTGCCAGAATATAACATTATACAGGTTTAAGGTTGAATTCATGATTACTACATTGTGTGCAGTGTGCCTTCTATAAATGCAGGTGTTAAAAATCAAATTTCAACATCAGTGTGAGCTTTAAGATCAAGGACTGTAACATCTGTTTACTATTACTTAGGATAAGTTAATGATCATATTTATCTACTGATTTTGTGATTTTTATTTGATAATGAAAAATCATGTCTTGTGTGATATATATATGAACTTACCTTAAGCCATTTATATTCTCATGATTGTCGGGCTTTTTGAAAAACGGTAGGTCATTTGAAAATTGAAGAAAGTAACAGGTACTTTTTTTTTGAGGGGGGGGGGGTGGGCCTTATTTCAAAGGAATTTATTTCTATATATACTAAGAATGTGAAATCAAGTAGCAATCACCATATTTTAGGCATCATTGTTTTTGAAACATACAATTGCTTCCTGCCAAGTAGCATCAATTCTTGATTAGTGCTACATGATATGCTTTGCTGTCGCAATTCTATTTACATTATAAATGTTAATCCTTGAAATTGCAAGGTTATTTTGATAACTTTTAGTTGACACAGAGTATAAGGATATTTGATATCTACATGTATATGCATAACATACTAACAGATTTATGTAGTGCTTTTTTTGTACACACAATTTGTTACTGGTAACACAGCATTTGCTCCTGCGACAAATTAGTGCTCCAGAATTTATTTCGTCTCACAAAGTTCATCATTCGATTAGTGTGTGGAATTTATAGCGGTAATATTATTATTAATAATAGAGCAATATATTATCCCCAGAGCAAATGACATGGAACCTTGTTATTAAGCTTTGAGGAATCTTTCTTGAGAAGCTGTTCCAGCAGTTACAGAATCTATTCCTATTAGCTCTCTTGTGTTGAGTGCGGCAACTGTCGAACAATGTCTTGCCCAAGGATGTTCATGCCATGGCAATTGAACTTTAATGAGATGCATGGGATAACAATACTGCCCTGCTTTGGCAAAAGGAAGCAACTGACATGCTAACCAAATTTGAGTTTTTAATGTTTTCATATTATATGTGGTGCCATCTTTTTGTAGTCCAAATTTCATGTCTCCAAGTTTATCCTTCTTTGAAGTATTTAAGGTAAGACATTAGGAGATTACATTGACATCGGTGTAAACGACAGAAACATTTTACTCTTTTACAGGAAATGTCACTTTATGTCATTTGCTTCCTTTTGCTAAAGTAGGGCAGAATAGTTGTGTTGCCTATCCGAGTATTGTATCCTTTTTTTTTTCTTTTGTTTTGTTTTGAATTGGCCATTTTTAATAGCACAACCTGTTATTGAGTATTATTTGAAATTGCACCATTCTAGCCGGTCTGCTTGTTTTATGTTGATGACTACTATAGGTATTACGTATCGGAGCTCTAGTTTTGTCAAAAATATATGTTTTAATACAGCGGATTACAATGCATTGTTCATTTCAGTATAACAGAGCCTATGATTGGATTTATATCTGAGAACAAGAATGGAAAAAAAAATCATTGTACATGTACTCATTTGAGTTATTAATATTGATGATTATTCAAATTTATGTAACATGCTTCTCGATCTTAAAATAGGTGCTCAAGGCACAAAAAAAGAAAGAAAAAAAAGAAACGTTATGGCAAACTGGTAATTAAGACACTTCTAAAAAACTATACAAAAAGCTGGTTTATAATAGTGGCTTTGAATACCATAGCACCATCCATTGTAAAGTACATGTAGATGCACTGTAATAGGGTGCGAGGTTTTGTATAGGAAAAAAAAAAAAAAAAAGGGGGGGGGGAAAAAGCTTCATGACATGCTCATCACCGGAATTTCAGCTAACTTCAGGGGGGCATTTCATCAAGGGACTTGTTGGACGTTTTATCCCACAAACTGTTACAAGCTACTGAAATGTTTGCATCTGATTGGCTAAGAGCAAACTTGTCGGATAAAATATCTGACAAATCATTTGATGAAATGCCCCCCTTATATTATTTGCTTGAAAGGGTTTCTTACCAAGTTTTGAAAGATAAAGCATTGAACGTGACATCTTTGATTGTCAAAATGTAAACAATAATGAAGCCTCTAAAATTGTACTTTTGATGTTATGAATGATTTCATTGTTCAAATTTAAAATGTGCTTTTCGTCAACGATCATCGAAATTGCAATATATTTCATATTTTTGTATTTTTTCATATTATTTTGCTCGTGATTGAAACAAACCAAATATTGGTAATTGGTAATGGTAAAACCATGGATTGTTGATCTTTAAACAAACTTTTTGTAGTAGTATCTTCATTGAAAATGATCAATAAAATTGGTGACAAGGGACATTTTCAGATTCAATTCCTGTTATTTTTAAAATTTGCGTTCTAATACCCCTCTAATCAGTCAAGGGAGGGAGAGAGAGAGAGAGAGAGAGAGAGATAGAGAGAGAAAGAGAGAGAAAGGGAGGGAGGGAGAGAGAGAGCGAGAGAGAACAGGGTAACCCAACTGTCTCTTTTGAAGCCCCCCAAAAAAGTTCTTTTGTTTTTTCCCAATATTTGTTGATGTGTTCTTAACAACTGAAAAGATATTGCTTTTAAAGTGTGAGGCATGAGTTCACCCACTTATATTTTATAGGGGTTCAAACTTTTTTAATATTAAAAGTAAAGTCAATTACTTCATTTTTTCCGAGAGGACGCTTTTTGACAGAAATTGATTTGATAGCACTGGAACATGAACCGTCTGAACAATATTAGTGGTTGTGGGCGAACTTAACATTCTAATTTTATTGCATATACAAGTGCTCTTATAGAGAAAAGCATTGTTAATCAAGTAAAATCTGCTAACTAGGTGTTTCAAAATCACAAACGGGTGTTACAGAATTAATAGGCCCACGTCCCAAATATTCAGTGATGGTCTTGGTAAACAAAACATCAAAGCTTATTCAGAAAAGAGGAAATGTTATTGAGAATGTAGGCTGTTTGTGTGTGCGTGTGTGATGATATGCATGTGTGTGAGGTAGGATTTGTGTGGGTGTGTGTGTGTGTGTGTGTGTGTGTTGATGTGTGTGATGCGAGGGTGTGTGTGTGTATTATGTGTATACATATTCTTTCAACATTTGTTTTATAATCTTCATCCACTTTGCACAATTGGGATTCTGCAGTCTTCTGATGATGATGTCTGTTTCTCATTCATGCGTGCAAAGATCCAAATGAAAAGGGTTCAATCAAGTGCTGGGAGGACGACTCTATCAAGACATACCATGAAACCCATGATTAAATGTCCATGTTTCATTCACTCTATATATTTTTATAATTATTTGTATATGAATGACATAAATTATTCACCAATCATCATATTAATATATATATATTTGTTTTTGTTGAAAACTTTAAGGCCCGTATTCTGCTACGGAGTATAGAGTTGTGCTGTCGCACCAAAATAGTATGGATTTTGAAATGAGAATGCAACGCTAGTTTGCACGCTGCTCTAGCCTATGAAGAGTCAGTAAAGCGTGCGTCTAATCGTACGAATGTAAACTCGGATGACGTCATTCGAGATCAAATCTGTACAAACATTTGTAAAGAATTCTAAAACTAGGGGTATAGGTGGTTTAGAATTTGATATGGCTTTGCGAGTTTTATGTCGGAGGAAGCTTAATTATCTATTATCTCGTTAACTTGAAGTTAAATGTTGTTAAAACTTTGTTTAAAAATGAGGTGCATTATTGAACTGTCCACAATGATTGTTTAATTGCATATTAATCATCAAAAATGACATTTCCGACACGATTGAAGTGTTAGTTTGACATGACATATTGAAGAAAGGACATTTGACGCGAAAACCAAAAATAAACTAATGGTGGCAAGTCACTTGTCATTACACGGGATAACACGGATTTGGAACTAGTTTGAGACTGGTTTGAAATGATTTTGAATGTTTTTAGTCGCGCAGACGTCTCAGAGACGTCCCCGAGATATTCCCACGACAGAAAAAAAAAAGAAAAAAAAAATAGTAATAAGAAAAAGATTGATGCGCATGTACCTAACGCGATAAAATTATGTATGATTAATATGCAATTAATCAATCGTTGTGGACAGTTCAATAATGCACCTCATTTTTAAGCAAAGTTTTAACAACATTAAACTTCATGTAAACGAGAAAATGGATACATTAGCTTCTCACCGAGTTCACATTCGTACGATTAGACGCACGCTTCACTGACGCTTCATAGAGAAGCGTGCAAACCAGCGTTGCATTCTCGTTTCAAAATCCGTACTATTTTGGTGCGACAGCACAACTCTAAACTCCGTAGCAGAATACGGGCCTCAGTGTTTGCTTTGCCCACATCCACTTATTTTTCAGACATTTCACGTTCCAATGTTGTCAAATAGATTTTTATCAAAAATGATACAGTTTGGGTATACCCTGATCGTATAACAACCCTTATTATGAATTCATGTTCATGTAGGCCTACATTATTATTGTAGAGAGTAGGAAAAAACTATAAACTACTGTTTGTTCATAATTTTGCAAAAAGTAATCCGAAGATCACTCGATTGAATTTATAAAAAGAATTGAAATGCCCACAGACACGATAACCAGAAAAATGCTAACAATTGAATTTCACTTCATCTTACAAAACTAACTGACTTAAAAAAAAAAGAAGAAAGATATTAAACAAGCATAAACTAGTCTGCTGATTCAATAATAACTATTTTCTTTCTAATTGTATAGCTTTGTCCTACATTGTGTCAATTAATCTTAGTGATTGAATTTAATTAAACTTGTTTAGAGGGGACGATGACTTTTATATTTGCTCAAAGAGTCACTATACTATAGGAACTTTGCCACCAATGATAACTTTACTGAAACACTGCATTTTGATTGGTTGTTGAGTAGTGTTACCATGGTAGTCACATTGATGGCAAAGTTACTATCATAGGTACTCTTTATGCAACGGGGTCCAGGTTATATATATTTTTGTATGACGAACTTTGCATCGTCGAAATTTGAATCTGAAATACTAATTTCAGCTGTTTGCTTTTGAGATAAGAACGATGTTTGTGTATGACGAACTTTGTATTGTCTAAATTTGAATCTAACATACTAATTTTAGATGTTTGTTTTGAGATAAGAACCATATCATATCTTGATTTTCACTTATGTTTGGCCGCCAATGTTTAAAATTAGAAACACTTATAACCTAAATATAGATAAGTGTTTGAATAAGATATAATTGCAACTCCCGAAATGGGGGGAGGTTGACACGTTTACATATTTTATTTTGGTGATTATTCGGGCGGTGGAGCAAAGTTGAAAGTGTGAGTGTGTGTGTGTGTGTGTGTGTGTGTGTGTGTGAGAGAGAGTGTGTGTGTGTGTGAGGGGGGTTATGAAATACACTTTTGTTTGCTGCTCTATAAATTAAAAAAAATAATAATAATGCGAGCGCAAAATATTATTCTGAGTCCCAATAAAGTTTAAAAACATCTGGCATCATAATTAATATTAATTCCGAATTGAGGTACAACGAAAGTTCGTGGATATGATAACCGATGAGATATTGAATTATGAAATTTTGATTTACATGTTAAGTTTAAATTTGTTTTTATTTCTTTCTTTATTTCTTTATTTATTTACGTATTTATTTATTTATTTCTAATGTATTTTTATTTATTTATTTAATTTATTTTATTGATTTTATTGATTTTATTCATTTATTTATTTATTTCTATTTATTATTTTTTTTTTTTTAAATTATTATTATTCTTTTTTTGGGGGGGGGGGGAGGAATGAGCTTATATCTCACCAGTGATGGTTTGTTATTTAAAAATCAATGGTTATCTTACTTAATAAGAGTAACTTCCAAGTATAAAAAGGTTTCCCAAAACAGCAGTTTGAAGAGAAATGAAAAGCGATGGGGGCAACGGTGTCGTATTGTTTTGGCGATTGGGGGGGGGTGTGATCGTCGATATTTCTCTTTTCCTAAATGTGACACAGACGATGGTATATGATCGCAGTGTTGATTGTTGGGGTGGGGTTACGCTTGTATACACACATGTATGAAAATATGAACAAATTCCAGTTAGTATTGTATAATGCGAGAGCGAAGCGCGAGCTGAAAGATTTCTCAATAATAGTGACATTAAATGGGGCATTTGTAACATAAAGCGCGAAACGGGGAAAGGGCTTTAACTGCTTTGTAAAAGGGGGACCATCATTATGCAATGGCTATATATATACACACGTGCATATAGTTATGCATACGAGTATCTACTAGTATAGTAGGGGTATTATGCGAGCGCGAAGCGCGAGCTGAAAATTTTCTCAATAATAGTGATTTGAAATGGGACATTTATTGTATATAGAATAATGCGAACGCGAAACGGGGAAAGGGTATTAACTTGCTTATTAAAGGGGGCCATCACGATGCAATGCCTATATATATATATATATACATATGCATGTGGATACTAGGATATGAATATCATCGAATTCATAGGACTGTTATTTTTTAATTTATTTTAGAAATTACGTCTTATTTTACCAGGGTGACTCTGTCAGTGGGTAAACTCTGTTATGCCTAGAGGCCCTGGAATACAATAACGAAAATAGATTACAAAAACAATAACAAAACATATACAAGAAACTTATTGTCAACTACATACCGTATAGTTCAAGGGAGTGGAGTGGAGTCAGGTACCATATGGTGTCTTGCACAATAATTTTTTTATTGGTATACAAATATTGGTTATAAATATAGATATACTGTGTTAGGTGAGTGTGAAGCGGGGTGTGAAGTCATTTACTAATAGCATTTCATGAGGGCGTTGCCTAATTTCGGGTTACTGTCCCAAATCTTGCTGAAAATGTGTGTTTCGAAGGTGCCTGCCTTACATCATGCGGTAAACGATTCCACTCCACTGTGGAGTGAAGCGCGAGCTCAAAATGTTCTAATATTGAACTGAAATATATTTGCAGCGTTATAATTATTTAAGCGCGAAATTAATGGTGGGCTATGGGGCCTTAAGTGGTGATTAGAAGCGACCAATCATGACGTAATGCCAAAAAAAAAGAAGATAAAAATCTATATAAATATGGACGAATTCCAGTAAGGGCCGAATTTTTTATTTCAATAATAGTGACCTGACGAACAGAATATGTGTAGCCTTGTGGGAGCGAACGGGAAGGGAGTTGGTATTTAAAACGTACTATCGTGACGTAATGCCTATACCATGCATACAAGACAGGCGCGGATCCAGGGGGCCCGACGGGCCCGGCCCCCTCCCCCTAGCAAAACAAAAAAAAAAAAAAAAAAAAAAAAAAAAAAGGGGGGGGAAGGAAGAGAAGAAGAAGAAAAGAAAAAAAAAAACGAAGTAAAAAATAGACGAGCGGGTGATTGACCCCAAACCTTACCCCTATGGCGATACATAAAGATCTTTCTTTGATGGCCGAAGGCCAAAAAAAGAAAAACCACCTCCCCCCCCCCTCCCCCCCCCCCCCAGCTTATCGCTCGGCCAGCGTGACGTGAAAAAATTGAGTATACCTTTTCGGTCACCCGGTGTAAGGGGAAAAAAAATGGGTGTACACAAAATCTCAATTCCGATTTTGGCCCCCTGTAATGAAATCCTGATCCGCCACTGCAAGATGAACGAATTCCAGGACAGTTTGCACAGTAGCCTATATTATGGGAGCGCGAGCGCGGAGCTAAAATTGTCAGAAATTTTCAACAGTCATCTTAAATGGAATTTAAAAGCATCATGCCATCGGGAAATGCGAGGTGATTTTCCTTTTCCTTTGAGAGAGAAGTATAACGACTACTTGAAGAGGGAATTTAGCCCCCGCGCGGAGAATAGTGGAAGTGTATTTAATAATCAATGTTCAGAGTCCGCAAAATGTTACTTTCGCGGAAAAGCCGAGATAACATTACAGACTCTTCAATGTTCAGTATTTAATTATCAAAACCATGTGGATTATTGAGGGGGGGGGGATAATTATGCCTAAGTTTTACTTATCGAGGCACCTGTCGCCCTATGCACCCTGGGATCGGTGTCCTGGTTATCATTGAATTTGAATAGGCATTTTCCCCATTGTGAATAGCAAAACATCTGCGCTTCCATTTTATACACGGTGTATTGTGTATTACATGATAACTAAAGTATACCAGGCACACACGAGGAAGATTAACGATAAAGCAAGACAATTTTGGATTTTTGAATATCAGAAATACGCATTTTAGATTGCAAAATAATATAATAATTTCATAAAAGTGTTTTATATGATAACGAATTCGTAATGGGTAGATTTATATGCACATAATATAATACTTTTCATTTTCTTGATATCAAAATATTGGGGGATGATTGTACACACCATCCCCCCTCCGAAATCACGAAATTATTGGGGGGATGCATCCCCCCATCCTCCCCCCCCCCACACAATCGACACCCACGGATGGGGGCACAGCCCCATCACCCCCTGTAATCAATTCTTAGTGCATGTCAAGAGGCACTGCAATAACCTAATTTTGACATAATTATCAGGTACTACTAAAATAAATTGGTTTGTTTGAAGAGCGCAAAACTAACATGACTGCGTGAAAAAAAAATGTAGTGAAAATCACCTTCGTCTAACGAACTCCTCTCTTTTGCAAATTGAGATGGGCCAAAGTTAGATTGACATTATAGCATGTAATCACGTATATGGTAGGAAGATAATATTGAGTTAGCTCTTCTCTCTCTTATGTTTTCTGCTTCTTCATGATTAAATTTTCTTTGCGAAAACAGGGGATGGACAGTTTAAACAGTTTAAACAGGGGATGGGCTTATCTTCAATGTGTAATACCACCTAGGCTGATGACAGTTTTCTGGATTATTTATTTATTTTTTTTCCCACAAGTTTGATGACTTACAAATCATGCGCAAAAAGAAGAATCATTTTTTACTTCTTATGAAGAAGTTGAAAACGACCTTACCATCTTTACTAATGCACAAGTGAAGGAAACAAAAGCAAAGAACGAATATAAGCAGGACTAAATATAAGGTCAAGATCATTAGCATAATGGCTTAATGCTTGGTCAATGACAAATTCCGAGCGCCAGACTTCTTCTACGTCTGAATCAGTCTCCTGACCAATGACAGAGCTCCTAGCAGCACATCACTCCGTCTCGTCAACCTCCTGGCCAATCACAGAGCTTCTTACACGCCGGTTATCTGGGTCAGCATCCTTAATGACCATTGAACTTTATCAGTCGTAAAACAAAGTCTCTCAAAGGCTGTGGCAATTATAAAAGTTCGTGCTTAACAATGCTCTCGTCACTTTTTTTCACTGATCATTTGAGCATTAATCAAAAATATTCTTGAAGACATTCGAGATCAAACTTGGAGTCTATTTGCAGCTTCCCAAACCAAACTAGTAGGCTAGCGGTGATTAGGCATAAAGGTAAGAATAAACGGACATCATTTTATGTTTATAAGATTCCACCATTTTGTTATATTGCATGGCCTATTTCATGCATTTTTATCATTTTAAAGGCACATTCAACTTTCATTCCTATCAATAGAACCACATCTCTTTTTTATTATTCATCACACATTCTATCTAATTTAATTGTTTTTATATTAACTATACACATTTAAAAAGGAGAGAAGTTTTGAAATATTCAACACACGTGCTTTTTCTCCTAAATTTCAATAATGAAATGGTATTAGATTCAGATTACACAATATAGGCTATTTAATGCCGTAAATACAAAACGAGGTATTTTTTTGCAGATTTTGCAGATGCAAGACCAAATATTTTCTAGCTTAGTCTTCCAATCATTATCTTATTTCAATAATTCCTTTTTTTGTATTCCACCTCATCCTTGACTATGCAGCTCCATTTTGAGATTAGAGCCTTCAAAAGTTACAAGTCTAGCTATGAAAATTGCAAAACAAACCCTTTCAGGAAGTTAAACAGTAAAAATTACGAACCTTGGATTTTTTTTTTGATAAGCAAAGAAAACCTCAAAATTACAGAAATGCAAACAATACATAAATCTAAAGTCTTCAGCCTACAATATACTCAAAAAAATAGATAAACAAGATTATAGGCGTAAAGGAGATAGGAAAACAGAAATAATAATAAGAAACAAACATTAAATAATAAGGTATTTTGCATTTTTTATTTATTTTCTTTACAAACTGTATGGAATAAATTTGTCATGTCTTTTTTCATATATCCATGACATTTTCCGGTTTAAGTACATTCAGCTCTTTGATCCAAGAGACGCAAGTGTTTTAAGATATGAAAACTACATCGAAATATCAAATACAAATATACATATTTCATATTTCATTCATTTAATTTGGAGGTTAAATCATAATCATACAATAACATATTCTGATTAAGCCTAAAAATGGGGGAAATTTCATATCGTCTGTGGGAGCCATAAGGCGTTATTGCATCTTATAGATGTTCCGTTGAGAGCCATAAGCGCTATTACTGTACAAAGTCAATTGTAATAGCGCCCTTCTGGCTCCAAGCGAACATCCTTGATCTGCAATAGCGCCCTTCTGGCTCCAAGCCGACGATATGGTATATAATTGTTCAACTTGCTACGAATTTTCTTATTTCCACTTTATTTGTTATTGACATTAACTATTGACATTAATATCCGAGAACTATTTCTACTTAATAACAGAGGGCCAAGTTCAAAGAGGATGCAGAAGGGCAAATAATTATGGTATAGGCCTACTTTATGCCCAATATTAAGTTAAATCAAGATTAATCAAGATTATATGACAATCACACTTATTTTCTCTTCTAGCTGTTTGTTCTTAAACTATCATCAGGACTAATGTATTATAAAAAAAATAATAAAAAAAATTCAATTAATTTTCTTAACAGATATAATATCCATCTCATCCAACGTCACCCAGAATCATAAAACCCCTTTACCACAATAATGGCTCAGAAATAACGCTGATCACCGGGTGCTCGTCAGGCATTGGACTCACAATGGCGGCCACACTGGCAAGGACGCAGCGAAAAAGTATTTGGTGTATTCGACCATGAGGAAACCTTGGGAAGCAGAAAGCCATGCGACTGCAGCAGGTGACGCCCCAACGATACAATTTATCCGCCCTCGACGTGGGGATGACGGTGACAAGCAGCAAAGGAACACGAGGAGCAGGCCGAAGCACGTGAGTCAGAAGGGAAAAGAAAGGACAAAAAAAGCAAACAAAGAAAAAAGCAACATACCAACGCCGAGAAAAAAGGGGGGGGCACGCTGGATAGGGTCCACAAACATAAAAAAAAAACGAAATCACAAAATGGGTGTGATAATATATAAGAGACATAAATTTATCAGAGCCAATCTGAGGAGAACTTCCGCAGCCCCAGCTCAAAGAAAGAGAGAAAGAGAGAGAGAAGAAGAAGAGAAGAAAAGGGCCACAGAAAATGGAAAATGGAAAAGGAAACGCGTACTGAAAAAAAGAGAAGTCACAAAATACAACAAAGGCGTGACCAGTAGCATACAGACGAGAACAACACACTAAAGCGGCAAGGCAGCGAGAAAGAAGTACAGAGCGCAAAAAAGAGATAACACACAAAAAAGGGCAACATGGCCCAAAACAAACGCGGGATGCCAACGGACAAGTGGATCAACACAAAACAACCAAGGCAACTTGGAGTGTATTGAAACAGGGTAGGCATAACAATGACGATAGTGCAAGTGCGAGGGCGATGCAGGCGGGCGCAGGGACGCCCCCCCCAAAATGCGGAAATCCGCCTGGGGGACGGACTGTAAAATGTTGAGGAATGCGGCGCCCCCTGATCGGGCTCGGCGCCCCCCCCCAGCCGGAAAATGCTGGATCCCGCCACTGAAAGGGGTGGTTGGAGGCCTGAGGCTTAATATAATGTGAAATGCCTGGGATTATGCTAGACATTGGGCAAGCATGCGGGGAAAGTTTTTGGGGCCTAATAAGTGCCTGCGATGTCTGCTTGATGCAGATGAAAAAAGAACACATGAATTTGGTGGACGGGAAAATGGAAAGAAACAACAAAATAAACCAACACACGCTATCACAACGGATTGATGAGAAGGGATATGACAATGATTTTGGGGACAATCAGAAAACAATGTGCAGGGCTATGCATAAAATGGCTGCATAGTTAGTGGGAACATAAAAGGCCCTGCGACAGAAAAGACAGCAAATTGGGACAACGGCCAAGAACGGGAGCAGATGGGGAAGGAGACGGGATCGCGAATGGCACACACCCGCGGAGCAGGGGCGAGCCAGAGGCAGACAGGGAGGGCGAAGCAAAAAGGGACAGGGCACAGGCGGGCACGGCACGCGGGCCCGGGCAGAAGGGAGGTGACCGGGGGGGGGGTCGCCAGGCGGCCAGGGAAACAGGGCAGGGGAGCGCAGAGGGGGGAAGGGGCAACCAGCCCGCACAGCCAAGGGGGGGGGCGGCCGGGGGGGCGGGGGGGGGGGGGCCGGGCCCGCTGGGGGCCCCCGGGAGCCAGGCCGGGGAGACGACAGCGAAAAGAGGACAAGAGGAGGAGAGAAGAGGGGAAGGCCGGCAGGAGGGGGAGAAAAAGGGTAGAGGAAGATAAAAAAGAGAAAGAGACAGAAGCACGGGAAGAGCCAAAAGGAAGAGAGGCACGGGCGAGGGCGGGACCGGGAGGAACGGGAATGGCGAAGCGGGAGCGGAACGCGAACAGACAGAAAAAGGGCAGGAGAAGGCGAAAGAAAGAGAGAGAGAGAGAGAGAGGCAGACAGACAGACGAGAGAGAGAGAGAGCGGGGAGGGGAGGGGGGGGGGCGTGGTGGGGAGGCAGGTGAGGGTGGGGAGGGGGGGGGTGGGGGGGAGAAGAGAGGTAGGAGAGAGAAGGGGAGAGAGAGCGAGAGAGGAAAGCAAGGGGAAAACGGTGGGTGGGGCGGAAGAGAAAAGGGGAGGGGGCAGGAGAAGAGAAGAAGAAGGAAGGAAAAAGAAAGACGGGCAAAGGGGGGAGGGGGGTTAGGGGGGGAGGCGCAAGCCGGAAGGGCCGGCGCCCGGCCGGCAAAAGGGCAGCAGGTGCAGAGGAAAGGGGGCAGGTCAGCATAAACAAGTGGGGGTGTGGGTCGGGGCCAAGAAAAAAAAAAAACGGGCAAGCCAAAAGACCGGAGGGGGAAGCCACCAGGCCCCGAAGGGGGGTGCCGCCCCGGAGATCGCAGGAGCGGGGGCGGCGCAACCCGCGGCGGCCGCGGCCGCCTCGCGCCCGCGGCACCCGCGGGAGAGGACGCGCTGCGGGGCCGAGAAGTAAGAAAAGAAGCAGCGCCCGCGGAAATGACCCACGGCGCGGGGGGAGCGAACGGGCGAAGGAACCCCCAGCGGGGAGCGTGGGGCTCGTCCCCCGCAACACGCCCCCCCCCCCCGCGGGCGCGGCGCGCGAGGAGCAGAGGGAAGAAGAGGCGCGGGCGGTAGGGCCAAGGGAGAGGCAACAAGGCGGCAGGCCACGGCAACCGCATGCGAAGACACGAGGAGCAGAAAGCGAAGGCGGTCGAAACGAAACGCGGGGAGCGGCGGAGGCAGAC
>CALNVZ010003426.1:13402881-13469635 GCA_940671915.1 Paracentrotus lividus
TTATCTTACTTATAAGAGTAACTTCCAAGTATAAAAAAAGTTATCCCCACAAAACAGCAGTTTGAGAGCAAAAGAAAAGCGATGGGCAGGCAACGGTGTCGAATTGTTTTGGCGATTGGGGGGGTGATCGTCGATATTTCTCTTTTCCTAAATGTGACACAGACGATGGTATATTGATCGGCATGTTGGATTGTTGGGGGTGGGGTTACGCTTGTATACACACAGTATGAAAATATGAACAAATTTCCAGGTTAGTATTGTATAATGCGAGAGCGAAGCGCGAGCTGAAAGATGTTCTCAATAATAGCTGACATTAAATGGGGATTGTACAAAAGCGCGAAACGGGGAAAGCGGCTTTAACTGCTTTGAAAAGGGGGACCATCATTATGCAAATGGCTATATAGTATACACACGTGCAATTAGTTAGCATACGAGTATCTACTAGTATAGTAGGGGTATTATGCGAGCGCCGAAGCGCCGAGCTGAAAATTTTCTCAATTAGAGTGATTGAAAGGACATTTATTGTATATAGAATAATGCGGGAACGCGAAAACGCGGGGAGATAAAGGTATTAACTTGCTTATTAAAGGGGGCCATCACGATGCAAATGCCAATATATATATATATTATACATATGCATGTGATACTAGGATGATGAATATTATCGAATTCATGGAACTGTATTTTTTAATTTATTTTAGAAATACGTCTTATTTTACCAGGTGACTCTGTCAGTGGGTAAACTCTGTTATGCCTAGAGGCCCTGGAATACAATAACGAAAATAGAATTACAAAAACAATAACAGAAACATATACAGAAACTTAATTGTCAACTTAACATACCGATATAGTTCAAGAGTGCGAGTGGAGTCAGGCACCATATGGTGTCTTTGCACAATAATTTTTTATGGTATACAAATGATTGGTTATAAATATAATATACTGTGAGTTAGCGTGAGTGTGAAGCGGGGTGTGAAGTCATTTACTTAATAGCATTTCATGAGGGCGTTGCCTAATTTCGGATGACGTCCAAATTCTATGCTGAAAATGTGTGTTCGAAGGTGCCTGCCTTACATCATGCGGTAAACGATTCCACGCCACTTGGGAGTGAAGCGCGAGCCAAAATGTTCAATATTGAACTGAAATATATTGCAGCGTTATAATTATTAGCGCGAAATTATATGGTGGCTATGGCGGGCCTTAAGTGGTGATTAGAAAGCGCCAATTCATGACGTAATGCCAAAAAAAGAAGCATAAAAATCTATATAAATATGGACGAAAATTCAGTAAGGGGTACCGAATTTTTATTACAATAATAGTGACCGACGAAACAGAATATGTGTAGCCTGAAATGTGCGAGCGAACGGAAGGGAGTTGGTATTTTAAAACGTACTACTCGTGAACCGAATGCCATACCATGCATACAAGACAGGCGCAGATCCAGGGGGCCCGACGGCCCCAGCCCCCTCCCCCTAGCAAAAACAAAAAAAAAAAAAAAAAAAAAAAAAAAAAAGGGGGGGGGAAGAAGAAGAAGAAGAAGAAAGAAAAAAAACCGAAGTAAAAATAGGACGAGCGGGGTATTGACCCCCAACCTTACCCCCTATGGCGGATACAAAAGATCTCTTTGATGCCGAAGGCCAAAAAAAAGAAAAACCCACCTCCCCCCCCCCCTCCCCCCCCCCCCCCCAAGGGCTTATCGCTCGGCCAGCGTGACGTGAAAAAAATTGAGATATACCTTTTCGCTCACCTCGGTGAAAGGGGCGAAAATGGGGCTAACCCAAAATCTTCAAATTCCGATTTGGGCCCCCTGATATGAAATCCTGGATCGCCACTGCAAGATGCAACGGAAATTCCAGGACAGTTTGCAATAGCCTATAATTATGCGAGCGCGAAGCCGAGGACTAAAAATTGTCAGACAATTTTCAACAGTCATCTTAAATGAATTTTTAAAGCATCATGCCATCGGGAAATGCCGAGGTGATTTTCCTTTTCCTTTTGAGAACAAAGTATAACGACTATCTTGAAAGAGGGAATTGCCCCCCCCCCCGGAGAATAGGGAAGTGCTATTTAATAATCAATGTTCAGAGTCCCAAAAATGTTACCCTTTATCCGCGGAAAAAGCCGAGATAACATTACAGACTCTTCAATGTTCAGTATTAATTATCAAAAACCACGTGATTATTGAGGGGGGGGTGGTAATAGCCCTAAGTTTTACTTACTCGACGGCACCTGCTTCCCCTATGCACCCTGGGATCGGTGTCCCTGTTATCATTGCGATTGAATAGGCATTTTCCCCATTGTGAATTAGCCAAAAACATTCTGCGCTTCCATCTTATACACGGTGTATTTGGTATTACATGATAATAAAGTAACCAGGCACACCACGACGGAAGATTAACGATTAAAGCAAGACAATTTTGGATTTTTAATATTCAGAAATATGCATTTTAGATGCAAAGAAAAATAATTCATAAAAGTGTTTTATATGATAACGCAATCGTAATGGGTAGATTTATATGCACCATTAATATAATACTTTTCATTTTTCTGATATCCAAAATATGGGATGATTGTACACACCATCCCCCCTCCGAAATACGAATTATTGGCGGGATCAATCCCCCCATCCCCCCCCCCCCACAATTTCGACACCCACGGGTGGGGCACAGCCCCATCACCCCCTGTACATAAATTCTAGTGCATGTCAAGAGGCACGTGCAATAACCTAATTTTGACATTATTCATCAGGTACTACTAAAATAAATTGGTTGTTTGAAAGGCGCAAATACTAACAGACGCGTGAAAAAAAAGTAAGTTAGTGAAAACACCTTCGTCTAACGAAGAGTCCTCTCTTTTGAAATTGAGCATGTGGCCATAGTCAAATTGACCATATAGCAGAACACGTAATTGGAGGAAGATATATTGAGTTAGCTCCTCCCATTTCTGCTTCTCATGATTTAAATTTCCTTGCGAAAAACCAGGGATGGGCGGTTTAAACAGTTTAAACAGGAATGGCTTATTCTTCCATGTGTAATCCACCTAGGCTGATGACAGTTTTCTGGATTTTTTTTTTTTTTCAAAGTGTTGACTTACAAATCGATGCACAAAAAGAAGTAAACATTACCTTATGAGAAGTTGAAAACGACCTTGCCATCTTACAAGCAACAAGTGAAGGAAACATAAAGCAAAGGAACTGAAAAAGCAGACTAAATAAAGTCCAAGATCATAGCATGATGGCTTATGCTTGGTCAATGACAAATTCCGAGCGCCATGACCTTCTACGTCTGAATCCAGTTCTCGCTGACAATGACAAGCTCCTAGCAGCCCACTTCACTCCGTCTCGTCAACCTCCTGGCAATCACAGAGTTCTTACCACGCCCGGTATCCTGCTCACATCCTAATGACATTGAACTTATCAGTCTGAAACAAGCTCTCAAAAGGCTGTGGCCAATTATAAAGTCGTGTTTAAACAGTGCTCTCGACACTTTTTTCACTGATCAATTTGAGCATTAATCAAAAATATTCTGAAGACATTCGAGATCAAACTTGGAGTCTATTGCCAGCTTCAAACCAAACTAGTAGGGCTAGCGGATTAGGGCATTAAAGAAGCAATAAACGACTCATTATTATTGTTATATAGATTCCAACCATTGTTAATTGCATGGCCTATTTCATGGCATTTTATACATTTTAAAGGCACATGCAACTTCATTCCTATCAATATAGAACCACATCTCTTTTTATTTTCATCACACATTCTATCAATTTAATGTTTTTATATTAACTATACACATTTAAATGGAGAGAAGTTTTGAAATATTCAACACACATGCTTTTTCTCCTAAAATTTCAATAATGAAAGGCGTATAGATCATGATTACACAATATAGGCTACTATAATGCCGTAAATTACAAAACGAGGTATTTTTTTGCAGATTTTTGCAGATGTACAAGACCAAATATTTTCTAGCTTAGTCTTCCAGATCATATCTTATTTCAATAATTCCTTTTTGTTATTCACCTCATCCTTGACTATGCAGCTCCATTTTGAGATTAGCGAGCCTTCAAAAAGTTACAAAGTCTAGCTATGAAAATTTGCAAAACAAACCCTTTCAGGAGTTAACAGTAAAAATTACGAACCTTGATTTTTTTTTGCTAATAAGCAAAGAAAACCTCAAATTACAGAAGCAAATATACATAAATCTAAAGTCTTCAGCCCTACATATACTCAAAACACAATAGATAAACAAGATTATAGGCGTAAAGGAGATAGGAAAACAGAAATAAATAATAAGAAACAAACATTAAATAAATAAGGTTATTTTGCATTTTTTAGTTTATTTTTCTTTACAAACCGTTAGGAATAAATTTGGCATAATGCTTGTTCAATAATCCATGACATTCCGTTTTAAGTACATTCAGCTCTTCTGATCAAGAAGACGCAAGTGTTTTAAGATATGGAATGACTACATAGAAATATCAAATTACAATATAGCATATTTCATATTTCATTCATTTTTAATTTGTGAGGTTAAACATAATTCATACAATAACATATTCTATTAAGCCTAAAATTGGGGGAATTCATATCGTCTGTGGGAGCCATAAGGCGTCTATTGCATCTTATAGATGTTCGTTGAGACCTAAGGTACTGTCAAGTCCATTGTTAATAGCGCCCTCTGGCTCCAAACGGAAACCTCTTGATCTGCAATAGCCGCCTCTGGTCTCAAGCCGACGATATGGGTATTAATTGTCAACTGCTAACGAATTTTCTTAATTTCCACTTTATTTTATTGACATTAAACTTATTGACATTAATATCCGAGAAACTATTTCTACTTAATAACAGGAGGCCAAGTTCAAAGAGGGAACTGCAGAAGGGCCAAATAATTATGGTATAGGCCTACTTTATGCCCAATATTTAAGTTAAATCAAGATTAATCAAAGATTATATGACTTAATCACACTTATTTTCTGCTTCTAGCTGTTTGTTCTTAATTATTTCATCAGGGACTAATGTATTATAAAAAAAATAATTAAAAAAAACTTCAGATAATTTTCTTAACAATATAATATTCCCTCCATCCAACGTCACCCAGAATCATAAAACCCCTATACCAAATAAATGGCTCAGAAAAAACGCTGCATCACCGGAGTGCTCGGTCAGGCATTGGTGACTCACAATGCGCGGCCACACTGCGGCAAAGTCAAGGAAAAGTATTTGGTGTATTCGACCAGTGAGGAACTTGGAAGCAAAAGCTGAGTGCAGCAGGTGACGCCCTCAACGATACAATTTTTTCCGTCCCTCTTGACTGGTTGATGATGACCGGTGACATGCAGTCAAAGGAATCATCGGTCATGGAGATGCCGGAAGTCGACGTAGTCAGTAAGTGGAAGAAGATAAGGACAAAAACTAGCACAATAAAAAGCACATTTACCAGCGTAGAAAAAAGGTGGGCATTTTCATTTCGCTTTGATAGGTTCCTACAAACATATAAACAATTAATTAATCTTAAATTTCACTAAATATGTGTGTGTTTATATATATATATATTAGAGACATTAAATTTTATTCAGGATGCCAATCTTGAGGAGGAACTTCTCGCAGCCCTCGCAGCTCAAAGAAGAGAGAAAGAGAGAGAGAAGAAAGAGAAGAAAGGGCTCATATATTGAAATGAAAATGGAAATATGAATGCGTACCTTTTGAAATAAAATTTTGAGTCTATTACCTTAAATTATTACTATTCAAGTCTGATGTACCATGTAGGCATTTATTCAGACTGATAACATCACACGTTAATATATCGGGCAATGTCTAGCGATAAGATATATTGACAGAGCACAATATAAGTTTTTTATACTACACATTTTAAAAAGGTCAACATGCCTCTATAAACTAACGCCTGTATGCTTCAACTGTACAATGTGATCACACATCAAAAACAACCAAGTTTATATCTTAGTTTATTTGAAATCATGGGTGGCATAGACAATGACGATTTATCAAGGGCAGTGGCGGATCCAGGCGGGCGCAGGGACCGCCCCCCTCCTAATGTGAAATCCGCATCTTTATTACATGTTAAAATTTGAAATTTCGCGCGCCCCCTATCGGGCTGGCGCCCCCCCCCCTATCCTGAATCCTGTCCGCCACTGAAAGGGGTGTGGTTGATGGCCTGTAGTCTTGTATATCATAATTGTTAATATCTGGTATTTATCTATACATTTTTCAAGCATTTGGGATGTTTTTCTTATCTCGATTCTCGTCTTTATTCATATTTTAAAAAATATACACATATTTGTTGAGAAATGAATGAACATTCACAAATATAACCAAACACGCTATTCACGAGAGGGATTATGATAAGGATGTATGACAATTTATTTTTGAATAGAAATCAATGTCATGCTTTATCTATAAAATGTGGCTCATATTGTGGAACATAAAATCTCCTCTACAGTAAAAGACAGCAATTACAACGGCCATAGACCTGGTAATCATGATGGTGAAGAGACGCGATTCGAATTTCATCACACCCTCTTTTATCAGTGGCGGATCCAGGATTTCATTACAGGCGGGGCGGGGAGGGAAAATACCATTCCATTTCTTCTCACGTCACGCGGCCCTGCGATAAGGTGGGGGGTTAATGTACTTTTGGTCGCCATTCGCATTAGAAGAGGTCAGGTATCGCATAGGGGTAAGGTATACCAGCCCGCACTTCATGTTTTCTTTCCTTTTTTTTTTTTTGGTGGGTGGGGGGTCCGGGCCTCTGGGTCCCCCTGGATCCATGCCTGTTTATACTAGCTAAAATATCACATATTGAAGAGTTTATTCCAAAAGGCGCTAAATCCACTGTTTCATGAAAATTGAGTTAGTGATACTGCCATTGTTCAGATTCGGTACCTTGTCTTATAAACAAAAAGTTGAAACCGAAATTCATTCTAGCAATTAAATTAAAAAATGACATTTAAATTTAAATTTCCCATAGCCACCGCTTACAAAAATTGCAAACAAATGCCTTTTTCTCAGAAGCTGAGACAAAAGTGAGATTTAGCGCCTTTTTGAACAAACTCTTCAGTATATGGAGTTGATAAATGAGTGTAGGGTTCGTCATTATTTTTAGAATAAATGTGTATAATAGAAAAAGATAAGATAAATAGACTGAATCCATTCACGTGCGATTATCGTTACCTTTCATGAACTGTAATGCTCTAAACTGTGTATCTGGAACTCTAACAGACGAAAATGTGGAGAGAGGGAGAGGGATATAAAGAATAGAGAGAGAAGAGGAGAGAGAGAGAGGGCAGACAGACAGAGCGAGAGAGAGAGAGGAGGTGTTTGGTGTTTTCGTTGATGCTGTGTGTGTGTTGTGTGATGTATGTGTGTGAGTCTGTGTAGTGTGTGTGTGTCTCGTGTGTGGACTAGATAAGCGAGAGAGAAGTTGTTAAGATGTTACGCTACAGTAATAAATTTAACTTACTGTTGTTTCTGTTAATAATAAAATTTCACGTTGCAAGTATATTTATTATATTTATTATTTGATTTTATTATTCATTTTTTTTTTTTTTATGGGGCGGGGGGTCGCAAGCCGATTTTGGCTTTCGTCCTTCATGTCATCCATTTTCATAAATGGTATTCATTCATTAAATTTGTTCTTTTGCCAAGAAAAGTGGGTGGGGTGTGCAAGGCCCAAAGATACCTGATTTAGGCACATTTCCCCCCTAATTTTTCCGCCCCTGGATGAGCGCCTGATCTATGTTCGTTCTCACCCCTCTGCTTCTCTTCCTCCTCTCTCCCTCTTCACCTCTCTTTGATTTAAAGACTCTCTTCGTTTCCCGATAACTAAGAAAATAATATCTGCCTCTTAAATTGACCCACCTTCTCTGTTTTAATCTAACTTTCTATTACGCTCGATCTGTTATCGTTGTTCTCTTTCACGCCCTCAACACGTCTCCCCCTCTGTCTCTTTCGCTCTATGATCATATGTTACTAATGATTTTTCTCTTTCTATTTTCCATGTGTGTATAGTCAACAATGCTGGCATTGCCACGTTCAACCCCATCGAATACACGAGTATGTCAGAAGTCCGAGAGGTCTTCGAAACAAACTTCTTTGGATCTGTTCGGGTGATGCAGACCGTACTGCCTTACATGAAAGAACAAAAATCTGGTCATATTATCAACATAAGCTCCATTGGTGGAGTATTAGGTAAATACCAGTAGCGGATTCAGCTTTACGTCACGCAATTGAAAGTATTGGCCCGATGCCCAAATATATTGTCCCCAGTCAGTAGTTCATTTCAAATTTCACAACATTTTGTAAGCCTGTTGAATGTCCTTTACATGGCCGAAAGCTCGCATTAAAAAGAAAAAAGGAGAGCTACGTTTCGATTCATTTGTCTTTATTTCTTTCGCCTGTATAAAAAATGAATCACTGCACTACACGTTCGTCGAGGGGCCATATTTCATTAATATATATTTGGTATGTAAAAACATCTGTATTGTGTTTCCTTTTAGGTTTTCCGTTCTACGATACTTATTGTGCATCCAAACATGCATCAGAAGGTCTTACCGAGGCATTGGCAATTAGACTGAAAGCATTCAATATCAAGTAAGAATTTTGTAGTTTTTACTATCCCATTAATTTTGCGTGTTCTCTCCATCTCCGCATTTCGAACATGGGCATAGGATATATTTTCCAAACGTGCATTCTTGCTTCCTCGCCCAATAACACATACTGACAAATATTAGCATGCTATTTCTCTGTCTCTTTCTATCATTTTCTCTTTCTCTGTTTTTGTTCTTAGTTTTGTATACTTATGCTAAACGGATATGAAGTAGTACAATCATAGATATATTAAGTTGGTTCTGTACAATTACGCCCCTTTCCTTTCTAACTTAACACTATCTCATCTCTTATCATTTCCCTTTCTCCAAGCATGCCAAGTCATTTTTCATGCTCTCTAAGTTCGTTTTTTCCCTTCTCTTAACCCTAAAGAGAAATACTAATCATTACCAGGTTTTGACTGATATTCATACTATGAAAAAATAAGTCCACTTTTACCATTTTATTTGATACAGACTGTAGATTGTACAGTTTGTGACGGACATAACTATTCTGGGTGTATTATGCCATACGCATGCGACATCCATGTTTCAACAATTCGGTATATATATACATGTATATATATATATATATATATATATATATATATATATATATATATATATATATATATATATATATATATATATATATATATATATATATATATACATGTATATATATATAAACCCCTCCCAATAAGTTTCGCAAATCGATTTTGGGCCATGATAACTTTTAAGGTGCGCGAAAGTTATTCCTGATTTTCGTACCATTGGAAAGATAATTTATTCACCTTTTTATTGATATCATATTTGTAATGAGTGTGTCATGCTTAAATGCACAGAATATCAGAATATGGAGAAAAGTAAAATGTCAAATCTTGTAAAATGCAATTTTATCGATCACATTGAAGTTCCGCAACTCGACTTTAAACCCTAATAACTTTTGGGGGAATTTATAATTTTTATTGAATTTGGACCATTGTCAAGTTCAGTTATTCTTCTTTTTATTGATACCTAATTTGTCTTGGTGATGTCATGCCCGGGTCCACAGAACCTCTGAATACCCCCTGAATGCAAGGCAAAGCGAAAGATAATGTTCAGTTTGAATGTTCTGCCACACAACTTTGAACCTTGATACATTTTAATGTGGGTTTTTATCACTATCAACTTTATAGCATTGAAAAGTTTATTTATTCTTCTTTTTATTGATACTTTATTTGCAATGGCAACATCATATTTCAATGCACATAATTCATGAATATATAGCAAAGTAAAAAGTGAAAAGTTGCAAAATGCATTGTTATTGCTCAAATTCAGTAACTCGCAACGGACAATAATAGGCACAATAGGCATTCAATTTGCAACATTTGACTTCTGACTCGTCCTAAGATTCAGGTGATCTGTGCATGCAAGAACAACAATATTGTTACAATTAGGGTATCATCGAAAAGTGGAATAAATGAGCTTAAATATGGTATAAAATTCAATAATAATTAGAAAATACCCCAAAAGTTACCAGGGCCTAAAGTCGGGATTTGGAATTCAATTTTATCAATAAAAATGCATTTTGCAACATTTGACCTTTTACTTTTATCCATATTCTGATATTTTGTGCATTTAAGCATGACACAATCATTACAAATAGGCTATAAATCAAAAGAAGAATAAATTATCTTTCCAATAGTGAGAATATCAGGAATAACTAAAGCATATCTGAAAAGTTATCTTTGCCCAAAATCCATTTGCGAAACTTTTTGTTAGGGGTTTATATATATAAATGTGAAAAGGGAACAACTCTTTAACATGGCTACTGCTTCTTGTTGGAAAATGTAGTCGAAATAAAAACAAGAGGAGATTGGAGTTGCTGAAAACCACTCTATTTGCCAAGCTTTCGGCTATATACTATTCTTATGTTTTGTTTTGGTTTTTGTTATACAGTCCTTGAAGAAGGCTTTATATAGCCGAAAGCTTGGCAAATAGAGTGGTTTTCAGCAACGCCAATCTCCTCTCGTTTTTATTTCGACTATATATGGTCGATTCCAGCGAAAAGTGTACACGGCGAAAAAGTTGAGTCCAAATTTAGAACTTTTTTGATGATTTAGTCCTTTGACCCACTAAAAGTCATCATATCAACCTATCCGTGTGATAAATTGCCACGCTTAATCTACCAAACTGACTTTGTGGCAGAGGGGTAAAGTAAAACATTTTTTTTTTTGCATGTTACCTACGAATACACGTACCCTAATTTGATACAGTCAGAATTTTGCCTCCTTATATACATTTTCCTTCCAAATATGTCATTCCATTCCATCAATAAGATTCTAACAATAGTTAAAATCGGTAAGAGCAGGGCTTGTGCTCCTAATTTCCTTGTATTTGCCTTATCTTATTAAAGTTATAGTTTAAAGACAATCTGTTTGAAAAACATGGGGTTGTGTCAGTTTGCATTGTTTAATCTTCACGACGCTAATTAAAATATGTCATATCTTACTGAAAGAAAGGAGAATGACTCCTCATTAAAACCCTGAAAAAATTGAAATCCGCCCATTACTTTTGTTTATAGAAGAGGTAGAAACAAATGTATTCGTAGGTAACACCTAATGTATTCGTAGGTAACATAGGTATAACTGGCTTACATGTATTTTTAAAACTATTTGTTTGAATCCAATTGATATAATAATCGTGTAGGGGTATCAAACTAACTGTTTCTTGTGAAAATATCTTTCTCAGCCAATATATGGGAACATACTGCCAAGTATTAGGGAAACACTGACTTTTAACCAAAAACGTCAATATTTGTCCTGTTTATCGTATGTTTATATCTTTTAATCAAGATTATTGGTACTAGTAAGTGTAAGGTATTTTTCTCAACATTGTGCTAGATAACAAGCATAAAAACCGATTAAAATGATAAACGTCTAAACTAAAAGATTCACACATGAGAATAATATATTGCGAATATTTATTAATGGCATCAGCCCGTAGCCAACAATAAAAATGAATACGATATCTTCTGTCTAACATAAATACTTTAACATAATTCGAAAAAAAAAAATGTTAATCAAATTTCTTTCAACGAACATTACATTATAGATGTAGAGTACTTTTTTAATGATTCACCAACCGGTATAGGCATTCTTTCATCACGTTTATTCTGAAATCATATTTACATAAACATGAAACCATAAACGAACAAAATATTATCTTTATTTCATTTTTAAATCTAAATATACATGTATATTATACCCTTCCTTTAAATTAAAAAAAAAATGTTGTATTGTATCGTCGTATATATCTAGGCACTTACAGGCACATATGATTATCACATTCTGTTATCTTTTTCCAATGATACTATTTGTGGGTATCAGTGAGTGTCTTGAACTTTTTATGAGTTAAAATATTCATATGTAAAAAATATAACTGACTGTTTCTTGATATGATATGAATATTGGAAAGAATTAAAGACTTCTTGCTCAAACGTAACCAAAATCAAAGTATTAATACGTAAATGACACACATCCAGGCTGAATATCCCAACCAAGTTGAATTTCTGCAGCACTGTATGATTAAAGAGAGCGATACACGTCTGCATCTGTCACTATTACATCATTTTCATTTTCATGAAAAATAAAAATGAAAATGAAGTCAACTTTACCTTAATCAACATGGTTTCGATCATTTATGAAATTATGAGTCTGAGTAAATACGCATGAAATCCCAAGTTGGAAATTAAAGATAACTTAAAGAATGAGGCAAGTTTGCTTTGTATTGAACTCCAGATTGCAATTCATTAATAAGAAACATAAACACCTGATAAATGAAATCTAAAAAAAAAGGATAAGTCTTTAAAAAAAATCAACGTTTAGTTTTGTTTTGTTTTTGTTTTTTTTTTTATAAGTAATGGAAATCAATCTCAGTAAATATTATTCATTTCAATTCACATTCACATTTGTTATGTACAGACTGTGTCAATCGGCAAACGTGCCTTGAATGAAATAGGAAAAAAAAAGGTTTGTTAATCCCGAATAATGCAATAAGCTATAATTTGGGGCACTTTACTTCAAATCTGATAATCACCAATACAATAAAATAACTTATATTATTGGGTCCAAACGATGTCCCCAATATCTATTGGGACTATTCCTCCCTTTCCAATAAAGAAAAAGCAATGTGAGGTTAATTGTAAAGCCGAAAATGACATTTAACGTTACAATGTTACCTACGAATACACATTGTTACCTACGAATACACGTGACACCACTGCAGGAAATGCTATCCCATGTTTTTATTTATTCCTAAAAAGCTATAATTTTTTTGGTAATCTAATTTGAAAGAGTTTCCCCACTTGATAAGCGCTACGAAATATATTAAACTTGATAATAACATTGTTTCAGAGGAAAGTTACTTCTCAACAATAAAATTAAAAATATAAATTATTTTACATTAATAAGGAATATGTCAAAGCATAATGAAAACATAAGATTCTAAACAAGAAAATTATCACACAATATCCTATTTATATGACGAATGATACTACAAAAGTTTGTAACTTTAGTCTCAAGACAAATTACTAAAATATATGCCAGAAACACGCTATGCATACTTGTATTCGTAGGTAACATTCGGAATGTCAAATGTACCTACGAATACAGCACTTATAGGGCAATATCTCAAAAACTTATTGTTCAAGGATGATAAAAGTTTACACACGTCAGCAAGACATCGTTTGTCAACTTTCCCTACAATATTTGTCACTAATCTCTTAAGGTATAGAAATGGCAGTGGTTTATAGGTGTATTCGTAGGTAACTGAATTTTTTGACCACTCGAAAATTTCGGACCTTTGATCTCTTCTGCCAGATTAACAAAGAAAGCAATGTCACTGGGAACAATGCATGTCGATAGGGAATGGTGAGGCGCTTCTGTACGGCAATTAGGAGCCGTACTTCGTTATATCTAGTATGGTTTATAAGCTTTTAAAAAAGCTGTATTCGTAGGTAACATTCAAATTTACCACTCGAAAAAAAATTCCAGAGATTGTTTGGATTGCCCTATATTATTCAAATTTGGTACAATTTCTCCTGAGATGTGTGCCATCCTAAAATACAACTTGAATCTAAATTATTTGATGATTTTCTTTAAAAAGTTTGGTCGCGAAAAAAAAATTGAGTTTTTTTTTTCCAAAAATGGCCAAAAATGGCATGTTTTTAAATCGTAAAAAAAAAAGTTCACTTCAAATGAAGTTGGAACAAATGCGGCACGAATAAGTTCACCGGTGCGGTTACATAAAACGCAAAATTGAGGTTCCTACATTTTTTTTTATTTTTTTTATTGGCCTGAACATGATCAAAAACACCGTGTACACTTTTCGCTGGAATCGACCATATATATATATATATATATATATATAGTAAATAGTGGTTGAAAAACACGCTCCGTCATTGGATAGATCAGTACCACGTGACCTACCTTCAGTAAGGGTTAAGCCCGTGTTAAATGAATGGATAGAGTATCGATAACAGTAAATAACAGTAAAATGTTGCGCCCTAAAGCTCATAACAATGTATGCGCGGAGCAACAAAATACGTCACAATAGCTAAATTAGCACCAAAAAAAAAAAAAAAAAAAAAAAAAAAAAAAAAAAAAAAAAAAAAAAAAAAAATGGGCCCCGTTGCATAAAACTTTTAACCGGAGTTTTTTGCGGTAAAAATCAGAAACCTCCGGTTAAAATCTGAAAACTCCGGTTACAATATTTTACCAGATTTTTTTCCATTGTATAAACACTAAAAGTTTCAGTTTCATTTTTCAAAAGTATTCATGAAATCGATTTTTTAGGGGGTTTTAAAACTCAGGTTGAATAACCTGAGAAATAGCTCTACATAACCTGATATTTTTTTAACCCGAGAAAACTCAGGTTAGAAAAAAAAAAAGTATTTATTATAATAAATAGTGAACGCTCCATCTTGCAACATTACTGGACTATATGAACTCCAGATACTCAGTTATCCCTCGTGCAGATCTATTTCACCTCGGCCTGCGGCCTCGGAGAAACAAATCTGCACTCGGGATAATTTAGTATTTGTCGTACTTATAATCCAGTATATTGCGCGATAGATTGTACACTATTTATATTATATTGAATAGCGCCATCTTAAAAGAAAGACCAACCAGAACAATACCTTTCAGATGATGAAACTCAATGGATAACAAATGTAATTTTTTGCATGTTCTCTTTGTCTTTTCAGAATGAACACACTTGTACCAGGCCCAGTAGATAGCAACATAAATGAAAACATCAGTGATGCGAAACGAATGCCTCCCAGGCATAAAATAGACGCCATTACAAAACAGCAACTCCGGTTCTTGGCTACACATCAACAGTATGTATTTCAGTTTGGTTTACATCCCGCTTGTATAATAGAGGTTTTCTTGGTCAATTTTAAACTCTTTCCAATCGAATTTGTTAACGTTCATTCAGTTTAAACGATACCTCATGGAGCGGAGCTATCGGTCAAATGAATTAAAGTGTGGATTTTTGATCGCGATCACATTTCGAACGAAAGTGCTTGTAAGAAATGTCAAATTGATCGGAGATAGTTTAAACTTGACCGGGAAAACCTATATTACTAAATTTGGTCTAATGCCCCAAAATATTAATATTGTTTAATGATTATCATTAAGTTTTGACTTCAGACTTTCGTTTTCATTGCACTCAAAATCACATAGAGGCTTAGGACTACAAACGATATGCAAATATCATGGAAAGTAACTGTACAGTCATGTACATGATGTGTGCGGCCTAGAAAGCGAGCTAAACAGTGTCTCGAAGAAAAAAAAAGGAAACCCAACTTTGAGAGCCTCAAATTAAAATTGTATATATTCATTTTATGTTAAAGATCAATATTCTTTCCAAGCCTATATGAAATTTGTACCTGTGCTGTGACGGATGACTGAACACTTGGGCTTTAAAAGAGAAGTATCAAAATTGCCCCGTACCAAGTATGGGCAAATCTAGCAACCTATAAAGCTTGCATTTCAATAGTACAAATAACTGTTTTCCCCCTTATAAATGGGCTCAGGAACAGTTAATGAACAATCAGAAAGCTAGGGATGCTTCTGCCCTAAAAATAGTATAAGCATATTTTGACGGAATTTTGTAATACACTAAAGTGCTCAGTCATTCATGGCAACAGAGGTATCAAGATTGGCATCACTGAATGGAATGTGAGATACTCTTTGTCATGGAATAAAAGTTAATTAATCTTAGGTTATACAATTTTAATAAGAGGCTTTCGAAGTTGAATTTACTTTTATTTTGGACACACTGTATAATTCATTGTGGACATGCCCTAAAGCAAGCCATCCATATTATATCAATATTTGAAGTTTCAAGATAATGAAACCGGTTTTCCCAATCAATAGTCTTGAAGATATTCAATATAGAAATCTATTGTTTCAGAGAGAATGATAATTATTTTTTAGCCTGTTCGAGAATTTGACCCAAATTTAAAGCTAGATATTGCAGCTCCACTTATCATAAAGCCATGATATAGGCCTTTTAAAACGACCTGGATACGACCTCCAAATTTCAAAGTCATTGCTGATAGAACCGATTTAGATGTTTACTTTTTGATGTCTCCAAAATATTGATGATATCGCCACACGGGATCACGTAGGCCTACAAGTGGTCTATTTCCAGACTCATGTTTGCACAATCAAGTCGATCTTTTTATCATAAAGACAAGTTTTTTTTTGAGACCTGAAAACGACCCCAACGTTCAAATTCATTGCTGAATGAATCGAAATATTTTTAGGCCTAGGTGTTTATTAATCATGTCTCGAAAATGTTGAATATTACAAGGCACAATGACGTTTAGCATAATTATGTGCTTAAAGTAAACTGGTTTAATACAAGGTACCTAGAAAAAATGGAAATAGGGCGTTTATTGGACGAGTTAGTTGTATTTGAAAGGTCCATGCATGGTTTGATCATTGGCCCATCGTAGGCCATTGAGAAGCACATGTAAATTGTTTTCCTCTATTTTCTTTATTCGCATTATTCAAACAGTCTTGTACATAGGCCTACACTTTTGGCCATAATCAATTACTCACCACCCAAATGAGCAATTACAAGCCTTTCTGTAAATTTTTGTTATTATTTCATTCATTTTCATATAATGTCTATCATTTTAGTATCGTCTGAAAAGGGGAAGCTTGTCCCTTTTCATTCATGAGTACGGATGATCAACGACAAGATCTGGCCATTTTTTAATTGAGGGGACGAAAGATAAACGAAAAAGGGCCCTCAAGTGAATTTTAGAAGCTGGAATCATGAAGATGTTTTACATTTCTCCTGGAATATCGTTCGTACATTTCCAAAATTAATAATTGCCATAAGGTGCCAAGACAAGGGAGGACCAACACAATGGGGGGGGGGGGGCCTAGAGAAGATACATTTCTATGTGGCGTTGCCAAGGGGGATTTTGCCTTGTATTGCAAAAGCATTTCATGCAAATTTAGTTCACTGATATCATTTTTGGAGGTTAATAGGCCTATATTATTATAATTTAGTGATTTTTTTCACACATTAGTTATGTTTGGCTGGATAATCACGACCTTTAATTTTGGAGCAAATCCCCATATTATATATTTACTTGTCTTCTCGGGACCCCATCTTCTTGCCTCCCCCTTGTATTGGGACCTTGTGGTCTTTATTTCTTCAGGAAAAGTATAAATGATACCTGTAAACAGTTTTGGGAAAAATATAAAATAGCTTCATGATTTCTCTTTGCTGATAATTCCCACTTCCTATTTTGTCTTATGGTTAAACAAAATTACCGGGTCTGGTCGTCATCTGCTCTTTGGAATTAAAAGCGACAAGCTTCTCCTTTCATAGGATACACAAATGATCGTCATCACCGAAATGAATGAAATATAACAATGCCCAGAATGGCTTGTAATTTTCACTTGAGAGGTGGCTAATTAATATATGGCCAGGAGTGTATATAGGTTTTCCCGGTCTTAAACTATCTCAAATCAATTTGACAGTTCTTACAAGCACTTTCGTCCGAAATGTGATCGCGATTAAAAATCTAAACGTAAAGTAGTAACAAAACTATGAATTATCGCTATGAATTATTGCTTAAATTAAGTGAACGAATTCGATTGAAAAGAATTTAAAATTGACCGGGAAAACCTATGCTAAAATTATCTATACAAATAATCGCCATTATTTACATGTTGTGCCCTTTTTTTGTTGCTGCAGGGATCATTTCACAAACAAGACTCAGACTGCCGAAGACATCGCCGACATCGTTCAAAACATGGTCGAAATGGACCTCGCTAAGAGGCCAGTCAGATTCACGACCAGCGATATCACACGGGACTGGACCAACAGGAAATATTCCGACTTCGGGTCCGCTAATTGGATTAACTACATCCGATACCTGATCGAGGAACCATGTGACTTTGCCGAATCCAAGCCGAAACATGACGAGTCCCTCATATAGACTTACATCTTGGTATTATCAGCAGGCATGGATCCAGGACCAACTCCCTCACAAAATAAGGACACAAATGGGGATGCCCCCAAAGACGGGGGGGGGGGTAAAAGACAATCATATAATCAGCGGACCCTTCACCCCCTTCCGAGATTCTGAATCATGATAATGCTTATATATATATATATATATGAACAATCGTCAATGACCTTGATTGAATTCTTTTGTATTTTGAACAGCTGGGCATATTGTTTCTAGAAACATGTGTGTATATATAAGAGCCGAAAAGGGGGTCTAGGACATTATGTAGTAGTATGAACTTTAAATCTTTAATCGATATCGAAATATATAAATGGTCATGTGTCACATGTTGGGGTATATTATAAAAGGGTGGAGGCGTTACATCTTGGATGAAAAATGATCACATTTTTTCACATAGCATGAAAATGATGTTTATACAGTCATGAGTTGTGCAATAACGCACATTGTAGATAAATTATCAAGTTATATGTCTGTGAAGTTTCAGCTTTGTTATGCTCATGGTTTTAATACAAATATAATTTGAGTGGAGTAGGGTAAGGGGTGGAGGATCTTACGGTGGAGGAGCCTACGGTGGAGGCACGTGTTAAAGCATAGGGAATTCCCATTTTTATTACTTTTTTATTCTTTGTTGCATTATATCTTTCCAGTCAATTGGTCTTATGGGTTGAGTGATATATCATTCTCTTTGGAATTAATCTGGTTCTAGACTAATACAGAGTAGATTTTTCAAAAGTTATTTAATCAATTAATTAATAAATTAAAACATCCTTAATGCACATATCCTCATAGACAATGCATTGGAGGCATCGAAAATTGCCACATGCAATTTTATAACAATAATTGTGCTGTTTTTTCGCCATTTTCTTTGCATGCATGTAGATACACAATTAAGTGGAAACATATTTCTTGCAATGAACATTGTTTGAGTTGTAATCCAAGTGTAAAAGATAGGATTTATGTCCTTTTTGCACTATTTAATTTTCTCCTTGTTGACACCCTGTAGCGCGGTTTAAGTTTATATTTTTTAGAAGCATAGTCTCTTCTTAACACAATCCAAGATGATTCATTTCATTTGGTACAAAGATTCTCACATTGACAATATTTGTAAAAGCATTGCTCGGCACGTTGGTGTCATGAGCAAATTAAATCACTTCCTACCCAATCACATTATGTTATCCTTAAACTCTACGCTCATTCTTCCTTATTTGAATTATGGACTTGTTGCATGGGGTAATTATGCAGCAACTTCCCACATTAATAGACTATTTATATTACAAAAAAGAGCGATTCGTGTTATTAATAATGCAGAATTCCGGGCACATACAAATAACCTGTTTTTGACAAATAAAGTTTAGAAAATTAAGGATTTGTATACTTTTCAGCTCGGACAGTTAATGTACAAGTTTGTCAATAAACAATTACCATGTTTTATATACTAAAAGTGTTTGTAAAAAATGATTCGATTCATAACCATTTCACACGACAGGCGAGCTCCTTTCATTTACCTTTGAATAGAACATCGTTTGCACAAAAGACATTTGTTTTTACTGGTCCCAAGCTATGAAATTCTCTTTCAAATGAGATTATACAATGTAATTCAATACAAATTTTCAAAAGAAGGTTTAAAAGTTTGGTTTTAGATACATATTAGTTTAATGTATTTCTATAGAGTGTTACATATTTATTAATTATTTTTCTCTGTATAAATTTACCACTGTTTTAAGTTTAATCTGTGTAAATACTCAATCAATAATGTTTGTTTTATTTTTTGTGTAGTTAAGTAATAATTCATAAAAATATGGTGTAATTTTAAAGGAGGCCTTCACTCTACAAGCTCTGCTTATTAGTCGGTCTCCTTCTCTTTCAATTTCACATTGTTATAGTTTTGTAATATTTATTATGTTGTAAATATGTAAATTGCAATATCATTGTAAATACGAAAAGATTGAAAGAGGAATAAATAAAAAAATAAAAATAAATAAAATAAATAAAATAAATTAAGAAATTATTCGCCAGTAAAAATGTGAAGTTGTTAAAACCATTTCCCCTGTAACAATCTGTATAGCTTTTATGACACACCCTAAACAGGCACAAAAATATGTTAATCATCTTCCTTACAATCTCTGCTCTGCTTCAATAAATATAAACTTTTATACGTGTCTGACTTACTACTAATAAATTAGAGATGTTTGATTGTGACAATACATTTCTACAAATTTATGGACATGCAACGCATTTTGCACCCAACTCATGACATGTGGCCATATATTACCCTGGGAGCCAAGGGCCTTTAATCAGAATTTTTGCTGGGGAAGGTTTGAAGATCCTATCTAGAGTAAAATTTTGTGCTGATTCCAAAAATGTGAGTCTAACTGACCGTACCCATGACACTTCGGCCATTTTGGCCAATTTTTGTCCCAAAATGACCAGTTTGGTCACTTTTGGTCAAGGGTATTTTATTTCTATAATTTTTGCCGATAAATGGGATTTTTAAAACCTATCTGATATAAAAATGTGCACTGATTTTAGAAAAAGTGGTTTTATTATATTATTATATATCTATATATATATATATACATATATATATATATATATATATATATATATATATATATATATATATATATATATATATATATATATATATATATATATATACATCGAGCATCCGATATAACCCAATGGGATATACTTTAAAATATTTAAGAAGTTCTCCTATCAAGCTTGTAAGCATTTATTGAAAAACAGTTATTCTTAAAACAAATATGTGTAGTGAAAAATTATCAATCAAATATTGAAAGTGTAATAAAATAAGAGTAAAACAGGGCACTAGATGGTCGATCTTTAGTTTTATTCTGTATGTCTTTTCAATTTTAGGGATACTTAATTGAGATTAAATTTCCAACATTTCATTTATATAAATGAGTCACGAGTTTGTTGTTCTTGTCGAGCAGCCTAACAAATAGAATACACAGATGAAGCTGATAACGAGAGTATAGTTATTATTTTCATTTTATTATTATTACTAGGCCTATTATTATTACTATTATTACTGTTGTTGTTGTTATTGTTGTTGTTGTCCTGATAATAACTATGACTTATTACATATTTCTATTAGGTATTTTAGCTCTAAGATGTTATTTACCTGATAAAGAATATGTCTGTCATATTCGATATTGGGGATCTGCTTTCTTGTATCTGTTATCTAATATCCGAATTCTGATATCTTTATGATCATTATCACTATAAATAAAGAGAGTAAAAGTAGAGGGAAAATATATAGGCCTATTCAAATGTGAAAAAATATATAGCCCTATTAAAAAGTATAAATAGGCTTACATATCACCAACAAGATTTGAATTTAACTCTTTATCTGGGTTTTGGTCCATTTCAGAGGGGCAGGGAGATTATTTTTTGGCCATAGAAATAAAAAGAACATTTGCGAGATATGTGAAAGATCCAAGGACGCATGTATTGCATTCAGAGGTGAGGTAGACAGAAGCTTAGATAGATTAAAGGATAATAAAGTAGTCGACTGAATTTCTTTCACAATAATTTCCGAGAAGCAATTGTTTATTTACCCTGTTTACAGCCAGCTAGACAGCCAGGGCTTTTCCTTTCAGGTACAAAAGATTTCCATTCATATCATGGCGCTGTATCACTCTCAGTTTGAAATCAGCAGACCATATAACAAAATAGTTTTGTATAGCAGTTTCAGTACCATATTATTTTGTTAAGAGGTTAGTAAAGAAATCAGTTCGTTTGATTTTAGAGATACCTTCCAATTTTCGCATTTGTGAGTGAATTCCTCGTGCGCAATGGGATACATTGCAATTCTTTCGTTGCTTTTCTGCTTGACAGTGGCAAATACTCAGGGTATGTACTATATATATGTTATATATTTATTGTTCTTTTTTTAAATTTTAATTCAGGTTTATTTTAACTATACACTGTTCGTCATGAAGGTGGAATATTTTTTTCTGGCTCAAGCGACATTATGTCGCTCCGGTTTTAATATCTTGAATGTGTTTGTCACCGCTTTCACTTTCCGGGATCCTGGGTATATCTTAGACGTTTCCTCAACCCTTCCCGGGGATTTTTCTTCAAAAAAGTTTTTCATCCCCAGAAGATGGCCATTTTCGTAATTTTTCTTATTTTGGGCCCCTTTTTGTTTACGCGACCCACCAAGGCCCCTTAGTCCTACCCCAAGGAAACACGTCTGAGGTGTAGATTTGTTATTGTTCTTTAAATTAAATCTAGATTAATGGTTACAGGCTCGACTCTTTTGTCTAGGGGAGGGGTCAAAATTTATTTTCATTGGGGTTCAATATTAATTTTATTCATTTTTACACTAAAATCTCAACCAAACTTAAATCAAAATAAAATATTATCATATGACTATTTACAGCCTTGTCATCAAGACTAAACCAAATTTAAGGTGAAAATGATGATATTTAAGGGTTAAAGGTTTGTTTTTCATTTCTTTGTTTTCAGCATAAAGATGGAATAAAATATTCCGAATTTTCACCAATCTCGTTTTTTACTACAACCTCCCTCTAGACAAGAGACCTAAGCGCCCCAGAAATATAGATTTAACTTAAAGAACAATATAAACAGTACACCTAAGTCGCGTTTCCTGGTGTAGGACTGAGAGTGGCTTGATCGGACGGGAAAACAAAAAGGGGCCCAAAATGAGAAAAAATGACAAAAATGGGCATCATGGGGGTTGACAAAAGTTTTTTTGAAAAAGGTCCACGTGTCGGGTTGGGAGAATGTCCAAAATATAGCCAGGGTCCAGAAAAGTAAAAGCAGGGACAAACATTTCAAGAAATTAAAGCCAGAGCAAAATCATGTTGCTATAGCGGCAAAAAAGTATTCCACTTTATGACCGACCATTGCCGACAGTGTAACTACTACTACTATACTACTACTACTACTACTACTACTACTACTACGATGCTGCTACTACTCACACTACTACTACTAGCACTACTACCACTACTACTACTACTGCTACTACTACTACTACTACTACTACTACTACTACTACTACTACTACTAATCATAATAATAATAATAATAATAATAATAATAATAATAATAATACAAACAACTTGCATAGGGAGACTCTGGTTAGCTGAGCCACTTTTTTTTTTACTGGAAGTAATCTGGTTCATGGGTATTTTTTAAAAGTCTGTTCGGCATTGGATTAAAGGAGTATCATGCCAGGCGTGTAATATTTGCATTTTATGGAAAAATCAATTTGAATTTTTATGCCTCAGGGGATTTAAAAAAAATAATTGTCAAGTGGCTCAATGCTGCATAAATCAATTTCTTGAGACACACACAACAGTCACACACACACACACACACAACACACACACACACACCACCCAAACCCCATCACACACACATACACACATACAACACAACACACACAACACCCACACACACACCAAAACCCCATCACACACACACACACACACACACCACCTCAAACGAAAACGGTTACTTTAAGGACGTTGCACAGTTGAAACGAAGTCAATGTCATTTTCACCAAATTTTGCACAGAGTTACTTTGGTATCTATTTATGCCAAAAATGCAAAAAATAATATAGGTTCTATGCTTGATTTTTTTGCTACGGGACTTTGAAGTTGCCATACTTTAATAGGTGGCATGTAAATAATGCATAATTCAAGAAATTGGCCTCTGTTAGACCTCGCGATTGCAACAAATGAGTTAAAATCATCAATTACTTTGTCAAAACCGTATCAAACTTTATCAAACCTTCCCGATTTGTTACGAAGTTTATACAAAGATGGGACATTGTTTAAACTGGCACATTTGTACTTATTTTTGATCCAGCAGCGCCTCATGTGGCAAAATGGTGCGTAAAATGGCAAAAACCATATCTTAGAGGCTTGGAATCTACAAGAAAATAATAAAGTATAGTTTAAGGTGCACTTTTTTTAAAAAACCATGACAGTCTCATCAAATTTTGCAAAGTTGTAAAGAGATTCATCATGAATATGTAGAAACTTTAAAAAAGGGGGTCCATGTGCTCGTTTTCGAACTATCGGCGCCCGAATACTCGCAAATCGGCTTGGAAAGTGACAAAAACGCGCCGAAACCGTCCAAAAAGCGTGAAAATCCACTCTAAATTACATCTGATTCAAAATTATGCTCCCAAACGTTCAAAATCCATGTCATTTTCGTAATAATTCGCAAAGTTGTAAAGGAATACATAATCAATGGGTAGAAACATTAAATAAAGGGGGTCCATGTGCTCGTTTTTAAGCTATCGGAGCCCGAATAGTTGCTCTTTGTCTCAGAAATGACCGGGTCTGGTCATTTATTAATCTAAGGAATGAAAAGGGACAAGTCTCCTTTTTTCCAGAATATACAAAAATGGATGCAAATCCTCTGGCCAAGAATGAAATTAACAACATAAAAGGACTTCTAAAATTTTAAAATGCACTAATTTCAGCTATGTTGCTATATTTTTGGCAGTTGAGGGTACATTTACATCATTTTACATTACATTCTCTAAAATATTTACTCAAGTAAATGCCTATATAATAAATCACTTTAATTATGATTCTTAATTATAAAAATATAAATACTCGTTTTCGTCAATATATACATTTTTATCATTTAAACACACATTTGTGTCAAATCTGGCACCATCGATTAAGTTATATATATATTATTTATAGATTTATGCACATTACATTTTGAAGAATGGTTACACTTAAATATTTCTTGTAACGCCATGATAGCTCTCCAATTTACAATTCTGGTATTCTGGTGTTTACTGGCACCTTTCCTTACTCGTACCTTTCCTCACTTGTAATATAGATATTATATAAGTTTTGTAACTGTTTTGTAAATATGTTTCTTATGTTTGTATTTGAATGTAGACAGGGCCTCCTTGTAAAACAGTACATGAATACTGATGGGGGTACCCTGTTTAAAGAAGACGAAATAAATAATGTAATAAAGTAATTTCACGAGTGGTTGGCCATTTAAACTGGAACTAGTGTAAAATGAGGGGGGGGGGGGGGGTGGCTGCTTCCCTTTTTTAAGTATAGACCTGAAATCAAAGAATTCTTCTAGGACGCACAGTGAACATTTTCAATAAGGGGTTTCATTATGCATTGTAAAGTTACTCTCTTAGCATTTTTGGCACCCATTTAATTTAGATCTTTGCATGCATGACTCGAAAACAGACAATCGTTAGAAGACTGCAAAATCTCATTTATGCCAAATGTCTGGATAAAGACCAAGGCTGGTGAATAATAGAACAAAATTATGTGAACGCAGATGACAACCACTCCCACAAACACATACACTCTCCCCTCTCCAGCATGAAACTGCACAAGCGCACACAAACAAATACACACACACACACACACACACATTCCCACATACTTACACGAGTACCCAACAAACTTGAACGCGCAGACACTCTTACACACGTTCGTGTGCACACCCACACTCCTTCACAAACACACCCTCATCCACTCTAACTCACATTCTCTAGAATACACACACACACGCGCACACACAATCAAGACATTGTTAAAAATATACATCTATTAATAAACATTAATTTTTTTTTTTTACAAAGATCATCGTTGATTCTTAAGAGGCAACTCGACCCATATTATTATGAGTATGTAAGTGTATGAGGATGTATGTAAGTGTATGAGGGTGTATATGTGTGTGCTCGCTGATATGTGTATGGTGCGTGTGTGTCCCTCTTTTTTTTCTTCTACGTTTTAAAGGGAAAGTTCACCAAGGGTTTAAATTGGTTTTTACAAATGCATAAAAATAAAAGAGAAATACGAGAACAAGTTTGAAGAAAATTGACCAAAGAACAACGAAGTTATGAATATTTATAGTTTTGATTTCTTGACGTCACGTGCGGCTGCTCTCCTATGTGTTATGTGATGTAAATTACATAGAGTGTAATTTCTTCTGAAGTGTATTAATTATTTCACATGTGCGGTCGATATGTCATCAAACCTGTGTTCATATACATGCCTCTATCAACTTGACCCATTCCTTTATCAAGAACCATGAAAAAATACAAATTTATGGAATTTTCATACACAACAAATGGGAGAGCTGCCCACACATTACGTCACAGAATAAAAACTTCAAATCTTCATAACTTAGCTATTTTGTGGTCGATTTTCTTCAAACTTTCACTCATATTTTTCTTCTTAATTTTCTGCATTTTTTTAAACCAACAAAATTCCTGGGTGAACTTTCCTTTAAAAGATATATGTTCTTTCAAAATTAGTTTTTATCTTCACCAATCCTTGACGCAAACAAGATTTTGCAGAAATACTGAAGAAATTGTCTGTCATTCAACTATGTGCGCAAAAATTTAAATGTAAAGTTACCAAAATTTGTTATGGGGATAAGTCTACCAAGACATGACATGAAACTTTATTGTTATTATCATTTTAATCATTCTGCTAAACAAAATCATGTCCGTATTTTTCTTGAAAGACTTTGCTCTAGCAAAAAGTACAATGTCATTTTAAGTTAAAAGTTCCTTTCTATATTGTCCAAGTATTTTTCTAATTATTTCAGTTTTTCCAAGAATAAATGCCTTTTGAAGATCGTAGACCTGGAGATTTGGGGAGATCCTAGTGACGAGGGTTCAATTCCCCTTTTCACCATCCCTGTGTTTTTTTTAAATTATTACCGGGGTGATCTTTGCCTTCACAATATGATTATTATTATACATATAATTATAATAATCATTATTATTATTAAAGGTATGCCCGGTCAAGTTTAAACTATCTCCGAACAATTTGACATTTCTTACACTTTCGTCCGAAATGTGATCGCGATCGAGTGAAAAGAATTTAAAATTGACCGGAAAAACCTATATTATTATTATCATTACTATCATTATTATTATTATTATTGTTATTCTTATTTTTATTATTATTATTATTACTGTTGGTGTTGTTGTTATTGTTGTTCTTGTTATTATTATTATTATTATTATTATTATTTCCATTGTAACAACTTGATGGTCGGTTGGTATATGAAACAGGAACCAGACTTCTTCCACAAATCTAGTGTTACAGTCTATTATCTATTTATCAAACAAGTCCTCTGTTCATAGTCACTTCTCTTTCTAGTTCATGACCTTCCGTAGGATGCGAGCAGTTCCGAGCAAGCTTGCCTTCTGCATTGTTTCAAAGGACACTTCATTCAATCCCAAGATCAGCCAGGAAGCCTCTGTGTCTGGTTGTTACTGTTCCTAGGGCTCCGATGACTATTGCCTACTACCTTCGCTTTCACTTTCCATATCCTTTTAAGTTCCCATGTCAGGTCCCTGTACTTCTTTATCTTCTCTCCTCTTTCCTCCCAGCTCTACAGTCTCCTGGAATTGCGACATCTATTATGAGACATTCCTTCTCCTTCTTCTTCAATAAAATGACGTCTGGTCGTCTAGCCGTAATCACCTTGTCTGTCTAGATATTAAAAATCACATAAGAGTTTTACATCGTCCTTCTTTGCGACAGGCTCTGCCCGATGTTCGTACCATTTTTTTCTGCATGGGGTAGACCGAACTTCTTTGCCAGACCCCAGTGAACTGCAGCTGCTACTCTGTAGTGTCTTCCTTTGTACTCAGTATGTGTTATTTTGCTGCATTCTCTCACGGGGTGGGTTATATTGTCTCATCCTTTTCTTGGCACATTCTGCATAAGGGAGATGAATGATCCTTCTCAATTCTAGCTCTCCGGTAATTTGTTCTTATTGCCTGGTCCTGTGCGGCAATTATCATGCTTTTCATCTCCTTCTTTAAACTCGCTCGTCTTCACTGCCAACTCTCTTGTCCAGCAAACTCCTCTGTCTGTCTCTTAAAGGGGAAGTTCACCCTGGAATTTTATTGGTTTTAAAAAATGCAGAAAAAAAAATATAAGTGAAAGTTTGAAGAAAATCGACCAAAAAATAGCGAAGTTATGAATATGTAAAGTTTTGATTCTGTGACGTCACGTGCGAGCAGCTCTCCCATGTGTTGTGTATGTAAATTCCGTAAATTTGTCTTTTTTCATGGTTCTAGATAAAGGAATGGGTCAACTTGATAGAGGCATGTATTTGAACATATGTTTGATGATATATCGACCGCAAAGATAACATAATTAATTTTGTTTTGAAAATAACACATAACATAACACATAACACATAGGAGAACTGCTCGCACGTTTTTAATAAATCACCATTTTATTGATCAATAATGGGAGTACATATTATTATGATTTATTATTATTATTATTATTATTATTATGATTATCATTATTATGATTATTATTATAGGTTTTCCCGGCCAAGTTCATACATTTATCATCCGTTTTCATTTAATGTGTATTCCAATTCGTGTGTTTGATGCGACAGACTGACTCTAGTCAAACAATTTCGTGTTCATGCTCTCAAATTCGTTTTTAGGCACACAAAGTAATGGTTGCAAAGTTCAAATTCGGATATAGGCATTTGATTTCATTATTTTGTGCATTCAAATTAGTGCGAATTTCAGTATACGGAATGAAATGTCGACACGATGTAAACGAATTTGAATAGCTATTGCCGAATGTAAATGATTATTATGTGAAGTATTATGTGCAAATACGAAATCGATCACAACAATCGTAAATTTTGATGCTTGAATACGATTTTGACTGGTACCATTTCGATGCATCAGCGTTTTTCCCGAAAATGAATGCCTCTAATATGCAATTGATTGACAAAACATTGAAATTGACCGGGAAAACCTATATTATTATTATTATTATTATTATTATCATTATTATTATTATTATCATTATTATTATTATTATTGTTATTATCATTATTATTATTATTATTGTTATTATTATTATCATTATTATTATTATTATTATTATAGGTTTTCCCGGCCAATTTCATACATTTACCATTTGTTTTCATATCATGTGTATTCAAATTCATGTGTTTGGTGCGGCAGACTGACAATAAGTCAAACAATTTCGTGTTCATGCTCTCAAAATCATTTTTTGGGAACACAAATTAATGCTTTCGAAGTTCAAATTCGGATATAATCATTCAATTTCATTGTTAATGCATTCGCATTAGTGTGATGGCAGGGTAAGCTCTTTTAAAACACTTTCAATTTCGTTTTCAAGCGATCGATTTCTATGATTCAGCATCCAAATCCGTTGTACATGTATATACACATATTTATGATAAGGAGTAGGTAATCTTGACCATTTTACCAATAAATGTGATTTTATCATTATTGTGATTATCGTCTTCTTTTTTTAATTTGAACACCTCTCTTTTACTCCAAAGTCATTTGATCCTCAAAAATAAATCATCGCCATTATTAGTGTATTGCATTTGTGATCATCAAGTTCCGTTATTATGATTCTTATGTTTAAGTGTTCTCATTGCCAATCTGAATTTTCATCGTTATAATTGCAATGTTTTTTTTTTATGGGCTTCATTTGACATCTTTGTTCACAACAAGGCATGATTATTATAAACTTTTCTTAATTAGTGATATGTTCTGACATTCAATTAAAAATACTGCATGAGCAATGTAAATTTCAATCGGTACTTTACATGTTTAAATTGAATGCTTCTATCATGAACTTGTTTGTCTATAAACGAATTTGAATATACGGAATGAGAGGGCACACGAATTTGAATAAACATTGCCGAAAAGATATGCTTATTATGTGAACTAGAATGCACAAATACGAAATCGGTCACCATAATCGTTAATTTTAATGACTGAATACGATTTTGAATGAAAATATTTCTATGCATCAGCGTATTTTTACGAAAATGAATGTCTCTAACATGAAGTTGACTGACAAAACAATGAAATGGACCGGGAAAACCTATATTTATTTATTATTATATTCTAAACAAATACAAAATGTAGTAATTAAGATATACTATTGGGTAATGATATTAATAGCATCGGCACGCCTTTGTTTCCTTCTTGTAGAAGCAGCAGATTGCTCTGACCCTACAGAAGTCCTTTACAGGGGGACATTAGCTGTGACATCAACGGTCGCACATGCCAAAAATGGACATCCCAATCACCACAGAAACACAGCCGTACACCAGCTAACTACCCAAACAGTGGACTTGGGGATCACAACTATTGTCGAAACCCGGACGGGGCATCTACTGCTTGGTGTTACACAACGGATACTAGCAAACGATTTGAATTGTGCGCTGTAGGTTATCGCAATCCGCGCGAATGCAAACTGTCGCTATGGTAATTATTGAATTGGTAAACTTTCTTGATCTTTGTCTGATATTTTGTAAAATAGATTATTCAGTAAAGCATTATCTGGTGTACGAATATAATTGCTAATAAAGTAACCATTATTGATGTCTGATCCTACGTGCTGATCACGGCCTCGATAGAGCTGTAGTTCAGAGCTGTAAGAGTGGTTGTATCACTGGCTGATGATTGGTTGTGAAGATACTTCTGGCTCTGCAATCATTGGTTTCATCACACGCTGGCGGGAGTTGTTGCAAACACGCATTTGTAGGCTGTCCATTATCTCTCTTCCGTAGAGTAGCTCAGCCTGGTTTGATATGCCGCTGTCGCATCACTGGACAGGTACGGGTGCACAGAAGAACAACTAGCATAGAGACATATAATTTACTAATGTGTTATGCGCTATACAACAACAAACTTATTATTATTATTATTATTAATTATTATTATTATTATTATATATTATTATTATATTTACTATTAATTATTAATTATTATATATTTATTATTATTTTATTTGTATTATTATTATTATTATTTATTATTATTATTTATTATTATTATTATATTATTATTATTATTATTATATATTACCACTAGGTTTAGCTTTCTTTGAGAATTTTTTACAAAGTCTGTTATCATACGCCCAATAGTGCATTGGATTTGAGTAATGGGTGAAAAGTCCCGCGCTTATGAAGTACACAACGTTCTAGCAAAGTCCTTATATGATTATGATTGTGAAACGTCTACCATTGTTTCTAACAATCTCTCGGAAACTCCTTGTTCAGCTCTCAACCACATGGATATATTGGATTTATAGCCATTGCCACATTTGTATATTCCCGGGGTATCTTTCACACAAACATGACAATAGGGAATTTGGAGTAGGCTGTAGTTTCAGGAGTTAGTTGTGTCCTTTAAAGTTAAACAATTAAGTCGATACCCAAGATTTGCCAAGGTCGTGTAGTTATTTCATGTTGAAGAAAAGTTTTCTGCAGGTTGCGATGGCCGATCATAGCAGAATATGGCCATAGTCTCGATATCATAGTTGGTGGACAGATACAGATCTTGTCACCCGGACCATTGGACGCTAGCTGCCTCAGGTGATGCCGTCCACTCGAAGATAGACATGATAGAGTCCTGCTTCAAGAGCTCTTGTAAAGTGTTGAGGGCCTTTTGAATTTTGGGGATATTTTGGGCAAGGCTACATTTTTGAGATCCACATTTCGAATAATTTATGAAAAAATGTAACTGAGGACGATTTTATTCCATAATGGCGTCTTTGCTCTTTAACATATATATATTTGATGTTTTAGCATGTTTATTTTAATTTGGTTGAATGTTTGATTGATAACATTATATTTTGTTCATTCTCGACGCCGGGGTTCTTATTTTCTTCATCTTTTTTCACACGCGATTATCATGAATGTTGAATACAAGATATGAGCAATACAGGAGGAAAAACAAATGTAATGGAGAAGAAATGACAAACCGATATCAATCAATACTATAGGTTTTCCCGGTCAATTTTAAACTATCTCTGATGAATTTGACATTTTCTCACAAGCACTTTCGTCCGAAATTTTTCCTTTTTTCTTTTTTTTTCTTTCATCCATAACAGGTGCATTTATTAATCTCACAAGTCACAGAAATTCAAAAGTACATTTCTAAAGCAACAGGCAAATTGTACATTTCTTTCTTTCCTTTTCTCACAAGAGCATCATATCAATTCTAGTTGTAAACTTAACCCTAATCAGACTGGGGGGGGGGGCCATCATGGCCCCCCCCCTCGACATTTTCCGCGACCACTTAGCTGCACGAAATTTTCTGATCGCGCCTCTTGCTGACTTTTTACTTTCAAATCTTGCGCATCTTTTGAAACCATTTTCGAAAAAATTGGTCATACCGTTACGATGCTGCACGATTTTCAAAAATATCCGTCAGACCGAAAATGGCTCAAGAACGTGATTTTGTGTACAAAGTCAATGCAAATTGAGTTTTTTCACCTAATTCATAAAGATATGATTATTTTCACTTTCATTGGCTGAAATCAATTCATTTTAGCATATTTATGCTTAAAAATGGTTCTTAGATGATTTTTGCGTAAAAAAAAAGGAAAAACAAAAGGTCGAAAAAAACAAAGAAATACATAAGAAATTCATAAAACAATAAAATACATAAGAAATTAATTTCGAAACAAGAATTTTTTTCTAGTACAATTAATAGGAATGCTATAAGGAATAATAATACCCAAAATTAGCATTCTAGGAGCTTTATTTTTTCAATTAGAGCAAAAAGTATGATTTCATGCATTAAATTAGCCTTAATTAATTCATATAAAAAAATCATATTATTTTGGAAAAATTAACAGCGCAGTCTTGTGATTACATGGCTCACTACCATCGTGCAAATTTTCGGCGCCGGGTCGCGCGATCGGCGGCGAGATTCTTTAGGGGGGGGGCCATCATGCCCCCCCCCAGTCTTGAAGCTACCAAACACCCAGTCTGATTAGGGTTAAGGGGAAGAGGGCGCTATCACTCTACGGCAAAGCGAACGCGGCCATAGACATTTTGTTTTTGCACAGTTTTTCACTTTGTTTTCTTGATTATGGCGAGCAACTACCTTTTCAAAGAAATGATCAACTTGAATAAGTACGCTAAGAGTCTGAATTTTTCAAAAATAGGATAATTTATTTGCTAAGGAAAAAAAAGTCCTGTCACTTGTGTCAATTCGAATCCTAGTCAGATCAAATTCTGTACATATGGCGCATTTTTGCTCTCAAAATAGCTCATACGCTGCATAGTCATTCCTCGATTACGCATAATTATATTACACCTTAATGATCAAGCAGTTTTTAAAAGCTTGAATTCTCAGCTTTCCAAATATGGTACATTCATTTCGATTGTTTAAAAAAAGTCCTGTCACTGTTGAACATTATCACAAACGAATCTTTACTCGATGGTCAATATTTCCGCAATATCACATGCATATCGCATGTGGACGGGCGTCTTTCGCAAGATGTGACAGATCACTTTATATCAATAATCGTTAGGAACATCAATCTATGTGAATAAAGATTCTGATTACATATTAGCACAATGGTGTTATAGGCTTGCCAAAATTGTCTTTTCTCCCAATCTGGTCTGAAGCATCTACCTACGAAAACTATGATAAAGTTCAATTATGTATTTCATGTCCATGACTAATTTGTTTCGAACGGATCGACTGACAATACCATTTTACCTAAGTAATATTGCATGCAGTTCTCAATCGTCGCTTCCCGCCGTTAGCATGGTTAGCGCGGGTTTTGTTGACATTAATGTAGAGCCGTATAATTTTCTGCGCCGCTCCAGCTGTATTTTCATGAATGTTTGTTGCGTTTCCCCTCCTCAAATAATGGACGCGTCTTTATGTTAAGATTTAATGTCATACGTTAGATTTACATTTCACGTCGAGTAGAATTGAAATGTATTTACATCTATTCTTAATTTCAATTCCTTTACAAAAGTAAACCAAAGGTTTTTCCCTCTTTCCTCTTTACCATATTCGTTTCTCAGAATTAACATTTTATAAATACTCCAGAGAGCAATAGTAATCTCATCAATCTTGTTTTCTTTATAACTTTTTATCAAAATATTAATGTTAAAACACATGTCAACTTTGTATACATATTTAACCATAATGAATAATCTGTCGAAGAGAGGTATGTTTAATGGACAGTTAAAAAAAGCATGGATTAAATCTTCTTTGGTATTACAAACTTCGCATATATCAGTATTACTTAGTTTCCATCTAAACAATTTCCTTTAAGTAGGAATCAAGTTATACAGCATTTTGAAGTTGAATTGCTTCAGTTTGTTTTCTTTAATGTTTTTCAGATATCTTTGAAACACATTTTTCCAGTTTATAGGGTTATCAATCAAATTCGCCCAGTATGTAGGACCGTCATTGATACTTTCTTCTGTTAAAAGGATTTGATAAAACAATTTACTAGAACAGTCTTGGAGTTGTATTTCTTTTTCACGCAATGGTATTTTTGGAATGTTTAACTTACTTGCCTCTTTTAAATTATTCACCCACACTTTTGGTATCGCCTTTAGTATTTTAGAATAATCAAAAAGTGCTTTCGCTTTTGTTCTCTCGGACTGCATTTTTTCTTTCAGTATTGTGAGAGTTATAAATTTTCCGTCCATGCAAATGTCTCTAAGGAAAGTAATCCTATCAACATACCAATCTCTGTAGAAAAGTGGTTGATTGTTATGGACAATATATTTGTTATACCATAAAATCTGTGTATTTCGTCCGAAATGTTATCGCGATTAAAAATCTAAAATTTAATTCAATTGACCGATAGCTCCGCTCCATGAGGGATCGTTTAAATTGAATGAACATAAACGAATTCGATTGCAAAGAGTTTAAAATTGACTGGGAAAACCTATAATAGAATTTTTAAAAAGTACTAGTGAAATAAAACAGATCAAAATAAATATATTATTAAAACAATAAATGAAATACAAGGAGAAAAATGAGATTAAAAACCAGAATTTCAAACATTGGTGTATTATGTTTAGTTTCTTTAATTTCCGTTCAACAATACTAGGGGCTATTTCCCGGAATAAATGTTATTACGAGGGCGATTGCGGAGCTTACGAGGGCGAAATCGCCCGCTGCCCCCGTGTATTTATCACACTGAAGTGTATAATTACAATGATTATGATTAACTTTTTTTTGTAGAAGAAGCAGTGTGTTCTGATCCTAAAGGCGTCAGTTACAGAGGCACGTTAGCTAAGACCATCGGGGGACGCACCTGCCAAAAATGGACATCTCAATCACCACAGAAACACAGCCGTACACCAGCTAACTACCCAAACAGCGGACTTGGAGATCACAACTATTGTCGAAACCCGGACGGGACATCTACTGCTTGGTGTTACACAACGGATAGCAGAAAAAGATGGGAGTTATGTGCTGTAGGGGTCCGCAATCCAGCATTTCCAAACTGTAACGGTAATTATTTCATACATGTACTAAATATTGTAAAGCATACCCCTTTAATTTCTTAATCTTTTTCTCGATATTATCCCATATAAACTATATCCAGTATTCTGATGTACATAATCAGTATAACTAAAATGTGATGTTCATTGTTCATTCAATGTTCATTTTATTTCATTTCACAAGCCAGACGCGTATTCAAAATTTCGCAAGCCCGGGGGCCCGACTTGATTTTGGCGCCATTGTGTACTTTTAAAAAAATGGCACCCCCCCCCCCCCCCGCCAGGCAAATATAGGCGTACGCCTTGAATGCATGTTGAAGGATTTCAGAGAAGCATATTTGAAGCCCCTTTTGAAAATTAAATATTTTTGGGGGTATAATTACATGAAAATAGATTATTTGAAGCCTACTTTAGTTCGATTTGAATAGTGAATTTATGGAGGAAAAAAAAAGATCCATAAAATATGAGGTATTACTACTGTAAACAAAGATATATAATAAATGCGAGCGCGAAGGGAGAGCGAATTTTTCCCCTCTGCTACCACAAAGCGTACAATATTAAGCACTAAGGAGTTTAAATTTTGTTTAGCTCCTCATCAGAATATGAAATGAACGGGAGCTGTAATTTGTCCATCAAAACGATTTAAAAGCAAGCCGTTGAAAACTTTTTTTTAAAATAAGCGAACATAGGCCTAAAATATGACCCTAAAATAGATAGGCAAGTGAGAAAATTCACTTTGCCAATGAACTACAAATAAGACTTTTCACCTTTTTCGAAATAAATATATTCATGAGGCATACTGTATAGATTACTTCTTAAAAATGATGCGAGTGCGAAATGCTACAAGGCATGAAATTAGAAGCAATTTCGGTGTTTCAATTTACTAGTATTCTCCTCATGTATATATAAAAAATTTGAAATTTATTCTTCAAGAAGGCCTAATGGGAAATCAATCCAATGGAAATTGACGATTTGCTTGTCAGAATCCTCATTAAGTGTAATCTGGTAAGGCAAGCGCAAAGCGCGAGCGAAAAATTGATGTATTTGAATGATCTGGCAACCGGAAATTTTATGGGTTCCTCAGGAACGCATTGCCCATAGGAATGATGCGAGCGCGAAGCGCGAGCGAAAATTTTGCTCTATGTAAAGAGATCAGAAGGCATGGAAGTTTAGGATAAATTTGGACGCCCTCCACATGTTTAAGCACTGTATTCTGTATATATAATACATACTGTATGTAAAGAAAATAAACCACCATCTTAGCGTACGGCTTTTCAATTTTCTCAATGTTTCTCTTTTCATACTAGCTGACACCTGTACCATCCCTACACTCCCGATGAATCTGTCGCCTTCAGCGTCGTCTAGTGAATGTGTAGCTGGATATGAATTAGATTTTGGTTCATGTTCGTTTGAATGTGCCTCTGGATTCTACATAAGTGACAGCACTGCAATAACTTGTACAACATCGGCAACATTGTCCAAACCTCTTCCAACTTGTTCCAGTAAGAAATCTATTGATGTTTGAAAATGTGTCAAAGTGAGAGGGGGAAAAAAAGACCTTCTCATGCGAGCTAAAATATAATTTTTGGAGATCTCAAATAACAATGAAAACGAGGTATTGCAATCAGAATGATATCACCTATAAAGCCATTTTAATGTATGGATTTTATATGATAGCATATGTCATGAACAGATGAATGAGAAGATTAAATTTTTGAGCATAGAGGTCAAAGGTCAAGGAGCACAAAATCTTTGCTTAAGGTGGATGTCTGGTAATCATATAAATTATAAAAAGTGGGGATTTTTTTTTTCATTGACGAATAGCCTGAGGTATATATTTTCATGGTATAAAGAGAAAATGACCAAATTCTAATTGGAAGTCACTTTAATTAAGCACTTTTGATGAGCCATGCAATTGTTGTATCAATATTCAAGAAAATTTACAGGCAATTTAAAGTACTTTCACTTTTTTTTTAATGATCTATAAGTTTTGAACAGTCCTCCTGTATTCAGTTCATCACCTTTGTAAATGAAATTTTACATGTAGGCTATGTAGTATACACATTAGAGCATGGGAAGACGTTTTAGGTTTGGTAAGGAAGCGTATTAATTAGTCACCTTGCATACATAATTAGGTTTGATTTTCTATGAAATCATTGTTTTCTTATTTCTAACAACAAAACTATTCTTATTTGAATTTTGAAGACTATGATCCTATTGCATATGTATATAGCTGTAAAATGACATATGACTCAACATGGTAGCCCTTATATTTTCCTGAGGGCTTCGCGCCAAAAAACAATAATTTATGCGTATTTATACATTGATGCATATTCAATTGTACTCATAAATTAATTAAGTCAAAAGGAGCCTGAACTTTCGATCCTAGCAGAATCTTCGTCAGAGACAAAATGACACAGAAAAGTAGGGAACCAACATGGATATAGAGAAAGACAGAGAAAAGCTAGACCTAAGTGGCAAGCCAAGAGGGAGAGAACAAAAAGGGGGATGTAAAAGGTGTGAAGAAGACAGCCAATCAAAAAGCAAGAGGAGGTGAGATCAAACAGCAAACTGGAACAAAAGGGAGATGATAAGCTGGGAGAGCGAGGAGAGAGTAAACAAAGAAGGGATCAGAGTGGAGGCTGAGGGGCTGAAAAGAATGAAAGAAAAGAGAAAAAGCCAAGGGGAAAAAGACAACTAGTAGACCTGTGTGTTATAGACCTACAAGAAGAAGTAAAGGGGGGGGGAATAAATAAATAAGTAAAACAGGTAAAGAACAAGGGGAAGACATGAAAACAAAAAAAAAGAGAAGTGTGAGCCAAACCTGTAAGGGAGAAAGAGAAAGAAGAATTGATAAGAGAAACAGAATGTATTAGTTAAATAAAAAACACCTGCAAATAAACTAAACTAGCTAAAAGGAAAGGGGGGAAAATAGATATCAAGAAAGAAATGAGAGAAAAAAAAAAAAAAAAAAAAAAAAAAGGAGAGTTAGTCAATACCCTCCTGAATGTTGAGACCGTGAGGTTGAATGGTGCGAAGACGTCTCATCCAGAACTTCTCTCTGCTTTATTTAATTAATTAATTGTACATTGAATTAGTATTATTCAAAACCCGAAATACCATTTGCTAATTTTATCATAAAATATTTTACCATTTAAAAATTATGGTAATTACCAGACATCCACGTTAATTGCCTTGTCTGGAATCATTTTCACCCTTCGGCATTGTTCGAGACAAAATTGATCATGATTGTTTTAAAATTTGCTTAAATTTCAACATGCCATATTGTTGCTCAAGATTTACACAAATGACGCTTTGAAAAATGAAAAAGTCGGGGCTTGCCTCCCCTTTATATCCCACCTTAAATGCTAGAAACACGTTAACCAGCCGACATGTCGATTAATTGAATTTTTAAAGTACTGTTGCTTTGAACAGGTTAAACAAAATGAAGGGTTATTATAGATTTCTTTTTAATCATTTGAATTTTTTTAACGATTTTTTTACGTCATTGAAATATTTAACCATATCAAAACCGTTTTTCATTAAATGCTGCAGGAGTTGCGGAGGAAGGCGTTAATGGAGGTAAGATTTTTGTCAGTGTCACTTAATTTTCGCTTTAATTGCACAAACTTTCTTTCCTCAAACAAATGTTATCGTCGAGGGGAACACTAATATCTATACAGCAACAAATGAGATAAAAAAAAAGGGGTCAAAAGGCAGGGCCGGCGGAGCGTTTTCAAAAGTGAGGGGGCACAAGTTTTAGAAAAATTCATGCGAAAATATTAGGCCCGAATAATAAGGATTTTACGGGGGGGGGGGTTCGAAATGTGAAAAAATGCACCTTTGCTTTGTGAATGAGCAGATCATATTCTAGCGCGAAGTCAGGGGTCAGTATAATGAAGTTTTTAGACACATTTGCGAGCGCGTAGCGCGAGCCGAAAATTTTATACACATTTTGATAATTGTCATCCCATCTGAGACTCATTTGCGAGCGCGTAGCGTGAGCCGAAAATTTTGGCTTATAATTACCTGAAGGTAGTGTATTCTGTACACATTTTGATAATTGTCATCCCATCTGAGACACGTTTGCGAGCGCATAGCGCGAGCCGAAAATTTTGGCTTCTAATTACCTGATGGTAGTGTATTCTATACACTTTTTGATAATTGTCATCCCATCTGAGACTCATTTGCGAGCGCGTAGCGCGAGCCGAAAATTTTGGCTTATAATTACCTGAGGGTAGTGTATTCTGTACACATTTTGATAATTGTCATCCCATCAGAGACACATTTGCGAGCGCGTAGCGTCGAGCGAATTGTTGGATTATAATATTAATCTGAAGGTAGTGTTTTCTACACAACATTTGATAATTGTCATCCCATCTGAGACACATTTGGCAGCGCGAAGCGCGGGGTGAAAATTTTGCTTACCAATGATGCAAAGGGTATATTTTAGCACATTTTCCCCTCTACTCTTATGTATTTTGTTTGAATTCTTTATAAGATAACGATCACCTTCATTTTAATAAAAATGAATTGCGAACGCGAGCAGAAAATTTTACATAACATTACTTGTTTGGGCAGCCAGGATGTTACTCAATGTAGCTTTTGTTTTAGAAACTTTGGAGAGCGCGCAGCGCGAGCCGAAAATGTTGGCTAACGGACGAAGGTATAGTGTATCTAGACATTAATTTGAAATTTACATCCCATCACTTCAATTTACAATATCAGGAGTCAGTCTTCTGAAGATAAATTTGAGCAGACCTTATTCGACGCGCAAGTGAGGGGTCAGCCCTAGTATAATAAACTTTTCTAGAGAAATTTGCAGGCGCGAAGCGCGAGCCGAAAATTTTTGCTTATAATGACACAAATAAGGCCGTATATTTTACGCACATTTTCCCCTCTACTCTAATGTATTTTTGTTTGAATTCTGTTACTAGCTAGGTAACGATCACCTTCATTTTAACAAAAATAAAATTGCGAGCGCGAAACGCGAGCAGAAAATTTTAAATACATTACTTATTTGGGACGCCAGGGATCAGTCAATGAGCTTTTTAATTAAAGAAAAGTTTACGAGCGCAATGCGCGAGCCGAAAAAATTGTCTTATTAGTATCTGAAGGTAGTGTATTCTAGATTTTGAAATTTGATTGACATCCATCACTTCACTTTGCGACGTCAGGAATCAGTTTTTCTGAGAGGAATTTGCGAGCGCGAAGCGCGAGCTGAAATTTTTGGCTTATGACTCCGTATATTTTACGTAGATTTTCCATCTTATTTATTTTTGTGTGAATTCTTCTATGGGTCAAGATCACCTCAATTTTAACAAAAATAAATTGCTAGGGCCAAGTGCGAGTAGAAAATGTAACATAACTTTACTAATATGGGACATAAGGGATCAGTCAATGTGCCGTATTGAGAGAACCTTGCGAGCGCGATGCGCGAGCAGAAAAAAAAAATTGGCTTCTAATGAACTCGAAGGTAATGTATTTTAAACATATTTTGCCTCTCTTTCCCGTTCTTCTTTTTCTTTTTCTTTTTCTTTTCCCTTTTTTCCCTTAGAAAATATTAAAATTTCTGGCAAAAAAGTGGGGGGGGGGGGCCCGGCCCCCCCAGGCCCCCCCCCGTCTCCGCCGGCCCTGAAAGGTTAAATGATATGAGGCCATCTGTTACAAAAATGTTTTTGTTTAACTTGCTCTAATTTCTTTTTTTTTTTCCATCAGTTGTGTTCAAACTTAATACAAATGATTCTTGGGTAATACCACATGTGGGTTGATGAGGATGATGAGATCAAAGGTCACATACGGGTCAAAAGGTCAACTTAAAGGTCAACTTTTCTTACACTTTTTTTTTTTATTTTTAAAGTACTGTTGCTTTGAACAGGTTAAACAAAATGAAGGGTTATTATAGATTTCTTTTTAATCATTTGAAATTTTTTTAACCATTTCTTTTTGTCATTGAAATATTTAACCATATCAAAAACGTTTTTCATTAAATGCTGCAGGAGTTGCGGAGGAAGGCGTTAATGGAGGTAAGATTTTTGTTGTCACTTAATTTTCGCTTTAATTGCACAAACCTTCTTTCCTCAAACAAATGTTATCGTCGAGGGGAAAACTAATATCTACACCAACAAATGAGATAAAAAAAAAAGGGGTCAAAAGGTTAAATGATATGAGACCATCTGTTACAAAAATGTTTTTGTTTAAATTGCTCCAATTTCTTTTCTTCTCCGTCAGTTGTGTTCAAACTTAATACAAATGATTCTTGGGTAATATCACATGTGGGTTGATGAGGATGATGAGATCAAAGGTCATATAGGGGTAAAAAGGTCAACTTAAAGGTCAACTTTTTTTACACTTTTTTTTAAAAGTTCTCTATCAATTGTGTTCACACTTGGTAAAAATAATTCTTGGGTAATACCACATATGTATTGATGAGGATGATGAGATCAAAGGTCATCAAGGGTCAAAAGGTCAAATGATATGAGGCCATCTGTTACCAAAATATTAAAGTTTTTATTTCTCAATCAATTGTGTTCGCACTTGATGCAAATAATTCTTGGATTATGATACATGTGTGTTGATAAGGATGATGAAATAAAAGGTCATATAAGGGTCAAAATGTCAAATCAAAGGTCATCTTTTCTTAGACTTTTTTGTTATCTTTATTTCTCTATCAATTGTGTTCACACTTGGTACAAATGATTCTTGGGTAATATCACATGTGTGTTGATAAGGATGATGAGATCAAAGGTCATATAGGGGTCAAAAGGTCAACTTAAAAGGTCAACTTTTCTTACACTTTTGTTTTCTTTATTTCTCCATCAATTGTGTTCAAACTTAATACAAATGATTCTTGGGTGATATCACATGTATGTTGATAAGGACGATGAGATCAAAGGTCATATAGGGGTCAAAAGGTCAACTTTTCTTAAACTTTTATTTTCCTTTTTTTTCTCTATCGATTGTGTTCACACTTGGTACAAATGATTCTTGAGTAGTACCACATGTGTTTTGATGAGGACGATGAGATCAAAGGTCATATAGGAGTCAAAAGGTCAAATTAAAGGTCAACTTTTCTGGAACTTTTTATTTAACTTGCTCTCATCAAATGTGTTCACACTTGGTACAAATGATTCTTGAGTTAGTACCACATGTGTGTTGATGAGGACGATGAGATCAAAGGTCATATCGGGGTCAAAAGGCCAACTTAAATGTTGATTTTTCTTAAACATGTCCTGACTTCTTTATTTGTACATAAATTTTGTTTAAACTTCGAACAAATGTTCATTAGGTATTGTCACATATTTGATACCTAGTACAAAGGTTACATCAAAGGCCATATTGGGGTCAAAAGGTCATATTGCGTGTTTTATTGATAGCGAAATCAGGCGAGACTCGTGGTTCGCGAACCACCTTGTATTTGTTTTACACTGTATGTGTTTTGATGACTTTGTCTATGATAGGTTATTATCGTTTTAAATAAATTCATAGGCTACAATGCATACTACATCTGTTTTCTTATTTTATTGGAGCGAATACATGATGTTGTAAGATATATTGTTAAACAATTTTAATATTGTTTTAATATCATCACTTTACATTAAAACACTTCTCACTTGAAGATGAGACTCAAAATTTGAATAGAATGAATGATTTTACGATTATATTCATTCGATTACAGAGTATACTAGTATTAAACACTTGAATGATTATTATTTTAGATTTACCAAAACTAGTTCTAAAACTATATCCCAGTTGTAAGGAATGGACAAGGACGATGTGAGCACTACCCCAGAGTGACAACCACATAAGAAGAGCCGGAGGGGCTCACGAAAAATGAAATGAAAAATAAAAATGAAATTGGAAATAATACACTTTTAAAATATGCACAAATCCAAAAACACAAATAAGTCCTACCACCTTTGAGAATTCATATTAAAGGGGAAGTTCACCCTGGAATTTTATTGGTCTTAAAAAATGCAGAAAAATAAAAGAAAAAATGAGGTAAGGTTGGGAACAATCGACGCAAAATATGATGAAGTTATGAATATTCAAAGTTTTGATTCTGTGACGTCACATGCGAGCAGATCTCCTATGTGTTATGTAGTGTAAATTCCATAAAATGTCATTTTTTTTTCAGAAGAAATAATTATGTCACCTGTGCGGTCGATATATATCAAACATATAGTTCATATACATGACTATATCAAATATTGACCCATTCCTTTATCAAGAACCATGAACAAAAAGACAAATTTACGGAATTTGACATTACACAACCAATGGAGAGCTGCTCGCACGTGACGTCACAGAATCAAAACTTTACATATTCATAACTTCGCTATTTTTTGGTCGATTTTCTTCAAACTTTCATTTATATTTTTCTATTATTTTTCTTCATTTTTTAAGACCAATAAAATTCCAGGGTGAACTTCCCCTTTAAAGATTTGTACTTGGAGCATGTTGGTGGATCAAACTCCGATAGATCAACCTATATTGACCACCTCGTTTTATTATTTCTTTGTTTGTTTGTTTCATTATTTATTAATTATTATTTAAAAAAAAAAATCTTATTTCAGATGTCCGCTTAGCTGGAGAGGGCAGCTTCTCATCTGGAGGGCGGGTGGAGATCTTTATGAACGGGCAATGGGGCACTGTCTGCGGTATTGATTTCAATACTGCGAATGGGAATGCGGTGTGTAGGCAGTTAGGATATCCAGCTGGCCTTCACTCTTACTTCAATCAGGCAACACAGTTTGGTCCCGGCGTTGGGCCTGTCTGGCTGAATAATGTCGCGTGTAGACCATATGATTGGTCACTCGAAAAGTGCCTTGCTAATGTCAGAGGGCCCACTGAGGAAAATGCATGTGAACATAATCGTGATGCAGGCGTCATTTGTAGCGGTAAGTGAGTGATTGTGCATGGCAATATAGACGGTTGAAAAACGGTGAAATGTTAGACACAAGTCGGCGGGCAAACGGTCAAAGAAACAAAGGCAAAACAATCAATTCTAAAACACTACTCCATTATAGTTTTCACTCATTTTATCTTTAAACAATACATTAAAATTTTAGAAAATAAGAAATATCCCCCTTAATCACATTTTAAAAATCATTTTGCTTATTTTCTTGACTCGTTTCTTGGCGACCTGTCTCAAATGATCAGTAGGTGCATTAGATGTGACAGGGGACTGTGTGAGTAAATTGTTTCTAAACCCACTTTGACCAATCCCAATTTAGTTTCATCCCACCTAGTCTTTTCCAATTTCGTCTACAACCCGTTCATATAATGATCTTTTGGTCTAATTGTCACTATGCCCAATTTCCATTACGTGTAAGCCCTAATATCCAGTAAATTTCAGGAACAAACTGGTAATAGACCAAATATTCATTTTGGAATTATGACTCATTTTGAAAATGAAATAAAACAATCTGGCTATTAAACGAATTGGCAATTAGACCAAGTTTGTATTAGATACAAATGAGGGGAATAGGACAAAGGAGGGGAAAAGGGCGGAAGGAAACAGGAAGAAGAAAGAGATAAAGGAAGAAAAATAATACGAAGAAGAGATAGGGAAAGGCCGTTGTTTGTGAGGAATATTTGCCTAAATAATTATATGCAATACAAGGCCATAGACAGGACCAATTACGTTCCAAACGACCAGTATGATAACTAAGGCCTTCAAAATAATTGGTCATATTATTATGTATGGGGCCTTCAGGAAAGCTTGGCACCTGACCTAAAAAGACGCGACGGAGCCAACTAACACTTGACAAAATTTGGTCTCCTAAAGAGGAAATTTAATACGCCTTTGAAGCATTTTTTTTTATGTCGATCATTCATGTATATGGGACCTTCAGGAAGATTCCACCCCTTCCCCGTTAAAAAAAAAAAAAAAAAAAAAAAAAAAAAAAAAAAAAAAAAAAAAAAAAAAAAAAAAAAAAAAAATCATAAAACACACACACAGAGAAAAGATAATGGAACCAAATTGAAAGATAAAAAGATTCGGCCCCGAAGCAAAATCCTATCATGCGGCGGTCACAACTCGCCGTACCTTCGACGTGCAACTCCCTACGATGGATTTCGTAGAAAATTCGTGCAGCGGAGGTACCTTGCAGGTACAATGCATGTACGACGTGCAGGAAGTTTTTACAATACCCTTGCTATAGAAATGCAGGAATCGCAGAAGTTGAATTAAGACCTGTGCGTGCATTGCACATGCAACGCAGGCTACGTTGATGGCACGTGCCCCGTAGCCTACGACGAGTTGTGACCGCTGCATTAATAACCATGCGCCATTTTTCTTTTAGTATATGTATATACATGACTGCATGAAGGGCAATAAGTTTACAAAAAATATTAAAATAGTACGCTGGTACTTTGCGCCTGCATGATCTTATGTCAAAAATAAGATTCAAACTTCAGCTTGCAATTTCCCCTTTGGAGGATACATCGATGATCGACAAAACTCTGAATATTAATAAGAAATAACAATGTACAGGTAGACTTGTACCATTTTCATGAGTTTGCTAATAAATCTTTGCCAATAGTGTAGAAAGATTTTCATGTCGAGATTAGAACTACATCAGTATAAATAACAAAAACATTTGTAATTTGTAATGATTACATAATTTCTTTTTTTTTTCCTCCTCTTTTATATTCCACAGAGCCTTACGAAGGTAAGTTTTCCGTAATCATGTTAATTTTACTTTTATCCTCTATAAAAGGGCTAGCATAACCATAAATCGAAATAAACATTGCAATCGTCAATTCAGCCGATGAGAAACTAATTCAATAATTAAAGGGAAAACAATGCCATAACGCTGTTCAGCTTAGAATTCATGGTCTGATTTGTCAGAGCACTCCCTTATACAAAAATAAGCTTGTAACAAGCTAGTTTCTAGCTTGTCACAATCTTATTAAGCGTGTTTTTCCGAAAATAAGCATGCTGCAATCTAGCTGCGTCTTGAAACTAGCTTGCCACAGAGACTGACTAGCTAGCGACTAGCTTGCAGGATTTTTTTCAAGTTAGTTGCCAGCGTGCCAATATTTTTACTTTCCTGTGACTAGCTAGTGCACTAGCTAGCAGAAAAAAGGCTAGTTTGCATAAGAGGGCTAGATAGTGACAAGCTTGTCATAAAATGTTCAAGGTAGTTGCAAGCGTGCCAATATTTTTACTCTCCTGTGACTAGCTAGTGCACTAGCTTGCAGGAAAATAAGCTAGTTTGCATAAGAGGTCTAGATAGTGACAAGCTTGTCATAAATTGTTCAAGTTAGTTACAATCATTACCCTCCTGCAACTAGCTTGCAACAAGCTAGCTTGGAGGAAGATATGTGAATTTATAAACTGCCACTATTTGAACCCTCCCATTACAAGCTTGTGACTAGCTTGCAGGAAGATTTGCAATTTAGTTGTAAACTGCCACCATTTGAACCCTCCCATTACTAACTTGTGACTAGCTTGCAGGAAAATTTGCAAGTTAGTTGTAAACTGCCACTATTTGAACCATCCCATTACTAGCTTGCAGGAAAATTTGCAAGTTGGTTAGACTGCCACTATTTGAACTCTCCCATTACTAGCTTGTGACTAGCTTGAAGGAAAATTTGCAAGTTGGTTGTATAAACTGCCACTATTTGAACCCTCCCATTACTAGCTTGCAGGAAAATTTGCAAGTTGGTTATATAAACGTGCCACTATTGGACCCTTCTATGACTAGCTTGTGACTAGCTTGCCGAAAACAGGAGAGTGGCTAGCTAGTGACAAGCTTGCCAGATAATTTGCAAGATAGTTGGAGAAAAAGTGACAAGCTTGCAAATAAGTTAGATGCAAGCAGCACAAACAAGGTTTAAATGCAAACTAGGTAATTTGCATACAAAACACAGGGTGTGTGCAATTTAGTACTTTTGTACAATCTATTTGATTTAAAAGTAATTAACTCCATTACTGATAATTTGATTCAATTTTAAATTTTTCCTAATGTTAAGATTGATCAATAAACAACATGTGGAAAATTTCAATAATATATTTCAATTACACGTAATTAAACAGGAATTCAAGAATAACTAACCAGGAAAAAAAGTACATTGACTCAAATACAAGTGTATGGGAGATACAACACAAAATTAATACAAAGTATGGCAGACGAGACTGTGGCAAGCTATTCAATGAAGCTGCATTATACTAGCTTGCAGCAAGCTTGTTTCAAATAGCTCGTGGGAAGCTGATTTTTCTTGAACTAGCTTACGACTAGCTTGTTTTTGACAAGCTGCATGCTTGCTGAACTAGCTTCCACAAGCTTGTCCAAATAGCTATAGTACGCTTTCCAAACTAGCTTGCTCAATTACAAGCTTATCGCTAGCTAGCGTTGCAACAAGCTTGTTTAACTAGCTAGTTTCGTTCCAAATATGTAAATGAGCTGCACGCTTGCTAAACTACTTTGTTACAAGCTTATCTTACTAGCTAGTGTCTCGCTGGTTTTGTTCCAAAACAAGCTAGTCACTGAGCTGGTTCTACAGCGCGTCCCAAAAAAAATGTCCCTCTGATTGGGCGCTTAATAACTTCAATAACCAAGAATTATTGCCAATTCCATATACATATTTTGAAAGCCCACATAATACTGCGATTGTTGTGAGAATTCCAAACGTTTCGCTTCATTGGTTTTGAATGCACAGGCTTTTTTGTAAGAGTAGTCATTCTTAGCCCATTCCAAGTGTGAAGAAAAGGATTATATTACAAAAATGTCATTCATTATTTTGTGCTTCACTTTTATTTCAGTTTAACAACTCTGATGTTCATGCTTTTGTTTTCAAGGAGCAATGCCATATCTTATTGGCCATGAGTCCAGACTAGTTCGCGATTTGAGTCTCGAGAGTCATGGAGATGTCTCCTGAGTCTCTGGAGAAGTGTGTGGAAATTGAAGTAAAAGTCTAACAAAATTAGTTTTTGCAGTCGTATCTGCAGTCGACCTGACATCGCCGATACTCTTTTGTCTACTAGTGATACACAAAATTGGTCTCGACTAGTTTGCGACTCCAGTCTCTGTAGTCTTGAAGATGTGGCCGCGACGTCTTCTGGGTCTCCATTGAGTCGCCTCAAATTAAATTAAAAGATTGTGAAAAAAATGCCAGACACATTTTTCCACTTTTTTATTACAACAAGCAAGGCTTTTTTCAAATTCTTTTGATGGATTTTTAGGGCGACTCCCGGTAGGACAAGACGACATTGCGGCGACATCTTCAAGACTGCAGAGACTGGAGTCGCAAACTAGTCAAGACCGATTTTGTGTATCACTAGTAGACAAAAGAGTATCAGCGATGTCAGGTTGACTGCAGCTACGACTGTAAAAATTAATTTAAAATTTTTTTTTTTTTCAATATCCACACACTTCTCCGGAGACTCAGGAGACATCTCCACGACTCTCGAGACTCAAATCGCGAACTAGTCTAGACTCATGGCCAATAAGATATGGCATTGCTCCTTGAAAACAAAAGCATGAACATCAGAGTTGTTAAACTGAAATAAAAGTGAAGCACAGAATAATGAATGGCATTTTTGTAATGTATTCCTTTTCATCAAACTTGGAATGGGCCAAAAGTGACTACTCATACAAAAAAGCCTGTGTATTCAAAACCAATGAAGTGAAACGTTTGAAATGTTCACAAGAATAGCAGTATTATGTAGGCTTTCAAAATATGCATATGGAATTGGCAATAATTCTTTGTTATTGAAGTTATTTAGCGCCCAATCAGAGGGACATTTTTTTTGGGGGGGGGGACGCGCTGTATAGCTTGCTGCAAGCTAGTTTGAGCAAGCGAGCGTGCAACTCATTTACATATTTGGAATGAAACTAGCTAGTCGCAAGTTTGTCACAAGCTAGTCAAACAAGATTGTACAAAACGTATGAAAATTTGTATAAGGGCTGAATCATTTATGTTGCTCAGTATACCATCAGGTTGTCAAAATGGAAAAGAGCGATGCACAATAGGAATCTCAATTGATTTCCGATTTCTTTTTAGAAAACGGAATGTCAGTTTGTGTCCAAGTTTTCAAAGCATGTTAAAAATGTTCCGATCCTATTTGTCCGAATGAACCTGATCTGAGGTCTTATTCTAAAACGCGGTTTATAATTAAACTTAGAGTGGAGTTCAATTTTGCACAGTTTTAATAGTCAGGTGCGGACAGCAGTGGCTCGATTATCTTTGGGCATGGGCCGATACTTAAAGTTGATGTTCATAGAGAATAAATATGGTCGAATTATATAATCATTGAGCAGGAAATAACATGAGGAACACTATCTAACTTATCGCCGATTTAAAAAAAAAAAAAAAAAATTGGAGCCCAGTAACCGGTTATTGGGACGCCCCCTCTGAAACGCCCCCAAATACGTACCCCAAAAGTCACCCAAATGCGTGACGTGAGGATATGGAATTGCGGCTGTAAATTGACTTCCAGTTTTGCTGGCTATTTTGGCTTTCGAGTGCGCGTGCGTGTATTATACACGGCATCTTACCCGGGAATTGCAAACCTCTACGATATCGTAGGGTTGACTGTAAATCGTATGAATAAAAAAAAAAAAAAAATTCTTGAAGTAGGCCTACATGTATTATAATAACAGAGATGCCAACACAACGGTATAATTATAACATTAGACATTAGAACGCAAATAACGCAAATAGTATAATAACAGGTGAAACAACATGTCTTGCCGACAAGAAAAAGAAATCTACTGACCAATCTGGTATTATTCATGCTTTCTCTTGTGGAGAGTCATTTGTTTCAGGTACTTGAACTATTTGCGTTCTAATTTCTAATGTTATTATAGAGTGTTGGCATCTCTGTAATATAATTTAGGTTCAGATGTGTTTTCTTTTCAGTGAAACACTAGTTTATTTATTTAAGTAAATCTTTCTTTCATGCAATAGATACATTTTCAATGGTAAATGTATGTACATAATAAACGTATATAACTTCACATCAGTATGGTATGAGGATCTCTTGACACATTACAGTAGTTTACATGTTTTATTTTATTTTTTTTTTTTACAAAGAACGTGGTTATACTCCACTCCAATTTTATTTATTTATTTATCTTTTTTCGCTTTAGTAATATTCCATTCTTTGTAAATGTTACAAATTATTCATAACAACTTTTAGTGTTTTTATTTTGTCCATCACAGAGTATCATTTGACAAAACATGTTTAATAAGAGACCTAAGCCTGTCCCCATAAATCTAGATCTAACTTAAAGAACAATATAAACAATACACCTCAGACGCGTTTCCTGGGAGTAGGACTGAGGGGAGCTTGATCACCCGGATAAACGAGATGGGGCCCCAAAATGAGATAAAATGACAAAAATGGGCATCACTGGGGTTGAAATTTTTTTTTTGAAAAAAAAAAAATCACCGTGGAAATTGGGAGAATGTTCAAAATATAGCCAGAGTCCCGAAAAGTAAAAGCAGGGACGAAATTTATATTCATGAAATTAAAGCAGGGACGAAATTTATATTCATGAAATTAAAGCCGAGCGAAATCAATGTTGCTAGAGCGCAAAAAAAAAAAAAAAAAATATCCACCTTTATTACGGACAGTGTATAATCGTGTCGTACTTTTGAATATTTTATTTCATTATGGTTGGTCTACTGCAGGTCCCGTATAATTATATTCGACGAGTAGAAAATAACAGTTTGGGTTATTTTCGCAAGGTACGGCTCAAACGATAATGACCAAATAGCCTATTTTCTACACGCCGTATGGCCCCACAAAGTGTGAAGCATTAATATTTGTGCTTGGCTGGATTGAATGTTATAATAATATTGGTCACATAAACTATACATTTCTTCTTCTTCAGGTTAGGTACAGACCGCCGCTGGCGTATTATCGTACACATTTGTCTGTCAAGTGTCCAGGAGTATCAGGGAAGTACAACTGACTATGCCTTGTGGTAAGGAGTTATAGTATTGTCGCGTCCGGTTGTTGATGGTCCAGAGGTTGGTAAGAAGTACCTGTCTGAAGGGATGTCAATCAGGCCATGGGTGATGCTGAATACCGTGCACGCTCTCAGCTGGGCCCTCCTTTCATGCAGAGTGGTCCACTGGAGTTGTTTCAGCATTTCTGAGACACTGCTGGTTCTTTTAAAGACTCTTAGAACAAAGTGTGCATACCGACGTTGAACCATCTCCAATTTATAGATGTTCTTCTGGGTGAATGGATCCCATACAACAGCAGCATACTCCAGTACGGGGAGAACGAGTGTCTTGTAATTATACAACACCCTCGTCTTAGGTGGGCACCCCTGAGCTTTCTCTGCAAGAAGCTGCTAGTTGAGTTCGCTTTCTTAGTGGTGACATCTACATGGTGGTTCCACTTTAGGTTATCCTGAAAGTTCACTCCAAGATACTTTGCCTTGTCGATCACTGCAAGCGGTATTTCATGTATGAAGTAAGATGTTAACTTCTTAGATGCTCTTTCCCCAACCCTAAATCTAATTCTGAATCAGTAAAATGCCAATAATTGTAACCATTACCTTTTTTTGTAGGAATACGATTAGCTAACGTTGGAAGGCAGGGTCGGGGTGGTCGTGTGGAGATCCTTCATGACGGACGATGGGGTACAATCTGCGATGACAACTTCGATGCGCCTGACGCCGACGTGATCTGTAGGCAGCTAGGATGGGCTGACGGTGCTGCTGGTTTCATGACCGAAGCTAAAAGATTTGGACAGGGGAGTGGTGATATCTGGTTGAAAAAGTTGAAATGTACTGGCAACGAGGCTAAGATCACCGACTGTCCATCAACAGACCCCTTTGAAGTAACAAATTGTAAACACAGCGAAGACGTAGGCGTAGTTTGCAAAGGTTAGTGGAAATAAGAACGGCCGATATTTCATGATAACAAGAAAGAGCACTATGCTTATATCTGGAGTTTACAAATTGCCAGCAATAAAAGATGGAGTGGCTGTTTTTCCAACCATCTCTTCTTCTTCAGACTGTAACATTTTGTGACGTAGGTAATGGTTATACATTTGCGCTCCAGTATTCATACTCCTGTCATTTGTTAAAGGGATGCAGTAACATTGAATGATATTCAAATCACATTATTCGATTCAGCTTATTTTGCCAACATAATTATAAACACTTAGGTCAGTGTGGTATCTCTTCAAAATTGCAAGCTAATTGCTTGCTTTACCTTCGAGATATCAATGATTTCATACTCAAAATTTATAAACCAAACACCGGATGGTTTATAAAACCATATGCTTTTCCACACACCCATTTCCTGTTGTATAGTCCCCCGTCCCTAGCGGCCTGGTGAGCTATCAGCAGAGGGTACTGCAGTGTCGGCTGTATGCTTGGCATTGTTTGTTACACTGCTTTAACGTAGTAAATTACTTCCATTTGATCTGAAACTTTCAGTAGTTAATATGTTTAATTGCTCTTGCTTTTGAAAGCTACTAAATCCCTTTAAAGTTCTTTAGTCGCGTTCTTTACTGTATGTGTTTCGTTAAACTTTTTGGTGATAAGTATGCTACCAACAACTGAACAATAAATACTTTTTTTTGAAAAAATTGGTATTCCAGGGGCATTTTATTGAAATAGTTATGAAAATCACTATGTTCAGAAGTATCCATACCCTTGGGGAAACCCATTCCAATTTTGTTATAAAAAAACTAAGCAGGATTGTAAATTTTTTCCCGAAGTAACAACCTGAAATAGCTCTTGCAAGTGTCCACATCTTCATGCCTTCTGTGGGGTTTGTCCCGCGAGCCTTTTGTAAAACATTCAATCTGAGTCAGGGTGCATTGTCTTTTTTTTTTTTTAACTTTAGAACATTCATATCGATGTTTTTGAAATGCAAAAACAGCCATATCCACACTTGTTGATCCCTTCTGCAACAGTTAAGGGCTTCCGTTAAGAAGTTCCAGATGTAAAAACACTTTGAAAAAAATTTCAATGAGCATGGCAACAAGTTAAATGTGTCCCCTTGTATTGCCAAGTAAACCTCCCTGGAGCCCCAAAACAACCCACAGAAAACAACTAATGTCAGAATGGACACCATTGACAAGGCAGAGACATAGGTATCAAAAAGCGAATACTGCATAGACAATGACAAAAGGGACATGTATAGACACTTTACCATAAGTACCCTAGTTTTGCAGTATGACCCACCGGGGGCCTCTAGGAAGTTCCTGGGCCCAGTTAAATCAACATATTACCTTCCGAGCCATGATTCTAAAAGTTGATGAAACAAAATTAGAGTTGAGGGTTAATATGGATTTTTGTTTTACAATCTGGCGAAAATAAAGACAAAGTCTTCAGCTAACCATGCTAACAGAATAGTCTCCTGATTATAGCACTTCCAATATATTTATTATAATAGGTTTTTTTTTCTTTGCCGGTAGCACTGGAAATCTCTTCACAATAAGAGACATCCTGATAAAGATGATTCTATAACGATTCTGGATGATCATGAAAAGATGCAGAAAAATGCATATAACTATCGCTTGGACAGCATTGGACGTACCAAAAGGACGATGTTCCAAAGCATATGACCAATTTAGTCAATAAGAGGACCAAGGACGATGACAATGAACGATATGGAGTGGAAAATACGAAGATCTAACAAGAACCCCAATGGTCTAAGACGATGAAGAATCACCTGATGGCTCATAGGGCAACCTGAGACAGCCTGAAGGTTTCACAGAGGACGCATGAGACAAACCCCGCAGAGGGCATGAAGAAAGGATGTAGACACTTGCAAGAACTAATTCAGGTTGTCATATCGAGAACAAGTTTACAATTATGATTATTAAATAAGAAATTGGATTATGTTCCCGAAAGGTTATGAATACTTCTGAACATAGTGGATTGGGTTGTAAAACATATTCATTCTACTCCACGTGAAATGTAATTCTAACGTATGCAAATTAATCTTAACATAAAGACGCGTCCAATTATTTGGGGAAGGGAAACGCAACACTGCATTCACGTTTAGTGGAAATACACAGCTGAGGCGGCGCAAAAAGTTATACGCTCCACAATAAATGTCTAACTAAACCCACGCTGACGACGGGAAGCGCGAACGTGGTTGACAACTGCATGCAATATTATTACGCGTACAAAACTCGCCTAAGAAATCTCCCTGGTGTGGAAATGGTATTTGTCCCGCCGACTGTTTGAGCAAATTACGGTGGACTGAAATAAATAAATTGAAACTTTTATCCATAGTATTCGTAAGGTGGATGCTTCAGACGAGATTTGGGGAAAGACATTTTCTGGCAAGCTATAACAGATTGTGCTGAAGTTGTAATCAGAATCTTATTTACCTAGATTGATGATCCAAGATTTATTGATATAATAGTGATCTTGTTCACCTCTTGCGACGAAAGCGCCGTCACATGCGATAATGCATGTGATATCAGCGGAAATTATTGACCCATCGGTAAAGATATATTGTCGAATAGTTCAAAGTGACAGGACTTTTTCTAAACCATCGAAATATTGAATGTCCATCTTTGGAAAGCTGAGAATTAGCTTTTAAAAACTGCTTGAACAGTAAGTCTGGTAATATAATATGCGTTATCCAGGAGATAAATTATGCAGCGTAATTGAGCTATTTTGGAGCAAAATTGGCCATATTGTACAGGAGATTTTGATCTGACACTGGTGAAGACTTGTGACAGAATTTTCTTTCTTTCCAATTTGTTATTCCTGTTATTAAAAATTCAGAATCTTAAGCTTACTTAATCAGGATGAACATTTATGTGAAAAATTGTTGCTCGCCATAATCAAGAACAAGTGGAAAAAAACTGTGCAAATACAAGTCTATCGGCCGCGTTCGGCTTTGCATAAAGTGATAGTCGCCCCTTTCCCTTAAGTTTAACAACTAGAATTGATATGATTTGTCAACAAAATACCCCTGGAATACCAATTTTCAAGATTGAGTTGCATAACTAATCACACACACACAAAAAAGAAATAAAACATCCAGTTAAGAGCACGACTGAAAAAAAATTTTTTTATTTGAGGTCTCGCGCATCTTTCGAGACCAAATTTGCGACCCCCCCCCCCCATACCCGTTTTATAGTGCATCGGACCAGAATTTGCTCACAGATTTGATTTCATGCACGTCAATACAAGCCAAAATACCAAAAATGTTTGGTGATTCTTTTTAAAATCATTATTGACAAAATACTATTTATTTGCTGGTCGAAATAATGCCGCGGACAAAATAAATCGATTAAAAAAAAAATTAAAAAAATAAAAAAATAGGTAAAAAAATATTCAAAAATATAGGATTTTCCACTCAGTTTCGGAAGTTCGTCACTCCATTCCGAAATCAGTTCATTCAAATTCCCAAAATATTTCTCCAGCGTCAAATTCATCATTCAAATTCCAACTTGGTTATTTCGCTTTGGTATTAAACATGTTAAAAGCCTTCAAATCAAAATCCCCCTCAAAAGCAATCACATTAGTAAATTGGCTGGAATGCGTGCTTTCCCGCAATCAAATCCACGCTGAGGCAAACAACTTTGACATTGGTTAAACCAAGTTGGTATACAATTTGGCAAATCGTTTTAAACTTTTGGTCATTGTAGATTAAACATTTAAGATAGTGATTTTTTTTCTGAAGTTCTATATCTATTAAGTCGGATATATGTCAGGAATGTATAAAAATCTTGTATACATGTAAAGAAGCGTCAAGTCCATGTTACTATTTGAATATATTTTAATGAAATAGAGTATTAACAAATAACGGTGTTATGTGATTTGGATACGCAATTTTGTGTAGGACAATTTGGACATTCTTATTGTTTTACAACAAAAATGAAAACGATTATCTCATTACACGCACACCATCAGATTTTCACATGTATACTATTTGTAATATACATATTATCACTTTATCATGTTGAGCATAACTTATTCCTATTCAATAGCTTTAAGCGGCCCAAATATCTTGCCCCATAAATTAGTGTATTCTATAGAAAACTGAAATATGGGTTATCGGGTTTTTGAAAATATTTCATGACTTTGAGAGATTCTGTTGTCTTCTTCATATCATTTACTTCAAAAAATTTGGTATTTACTGCATATTATTTATATGTTCTAAATTATTCGGTCATGCTATAATCTTAAACATAAAATAAATAACATAACATAAATAAGAATAATACAATAAAATGGACGGTTAATGCATAATTTAAATAATTTTAAAAAGTATGGAGCTTCCAAACTCAATTCATTCGGGTCTAGAGAGGAAATTTATTTAACAAACTCTTACTTTTATGGTAATGTATTGGAATCATTCATTTCTAAAAAATTTCTTGGGTAAATAACCTTGAATAGATTATCGTGCAACAGATATACAGAGCCAAATGATGTCTGTACTGAGAGGGATAATTTCCAAATTATTCACCATCAATTCACAAGCATCAACTATACTTATAATATTCATGTATCGCCCTGAAAGTTTTTGTTCTTCAATACATTGTTTTCATGTTATTTAAACAGTATTAACCAATAAAAATCAATACTGATATTTGTTTCAACACCACCTAGTTACAAAGTCTGTATCATTTTCTTTTGACTCCAAAACTTACAAACTAAGTGAACAAATCGTATTATGTCATGGAAGGGAAAGCACTTTGTTCATTGCAATTAAAGCTTTTTTTATTATGAAATTCAAATACATTACCAGTCTTTTATATACTACTGATTCTTTATACATGTACTTAAGTTAGATAATGGTTAGGAAATGTCAAGAGAAGCCATAACAATTTTCCATCGGGCCCCTGAAAGAAGAGATTTTCTACTCACAAATTTGCTTTTCGCCACCACCGATAGAATACTTAGTTATTAAACATATCTGCACAATGAAATCACAGTAAGTCCAAAGATATTTTAATTTAATTGAGAATTGAACGTCAAATGGTCACGCACAATACAAGATTATAAGGGAAAGTAACATATTGCCAATTATTTAATGCTAAAATATAAAGTGTTTTGTTATTTGATAGGTGGGGGGAGCAAAGGCCGCCCGCGCCCCCCCCCCCCCCACTTTTTGCCAGAAAGTTTTATTATTTTTCTCAGTGGGAAGAAAACAAAAGAAAAAAGAAGCAAAAAGAAAGAAACGGATACCGGGAAAGAAGAGCCCAAAATTTGCGTTTAAAAATTTTTTTAAATATTTTAACATCAAAATCGAACCATGGTAGTCAAATGTATCGACTTCAAGTCTATCGCAGCTCCCAAGTCTCTCGTCCATAAAAAGGCCACCAACGACCTGACCATGGTTATGTACAATCCTCCTTTATTATATCCTCTCGCGAAAATATCTGATACGCTCCGCAAATTATTCTCGATTTTTGAAACGATGTTAAAATAATCGACGAAGCTTCCAGATTCTTAAAATTAAACGTAGTAAATACAACGTTGCATATCAAACGGGTAGGCTTACTCTGAACGAGAGACGTACTACGAACATGGTACCTAACTTTTTATTCATTCTGCGCATTAGGCACTCTTTAGTGGACTGTTTGGACGCTGCTACGAACGGGTATAGAGTGAACGAGCCGTTTAACTCGTCTGAAGTGGATAACAACGTATTACGGACCGCGATAAAGACGGAAGTGTGATAAGTAATCAAAACGAGCACTATTTTATGATTATAATGAAACCCTCACCGGTCACTCGTATAATCAAGAAATTAATTTTTCAAAGTTGGATAATATACCACCCGACCAAGAGCACGGTTCAGCATTTTTGTTAAAGGAACGTGCAAGAACGTAAAAATAGAAGTATATACACGGATGGTTATTACAGTGTGTCCCAAAAAGAACTATTACACTTTGAAATGGCTACCAAATAATAAAAAGTATAAGATTCTTTGGCTAAAAGGTGTGGGTATCGTATATAAGACTGCATAATCCTAAACTATCATTATGACGACAAAATTAGGATAATATAACGCACTGCTTCTAGGAGTAATGCCCACTTTTGTAAAGGACACAAAAATTAGGCCTAGGAATTCGACTATCATTCTCTGCACACTGGTTATGCAACGCCTGGAATGGTCAAAATTAACGATGAAATAAATAAAATCAATCATAGTCAACCAAATAAACTCACAAAGTTAGTAAAGAAACAATTATATAAGTATGACAGAGAATGGTTATGAATCACCATTGTATACATATATATATTATGCTGCTCTCCTATAATTGTATTTTCGTCGTTGTTGGCAATCGATGGCGCGTCATCCTCTATTTTGACTCCTTCATGGCGTTCGCTCGATCACACCAGGTTTCCTCTTGAACATATAGAAGAGATGTGAGAGTCAAACTGCCGGCAGAAGCAAAATTTTATGTCCTTTACAAAACTGGAGGCATTACCTCTACTGAAGTGACGTTCGTTTATTTACGGAATTTTTTGTTGTCATACATGATAGCGTTGAGGTATAGTGAGCAAAGATGACATCTTATATACATAATAAATCTTTCCCCCAAGAATCATGTAATGAGTGTTTCTAGTTGAATAGTCTTATTAAAAAGTGTTTTTATACTTCTTTATATGAGGTACGCCAGTGTGTAGATACACCTCTATGGTGTGACGGCCACCTAATTACATATAATAAACCAATCAAACACTCACTCCTATTTACGGATTATGGGATTTAGGAACGCAATGCATAATTTACTATGCTTTCGTGTTCTAAATGTGCAGTTTATAGAATTTTTACTTTGTACAGAAAGTTGTTGTTGTTGCTCTCTTACAGATTTGGTCAGCTTTCATTTCTTCTCGTATTATTGCGCCTCAGACTAAACATTATGACACAGTTTCTCTTTGTGGTAAAGATATTAACCCCAAAAAAGTATAAATAATATACAGTTAATAATACATACTATATATAAGTATAATATAATAAATAATATGGTTAATATACAATTTGTATATTATCAACCACATTTCTTTCGCTAGATTAATTTATATAAAAAGGGGAGATTGCCAAGGCTGTGTGACAGTCCATCACCTATACTACTAATAAGTTAAATGTTATGTATATATTATTTTATCCCTGCTCGCCGCTCGCTATATTGATATCTACTATGCTATAGGTGATATCCTTTATGTATTATATAAATAGAATAGGATATGAATATTATCATAATCACGTTAATACGTATTACAGTTTAGAGCCAAAATTTGCAATTACAAACCTGTGTAAGAATAATCATATAACTATATAAATTCTCAACCATCAATTAAGAAATAATTGGACATCATCAATATTAATGATAGAAAGTGTTGGGTAGGATACATACATTAAATCGATACTGTGTGTTTCTGCAGAAAATATATTATTCATAAAATGAATGGAGTTAGTGAGTAGACACTCTATATATGTGGTTGATACTCAAGCAATTTGGTATAAATAATCAATGTGAGTGGGAATCAAGAGATGCCGTTACATTACCACTAACCTAAGAACTTATCTTGAATGTGCTGCCTTGTATTGTAGTTTTATTATTAATATTCTGCGACTCCGTTGGGACTTTCTGTCATACCTAATCTCCGTTCTTCATGATTGTCCGTTACATTCCTGCTCGAGCAACCCTTCATGTCAAACAATAATCAAGAGTCCTCTATTTGCCGTTTCCTCTTTGCGCAGAATACTGTTTATTTACAGTTCTAGGTATAACCTTGATCCCATGGTGTCGTACCAGGGATCTTTGGTCTAAGACATGTGACAATCCCTCTATAATCCCCTTTTTTTCTGTTTAGCGCCAGTCTTAAAACTGCATGTAATGGAAATGTGTGAATTGAAAGTTCTCAACTTTAATATTGCGTAAAACTTTCAGAGCTGGATATATTATCCCTGATACTAATGCTACCATGCCTCCAAACATCAATAAGCAACCAATGAACAAATATACCCATTGATACAATCCACTGATTAATCTAAGATATTAATTTTCATATTTAATTATTCTATTGAATTTCAATGTAAACAATTACTCACCTCTGAAGATCCCTCCTTTAAATTCAGAAATAATATTTGATTGAGAGAATAATATGGAAGAACAGAATAACAAATATTAAATTTTGATGGAAATTTATCCACAAATCGCCTCAGTACTACGACTCTACCAATAAAACAAAAGATCGAACACATGCTTAATGTTCCACTGTGTAAAGTGCACTGTATGTTTCCTTGATCCCTCCTAAAAATAATTATATTAATAATTATGTGAAAAATGGGAGTAAATTGTTATCCCGAAACAGTGGAAGACCCTAATTCTTCCAAGGTTATTTAAAGTATACACACGTGAGCAAAAAAACACAATGATTTTGATGACATTAATGGCCAACCAGCCTTACAAATGGTCATCTGAATAGCCACTTATCGTCGTTTATACGATCACATGCTAGAAAATGAACTTGAATCTCTCAGACCTTAATAGTCCTGTAAAGGTCTGTCACGGCGGTTAATTTGTAATTAACACGCGCCCCAAATGGGCCGCTCGGGCTGATTCGTCCGGCAGAAAGAGCTCCGGCTTAAAATGGGTGAGACGATCGTGCACCTTAAGGTGAGCAGGCTCGAACAACAGCCACAATGATCTTGAGCTGCGTCGTGGCAAGTGCTTTTTATCGATACGAAATTACACGTTAGATACAGAGCCTCTTGCTCGCACCTCAGCATATGATACACTTTTGCTCAGTTATAGCTGTCTAGTTGAGAGTCTCGGCATTACATTATGCGCTCTTAAATCACCAAATTATTGTCCCGAATTACACCATGGACAAAGTGCAATAACAGGGTTGTAGGGCTTATCTCTTATGAATTATCGTTTTGACGAAGTCATTTATTATAACGAATTGCGTTTTATTTTGGTTCTAGATTATAGAACTTGAATAGCAAGAAGAAGATTTTTGAAGAGTTTGCAATCATGCATAAAAGCACGAAATGCCGTGCTTCATGCTCTCACGAGGGGCCGGGGAACGGTGCCGGGGCCCGTTGGTTGTTGGTGAAATCCCGTTAATATATAATTGCCCATTGACATTAGGAGATATTATAGATGCTATATACAAATCCCATCTGGGTGAAATTTCTATAGCGACTTCACTCTTAAGAAGACTTATTCTTGTGTTGAATCTATACTTGATTTTAATATGATTTCTTTTTAAAAAATAGTATGTAAATCCCTAACAAATAAGGTTCTTTATAGACGCAAAATAAATTAATACATGCCAACACGTCATGACTTTCCCAACTAACTTACACGGAAGGTAATTAAATCGTTAAACCCATCATAATATGGAACGCCAACGAATGGATTTCATTTGTAACTAGCTTTCGTGGAGCCACTTTCCTCCAAAATTCCCTTATTTATCGAAACTTCACATGGCTAACAGACTCTAGGAAACTTCCTAATCTAAATATAAAATCAAAATACACTGTCCGTCATTAAAGGTGGAAATATATTTTTTGCCTGCTATAGCACATGAGTTTTGCTCTGCGACGATTTAATTTATTGAATATGTTATGTCCTCTGCTTTTTATTTTTGGGACCTGCTGGCAATATCTCCGCGTATGTGACATTTCATATCCTCCATATTCCCATTCACAGTGGACTTTTCCAAAAAGGATTTCGTCAACCCCACGTGCATGCCACATTAATTGAGAATCGGAGTTTTTTCTCATTTTGCAGGACCCCTTATTTGTGTCCCCGGCCGACAAGCCCCCCTCAGTCCTCCACCCCCATGGAAACGCGACGAGAAGTGCTACTGTTTTATTTGATTTTATAAGGGTATAAATCTATATTTCTGGGGACCAGTGCTATTAGCCCATCATTAAGGCAAATTTCCAAGCTTTGACATTCGGGTCTTGCCTCCTGTGTCTATGGCCGTGAGGTTGAGTAAAAGAGAACAGATCCTGCGAATCTGTGGAACCAAGCTGCGGAATATTGTTTTATTCCATCTTTATGCTATGAAAACAATCAAAAAGTTATCACATGTGAAAAAACCATTTTTTAAACTCCGTAATATCAATTTCATTTTTCGCCTTAAATTAATTGTTTAGCCTTGATGACAAGGGCTTTAAATAGTCGTATTGCCTAATAATTTTACTTTTGATTTATTGTTTTCATGGTGTAAACATGAATAAAATGAATTGTTGAACCCCAAATCCAAAATAAATTTTGACCCCTCCCCTAGACAAAAGAGTCGAGCCATGTAACCATAAAATCTAGAGTTTAATGTAAAAAGAACAATAAACAAATCTCCACCTCATGACGTGTTTCCGTGTAGGAGTAGGAGCTTTTAAGGGGTGCCATGTGCTGAATTGGCACGCAAAATAATGTATAGAATACCCACTACCTTGAAGGATTCATTTAAGCCAGTGATATCTAAACCGAAAGGCCCACATCAAGTAACAAAATGCATCGAAAAATGGCTCTGATCTTCGTTGGGCCGAATTTACCCTGTTACTTAAATCCGAAGGGCATGACAAACTTTTTTTGAGAGTAAAACATCCCCTGCGGAAGGGTTGAAAGGGAACGTCCAAGCATATACCAGGATCTCAGAAAGGGAAAAGCGGTGACAAACATCAATGTCAAGGAAATTAATAACGGAGTAAGAAAAGCAGCAACGAGTATGGTATCAGCATTGAGGCCAGGATAGAAGAAAATACATATCCCACCTTATTATAAGTCATACGCAACAGCTGCGTTCATTAAAAAATGATATATGAAGTAGCCACAGCAACTATTTTTTTAAGAATCTTAAATGATGTAACGCCAATTTTGAATTATGTTAAGCACATACCTTACAGATCTACTAATTAGTTATGGCCTAACCGTTTCTTAACACAACGCAAACGCGCATGGCCTGCACCCGCGTAGATGTATATCAGGTCCGGCAGATAGGAAATGCGGGATGCCAAGATCACTACAGTCAAGTTCTTCGAAGTACTGAAGTCTGTTCTTCTTAATCCCACAAATGCAAAAAATCCTGTAAATCAAATTTCTATTTTGCTAACAAATGTCTCGAATCTACAAAATAATTATTCCTCATCTGAAAACCAATTTATCTTATAAAGCCATCTAAAATAGAATAGCTTCACATCACTGCTCCAACTGAAGAAACTAAGGAGCTATTCACAATACAAGAACCGTTCTGGCGCAAGAATCCTATTCATAGCCTAACGGGATCGAAATTCATCTCCGCGACTTCTCGCACAGCACCGAACTAACATACAACAACTTACAAACACCACACATAAACATATATATATGTATTTCAAGATTATTAGAATAATCTTACAACCGCATAGATAATAGGCATTGATTGGTTTACACCCATAAATTTTCTATAATATGTACAACAATCTCAACAAGTAGTGATCTTGAACAACCACATTTGAAAAACACCATGTACACTTGTTTATTTATCTATCTTTAATTTTCTACTCACTCTCTAACTGTCTATGGATAGTCTCTTATTTCTATGATTGAGTGTGTGACAATATAATGAAAAATAATATTCAATTATTTGAAACGGATAATACACTTATATAGATAAAGGGTTAGTTAAGGAGAACAGTCACGTGCAAAAGAGGATGTTCACCTATATAATAAACAATCCTAAGCCGTAATGAAGACCAAAGTCCTCACCTCAGTGCCCTGTAGGGGTAGGAAGCAGTGAGATGAGCAAGAGAGGAAAAGAAACTTTTCCAAGAATCACAATGTGCAATGTAAAACTGCGAACCAGTTCTATACGGCGACGAACTAATTACTTATAATTAACACAGCCATGTCATAAACAATTTCCAACCCTAAATCAAATTGGAAGAACAGTGTGACTAAATTGAGTAAACGTGCATACAAAGTGGGACACGTTACGGGCTGGCCCAAGGTGAAAGTGGTGACAGATACATAAGTCTCAACGCTAACCTTTGCGTCAATCTTCCTAATGGAATATCCTGTTAGCTGAAAATGGAGGGCACCTTCATTTGAAAGAAGTAAATTGATAACTTCTAGTCAACTGATACTACCAAAGCATATTAATTCACAAGGGAATTTGGAAATATTACTTGAATCAGTAAAGACCTTTTTCGCATTAAGTAAAGTGGTCTAATGAAAATTTTGTTGAACAACCTTAAAAAGCTTTGGCCTCCCTTATCCAGTTTGTCTACTTTTTAAAGACCTTGCATATCCGGTGAATAAAGCCCCGTGCGGCGTATTTTTCTCCCTGATCCTGAGCGGATTGACGCGAATACCCATTAACACTCACATCTCCTCTGTAAAATGGCTACTAATAAAAATAGTATCGATATATTTTTGTCCGTGCAATGTTGATTTTTTTTTATTTTTAATTGCTATTACCTTTAATATATTTTATACCATCGGTATTTTTTCCGTACTCCGAATATGATACTTTGTATAGTATTCATTAAACTGCAGGCGAAAAAGGTGGTGTAAGTGGTTGGGTCAAGTATTGACCAAATAATAGTCTGGTGTTTCAGCAAATTTGCTTTTTAACTATGAATGATTTATCTCATTTATTTTTCTGTGACTTTGCATTAATTATATGAGAGTTCAAATTTACCCAAGTCAGCTTTCACAGAATGTCGTCATTCTTCACCTATGCTAATTAATGCGGAATCAATTATCAAAGTTAAAGCGGACGATTTGAGCACTAATCACACAAGTCGAATTTCCGAGATCAGATTTCCCTTTTCCAGCAATTCTAATTGCGCTATAATGTTCATTTAGTCTCAAAATACCTGCCGTTATTAAGTGCCGAACATGTTCTATATGTACAAAATCTAGAAAAATATCAAGTATCAAGCAGGAACGATCAGCCTCGCTCCTCAAAGATTGCGAACGAATCATCAAGCCCTTCCCACCCAAGATAACAAAAGGACGAAAACATAAATGAGCAGCATCTTAAATTAAGTGATTCCGGAGTTTTCAAACATCACGGAACGCAAGTAATTAGAAACATTCACAAGTTCAGGCTATAAAAGACCTACTGTAGCGGCAGGAAATGTTGTATGGTTTCATATCATATAGATTATTGTTTTCATCAAATGTTTTGCGATTTGCAATTAGCCAAGCACTATAACCGTGAGGAGAGTATGTAGTCGCTTATAATTAACGCTAATACATGTACTTAAGTATGAGATATATTTGTCCAGTTATTCAATATTAGCTATAGTTCTATGAAAGGATGTTTTTCTTCTACATTTTCTCTTTTTACTCATGTAACAATTGTTATACTCTCTTGCAAAAAATTAGATAATCAAACAATCAAATAACCCTTGCCACATACAAAGTTAATTTCGATGCGACGTAAATTCGGGGGGGGTGCGGACAGGGGGCGCCAAAAAGAGGAGAAAGATAAAGAAAAAAGGATGAATAATAGAGGATAAGAGAAACAAGCGGAGGAAAAGCTGACATTAGAAGGCGGGAAAGAAAACGTAACTGGAAAGTATAAGAGGATGATATAATGGGTCTCATATCTATATATTTAATTAATTTAGAGGAGAAAGCGTCACATATCTATAGCATTAAACTAGGGGCTCCAATATATAATAACATAAAACTTCAGGAAGGTGGAGCTCACAACTGCATCTTACATCTTAAGAGTGAGGAGAGCTAACTTCGATTTTAATAAGTGTCTTATGGGTCGACAAATTGAATCTATAGGATCATTTAGAGGGCGCCACATTATCTTTAACTTTAGGCGCGGCTCCAAATTGACACCTCATATCATATTTGATCTAAATTTATATGGTATGTTGGCTGCCACTTGTGAGTCTTAAAGACAGGGTCCCGCAAATTTCTAATAACCCAGGGCTCCTATAAAAAGCGATAGCTGAACGTTTTGGCAAGTACGCACAGAGATCGACCTGAACTTGTAAGGGGAACGCAAAAAAGTTACGAGTGTGAATTACTTAGGGCGACCATATTGGCGTTTCAATTCGAGTGGTTTAGATCCAGCGGCGGGTCACGAATTCTGATCTTACGATGTATTCCTAGGAGCGGCAAATCGACACTAAAGCTGAAATTAGTAGGTGCAACAGTGAGGACTAACTTAGAAACTTAGCGGGGCGCCCATGAGTGATCTTTGACATTTTTTCTTACATCATAACCCACAGCTTTAAAAAAAAAAAAAAAAAAAGAAGAAGAAGAAGAAAGAAAGAAAGAAAAAAAAAAAGAATAGGTGTTTCATCACAACACTATCAATAGTAAATAAATATTTTAAAATGATCTAAAGCTCAATAAAATGAACGGTTTTTTTTATTTTTTT
>CALNVZ010003426.1:13477232-13495192 GCA_940671915.1 Paracentrotus lividus
AACCTGCAGACCCAACGCAGGCACGTTGATGACGTGCCCCGTAGCCTACGACAGTTGTGACCGCCCATTAAACGAAGCTTTTAAATTAATCTCTTAACAAGATAAAACGGTAATTCTTAACACTATTGTAAAAAGCTAACCTATTATGGTTCGCTGATTGAAACCCGAGGTGCTTTATGCGCGGTCACAACTCGCCTGACCTTCGACGTGCAACTCCCTATACGACGGATTCGAGAAAAATCGTGCAGCGGAGTACCTCGAAGTACAATGCATGTACGACGGACAGGAGGTTTTTACAATACCCTACTACAGAAACGCAAGAATCGCAGACGTTGACCCAGAACTGTGCGTGCATTGACATGCAACGCAGGCTACTGCGATGGCACTGGCCCCGATAGGCTAGACGAGTTGTGACCGCCGCATTACGGCGCCATAATCTCAGTTGTTTATAATTAAGAAAACGATGACCTGCCCGTTATGTTTGTAACAGACGATTGTATATTGGAAAATGATTATCCTCGAAATGGCCAAAATGCAAGTATTTCATTGTCCATGTAAAATCAACCTCTGATGGTGGTACCTCACTTCCGGAGATGCCTGCGCGACAAGTTTGAAAACCGTCTCAAATCTGTTTCAAAATTCCCAAATCCGTTTTAAAACGTTCATGACAAGTAGGATACCATAATAAAGTTGCAAAAGCCATATAACGAACATTTTAACAATAATCTAGGCGCATTACCTATCTTGATGATTTATTCGAGCAATTCGTTTTTCGACAAGAGGCAGTGCTTGAAGTTGTCTTGTGAAAGTATGAAGATAATCAGGGTTTCATGATAAATCCTGGCAGAGTCATCCTCCTAGCATTTATCGGTACCCTCTTCATATGGATCTTTAAAGCATCACACTAAAACAAATCTACAGAAGACAACAAAATCTGAAATAAAAAAATCTTAATCTCATCTAAATCTAATCTAAAATCTAAAATTAGTTGTATCATGGTTATGGTGATCTTAAAATAAAGAAATTGAGAATACAATTGTTACTTATTTGCACGCGCAAAGACAATACAGCAACACATACATCTTTTCACCTACATATAAACTATTATACACAACACACACAACACACACACACACCACAACACACAACTTCACACATACACTCTTACATACGCACCATTTCATCCAACCGTACAAGCACACACCGCAATACACCCTAATCCTCACATTAGCTCAGAAGGTATCACCGTCATACTTGGTGATCTTGATACCCAGTGCTACGAAATTTTCATAGGCCCGTGTCGATGGTATAATAAAGGAATCTAGTGTTTAGTAGTGGGAAGGTGAACCATAGGTCAAGAAAAATAATTGGTAAGCTTAAATTATTTCATGGTTATTTAGGAAGAATTTTTTGTTGTAGAAAGTTCCACTGAAAAGGATTGCCCTTCAAATGCCTTCATAATGATATATACCAAAAAAGCTAGAAATAGTTCGGTCCCGAACATGCGGAAAGACATGACATGTATCCCATACATGCATTTTTGTGTTCTAGTGCATGTTACTCTAACATAATTTGCTACTTTTTCTTATAATTTCTTGAGTCCAAATCCTCACATGAAATAAAACAATTTTGCTAATACTCAGTATCAACTTTTCCACACTTGAGACAGTTCCCCACAATCAATCTTATGACTTCAACACTAGATTAGCCTTAAATGTGCGGAAAATAGACAGAATCTGTGATGCAGAACAAAGATGCTTGTCATTATCATTATAAAACCTTAACAAAATCTGAATTTCCACAGCAAATGTGTCACAGAGTCGCCATGTCTGCACTCTAGAAAAAATTGATGGAAAGGAATAAATCACCCTTTAAAGGCTAAGGAGTGATAAACGTTTTCAAAAAGGGTCACCTTTCTCGAAAATTAAATTTCGAGAAACGCTGTCACTCCTCGGCCCCTTTAAAGGGTGATTTAACCCTTCCACCATTTTTTTTAGTAATGCAAAAGTCCCACGGCTAAAGTGTATTTGAAACCTTTTCACATAATTTCAATTCAATGGTACTTCTTTATTGATCCAATTGGAGCATTTCGTTTGAAAGGAGTTTTGTAACAACAAGTAGTGCTCTAGTTATACCAGGGTTTACAGCCTGCATGGTACTTGCCCGTTCCTTAAAGCAGTCTCGGCTGTAATATAGTTTTGGCTGCATCTTAATATATGTCAATGATTATACGCATATGAATATGTTATGATGCATTAAGCACATTACAGAGATCTAATTGTTGCAAATGAGAGGCTGGACAACGTGCAAAGTCGCGCAAAAATATTTTGTGTGCTAGTGCTGTGTGTGGCGTATATAACATGTACCTCATTTTCCTAATATACTATGTTGATAATGGGTGGATACGAAAGAAAAATGCACATTAATTTTGTAATGATGTTTACATTTCATTTCCAGTGTAGTTTCTTATCATATAATCACTTTATTCTTTCCAAAGCACAAATAAATTTGTGAAAGAATATATATATTTATAGTTTACATAAAACTATATCCCCCGCTTTTATAGGAATGGGGAAGGACGGTTTGGAACTACCTTAGTGTGTAACCGCGTTACATTACATGTAATTCAAGGTTTATTTGAATACTCCTGACAATCCCAGCCAGTTCTAATCCGTTCTCAATCAATCATTGTCATCATACCAGTCTGTGTGAAAAAAAATGGTACAATCGGGGGAAAAAAATAATTAGTGTTTCCTAAATCCTTTTCATATAATGTGTGTATCTGGTACCAAAGTTAAAGCCAAAATATTTTCTTGTCTTGATGCGCTTTTTTAATTATATTTGCTTTTCGTAAAACAAAAGTATAGCTATAGTATAGTCAATCTAGGACAAAAAAGGGGTCAAACCCTACAACTAATGTCAACAGAAAATCTGAAACATCTTATTTGACAGTAAAGTCTCCTCTACAACATATCAAAAGTCCTAAGGATTTCTCGAGGTGGGAAAGGAGGTCAAAGGTCAAAGGTCATTACAGGTCATTTTGGCCTAAAATCATGTAAAATGATGGAATGTTATGTTATTTCAATTTATAAATAGAAAAATTATCAAAGCATTCTTATAAAACTTGGGTCGTCAATATGTATAGAAATAAATGGACAGGTTTTGTTAACCATTGAAGGTCAAAAGGTCAGAGGTCAATAAACGTCAAAAACCTGGGAAAATGCCACGAAAATTTCATTTGTCCTAGCTGCAAACTTGAACCCTCTACAGGTATGGTCAACCAACTTTGGTTCAATGTGTGTTAGTGTCAGAGCATGACACCTGTAAGCGTTTTCTGGTGAGTAAATACTTGAAGTTCAAAGGTCACTTGAGGTCCCACAAAAATCACCAAAAATCCTGATAATGTAAATTTGTGAAATCTCTCTTTGGGCCGTCTTAACTCATAACTTGAGAACGACCATAACAATGATCAACGAAACCAAGTGCAATCTTGAATGTTGATAAATGAACTTCTGAAGGCTTTGCATGAACCAAGGTATCTAATTTAAAGGTCAAAAAGGGTCAATGATCGAATGAAAATTTGACGGTTCAATTATATGCCAAAATGAACTTGTAAGATTTTCGAAGCGCACGTAATCATAACTGGGGCTTTTCAACAATCCAAACGTTGATCTATCAATAAATTTATAAAGTTAACCAACATAAAAATAAATGTTTTTTGAACTTCCCTGAAGGTTCAACAGGCTAATGGGTCACCAAAGAATGATTCATGAATTCTGTAAAAAAAGACAAATAGATGCAAAACCGACTTTATTAGTATTTGGCACAAAATGAACTTGATAGTTCTGAATGTTTGATCAAACAAATTGAAGCAATATCATGTATGGGATGAATGTAAGGAAAGATGAATACAAAGTTAACATGAAACAACTATTGCAAAGAGGCACATGGTCATAAAAGTTGCATTTAGACTTACCCAGAATCCACATGTTCAAAACAATGAAAGGGACTACTCCACCTGGGATGAGCCAAATGCGAGCTGCGAATTATGGTATAAACTCTTCAAAGTCACCGAAGGACACATATGACCTACTAGACACAGTAAACTATTATATTTCAGTATAATGAAATTCTTATGTCTTTCACAATTACTTACGCAAGCAACTTTCCTTGAATCACTCTAGCCCAGGAATATATTGCGGTCAAATGGCACTTGAATATTGCCAAACAAGCGTAACTTAGATAATGTTTCAAGACAAATTGTAAAAGTCACATTAAATGCAACCGAAAGACAAAATTTACTACATGAGAATGACCACCAAACGAGCAGAAGCTTGTTTCATTAATGTATACAAAAGTATCCAGATTGATAAATGATAAAAAGCAGTCAGGGGACTCCCATATTATAATGAATCTATGAAGGGCAACGCTACCAAATAATCGTCAATCACTGAAAAACATGTAGCATGTAGCATTTGATACCATAAGTTCCTGCCTTCCAATGGATAAAAGTCTAAAGAAACACTTTGTGATAGCATTAAACAATGACCTTTAACCTAGCGGTTGACAACTTGAATAGTCCATGATTTGACTAGGATACGATGTAACACTAGCAATATACGACTCAGAGTCAGCCAACAGTATATTGTAACATGTGATCTTCGACGCGCACACAAGGTCCGAAATATATGCCCTCGCGCCGCCCGAGTGACCCAAACATGATAGAATTGCCAGATCAGAAAGTACTACAGCCCAACAGTCAATTGATTAATAAAGCTTCCCGTATACAAAGACATCTGTTGACACTGCCCTTTGAATCCTGCTCGACCCACAAACTTACTTAGATCATCGATAACTCCCCTATGAAATTTAGTTGACAAAGCCGCCCACTACCACACTCCAAAATAAATAAGATCGCCCTCTTCACTGCGTATCGCGAATAACTGAACACAACTACATATAAATTGCAACCGAATCCCTTGACACTTTGACGCGTTCGACATCCTTGACGCCTACGATACTCGCAGGAAGAATCTAATCGAGATCAAACTATCCATGATGAATCGATACCGATCCCCAGTGTTAGATGAAAATATCTCAAGGTTTCTTGAAGGACGCAACCGCGACAAGGCCACGATCAAACGAAGCACCTTAATCAAACAAGATGGACCATATACACAATTTCGACAAACCTCCCATGTGACCCCAACCATAATAACTCCTACATTGAGCAACTCCACTATAAACATACTCCAAATCGTAAATATCAGATCCATTCTTCTTATAACCGTTAATACAATACTATCCTTAATAAGTAGTGAATGAAGCTAATTAATCAAAGTGGATGCGAATAACTTTGGATGCTATCGCACTAAGTGACCGCCAAAAGTAACGACAACAAAAACCCGGCGGTGACGAGACGAACGCACGGAATACGACTCCACGAGTACAGTGGACGGGGCAACCCTAGAAAACATTGATGTCTCGCACCACGCTTCGAGGTAGCGCAGCAAAAAAAGAACAATTTACATCATATCCAGTAAGCCGCAAGAAAGCCGCAGTTTAAGACCAAGATTTGAATAAATACAGGCTGCACAATCAACGTAACACCACAAAAAGAACAACTACACTTTTGAAAAATGGGCTGCCAAAATATAAAGTGAAGTAGTAATGATTTTAGTTTAATGAATTACATGTATGGAAAGAACTCATAAATGCCTCAAATTTCTAATATGATCACATCCCCAAAAAATTCCAAAAATAAGTCAGCAAACGATGATTCAAGTAAGCACGTTACTTCCTTCAGTCCCCCAATGACATAATAAGTCATATGGACCCAAAATAGGCGTGCCGCAAGAATTTAACCACCTACACAAATATTGTCAAATTCATGAAGGAGAAGTAATTTGGAGCCCTTACCCCTGAGATATATGAGGATGATATGCAGCCATAAGTGATCAATCCATTTGATTAGTGTTGGAAAGAAGGGTTATTAGTGTGCTATAACAGTTGTGGAATTTCGGAATGCCTATTAGAAATTACTGTGTAAGCTTTGTACATTGCATAGAAACCATAGAAACTGCGACGTTTTGCTTTTGATTGGAACAGGAAAGGTATCTCTTATCATTATTATACCATTGGTGTACTTGTTCGAAATCAAATTTTTTGTACTCTCAAATGGTGTCAACTCCGATTCTATTTAGAGTATGAATGTACGCTTGTCGAATCAACTTGTTTAGTTCGCATATTCTTGTCAGGGGCGTCGTATGAGATGAGTGTGCACCAAACTGTCACGAATCGTGGGACAAGATACAGGAGTGCGACTGTAGTTTCTGCGAATCTCGCTTATCGCTTATAATTGTGATCTATTCTATTGCATGTCTTTATTCGGGAAAATTGTCATATCTTACTGTCTGAACAAAACATTGTATCCATTCACTCATCTCTTTCTACGCCTCATGACTCTGGAAACGAGAGTATCGTCTTTCTTTTATTTATCTCTCTATTCAAACATACATTATTCATATATGTGCTGAATATTCCAAGCTAAAATGCATCCCATAAATACCTACGCACATGCAGGCGAGTCATTGTAATTCGGTATGCATCTAAGTGCATACATATGGGAGATCAGTTATTCCACCGATTCTATTAGGTGCAATAGATATATCCCTCATACATAAAGCATGAAATAGTGTGTACGCGAAGCGCTACCCAAAGAATAGAGTTATCTAAATTTCCACATACTATCCTTATTGTTCTTACTCTAACATACATCAATGTAACAAATTGAGCATCGTAGTATTCCTCGAAGTACTCTTTAATTAAATTAAATATACCAACCCACTAGAATCTCCTACGGTCATCTTCTCGCGCTCCACTCTCTCGCAAATTCGCTGTCAAAAAAAAATTAACAAGAGGGAAGAACAAAGCTATATAAGAACTAGATAGACCAGTACCATCGCCAGTCGTGAGCGTGAGTGCTATCGACATCTTAGCACATCTACAAGTAGTACTAATAGATATGAGTAAATACCTGTTATTATGTGGTAAAACTTCTACAAGTAGCGGAATCTACATCGTGTTTATATTGTATTCACTTCATTCCTGACTGTACACAACAGTGCTCTGTCCATCCATGATGTGTACATTGTATTGTAAATTTGTACAGTAGCCGCCGTTGAGGCCATATTCTAATTTAAATTGAATGCAACTGTGTTCGGACTATAAAATTCCATTAATATCTTGATTATATACTTGTATAAGATCATAGTGGTGTTATTGAAAAACACTGTACTATATAGAACAGTGATCAGATATAAGCCTCTTATCGCAATTTTTGTGTAGATAAAAGAATAATTTAATTACCGACTTGACTTTTTACCTCTTAAACGTCTCCTCCCTCTATTCTTATGGATTTGATATAGAAGATTTTTTATAGCTAAGATCCTAGTAGTTCAGACCACTCTATAAATTAGCAGCTTATAATAGACGCTTTGGTCCATCTTGCCTGAATCTAGTCTCACTTAGATACTAACTTACTGTGTGATAGTGATATATTCTGACGAGATTAAATATTCAATACAAACGCAAGTCCCAATGCATTTGGTTTAGCATAGTCTTATGCAGCATTGCTTCTCGTTCTCCTTTCAGTTATTTACTACATTAATATTTTCTATATTTAAATTTCACGGTCACGTCCGCAAAGCAGAATGGACTAGATAGCTCAATCGATGATCTGAAAAAGATTGATCAAGTTCCTATAAGAAACTGTGTCATAGAGATGAAACCTCCATGAATAAGAAAATTATGATGTACTTGCGCCCATTTACCTTGAGTAATATGTTTTGATAGTATTCATATTGTCATACTAATGCACTTCTGCATGACGGTCATGTGAAATCATGACTCTGCGCAATAGAAATCTCACGTGCTAGTGCATATGAGCCACTTTTGATAAGCATATACTGACAGAACAGGGGTGTTTGCAGATGCAGATATAAAACATATGTTAAATTACGAATCTCGAATAAAAGCAAAACATCCCCTAACGCAGGTGAGTGAGACAGATAACTCTTCATCAACTGTTAGAGACATTTTATAGTTAAATTTGTGCGAGGGAGTAGAAATTCACAAGTGTTAGAAAGAGATAGAATCACTATGTCAAGAATGTACGGAGGAAGACCACGACGACGAGAAGAAGTGACCTATCACTAGTATAGTCAACCGGGAGAGAACCATTACGAAAGGCGGGCCGAGATGCACATACATAGATGTTGACAGCAGTGAGGATGCATTAACTCGACATTCACTCATGACACGCATCATTAACCGTGATACCTCGCAAAGGATAGCCTATCAACTAGATAGCGTGCAATTACAATAAGGCTGTATATCTAATTCATGATTATGCCAACTAGTCATCCCCAATTCAGACAAATTCGACATAAGCAATCGCCAATATATGCTCAACTTGAACTTTATAGATCCTCTCTGAATCTCTTAGTTGATCCCTGATCCTTACCTCCTTCTTCGAGACTCTGCTATATACTTTGGCCCTTCCTCCACAATCCCCCCTTTACGCGATTATCCCATATTTATAGTTCTCCAAAATGAAAAATATTCTCATGCTATATACAAATTCCCTGAGCTCGACGCACTATATTGTCTCCTGCGACTAACTCTAATCTCTCTTCTCTCCAATATCTCAGTGTGACCACCAGAAGATGATATCGGTTTCCTGCTCATTCCATCTGAATATGCCTTTTCGCCTCTCTCCAGTGTCCTATACCTCCCTCAATACCTCTCCCTCCTCCGTCTTTTGTTGCTGATATGAGACGGCTGGTATAGAATGCTGGACGGAAATCACGCAAAAGACGGTCCTTGAAATACTAGAAGTCATGGCGTGGAGTTATAGATTAAACAAAGCAGATCCAAGCGTACAATATCACGTACTTGGTTTGTGAGATGATGTCTCATCAATAGGATGATTAATAACAAGAATAAAAGAGTGACCGCTGAATAGCCCAAACCAGTTTCTTACTACACACCTTAATTACGTATGAGAACAGTCATCCTTCAGATCAGCCATGTCTTATCCCTAGATTTTGCATTGGAGCGACGCCCGGATTGAGACAAAAGTCAATTAATACAGAATCAGATATAACTCCATACTAGAATCTACAAGTGTATATGATTATTGCTGTTTATCTTAGAGATGAAATTTTGAACATTAGAGTCGTGTTTAATGGTGAAAATTGTACGATACAATGAATTTCCATGGTGGATTTAAAAGAATATAATTCCTAGAATATGTAATGCATGATGTAACTATTACTAGGTACAAGTATATTTCTGGGTCCTTCAGTGGTACCATGTTTCAAATCTCATACTCTCCTCATATACCTTTTCTCTCCCTCCCTCATGTACTCATCTCGTCTCCCTTTGATCTTCCTACCTCATGTTCTCCCCTCTCTCTTACTCCCTTTCTCGTCCCCCCTTCACGTGACTACTCCCTGCCCTCATTTCTCTATCTGATCTCTGCTACGTTTTTGCCGGGAGGGCCATAAACCTTAGGCCTGAAGATGTGTATTTTGTCCAAGTAAACCGACAATAACGAAGAAGGCCTCTCCAGACCAGGCGACGAGTGATGGAGAGTGGAAAGCCCACCCACAAACAGGAGGCAGAGGGGTGTCTGTTTGCCTAGATTGCACGTCAGTTGTAGGTTCACTTATCTAGAAACTCTCAAATATCTTGACACACTCCATATAATAGTAAAGTCCTGCGTACTCCCAAACCATAAACCTGGCAACTAATCTAACTAGTCCAAAATTATGAAAACAGAATGACACTCCGCGACAGAACGCCATTTTCTTTACTAGAAAGGGGTTTAGAACAAATGCATTTAGTTTTCGTTTGGTGAATTTCAATACGGGAAAGCGCTTTATAAGTAGCTTTTCCCATAATTAAGCGCGCATAAGATTATCGGACCATGAGGTTGATAAACCCAGGAAGAAATAGTGTGCTCAAAATAATCCGACCATCCGTTCCCCTCACAACCAATCAGACGAGCAGCATTCACAATAAAAAAAGTACGATACAACAACAACAGCTATCAGTCCCAGCACCAGATCAAACTGAACTTTAGACATAATCAAAAGTTCCAAATCATGCGACTCAATGCTCTGGCAGATAGTAATTCTAACAAAAATACATCTTTACCGAGTATCACTTATTGGAACCCGAAAGACCAGGTATAGTCATAATATGATTACACAAGAGCTTATATTAAAAAATCTAACAAAAGGGATCATGTACAATTTTGCATGTCATCAGAAATGGTGCTGTTCCCTAACGAGTATATGTTCGATCACCAAAATCCTTCGGCGTACTAGGTATGAATAATCAAGTCAACATCAATAATGAAATACAAATCCACACTACCATATCCGTAGAATACCACATTTCTCATTAAGTTCAGCTGCAACCAATTATGGAACTTTTATCATTATGAGGGAATCATAGACACAGAATCTCATGCTCAAATTGTGAAAGAGCGTATTATCACTCAGGCTCAGCTGTGTTGCGTCGTATGTGCCCTTTTACGACGACTTTTGTAAATGGCGTAATTCACCCGATTAGCCTACCAGCTGTATGCATACTGTCCAGTGTCCCAGTCGTGTTCTTTCATTTATTTTTCACTTGTTCTTATCTACTAAATACTATGTAATCAGACCGAGCACAATGGCGCGGGCTAGGAGCCCGCATCGGGCTTGAGCCCCGGTGCCCGGACAAGGGGTCTAATTGCCTTCCAGGTGACAGCACAGACGGGAAAAATACAGGTCGGTTTGGCAGATTAAGAACGGGACATCAAGGTGCGAACTTTGAAAGAAAATAATCCAGTTCACAAATCGGTAGACGTGATTGAAACCATAGATTAAAGGAGAATCCATAAATAATGCACCGTGCCCCACATTCTTCAGATATCAGTCTGTTAAAGATTATGGCTAAAAAACTTCCCATTAAATTGACTTTCTAATCCACGGTGAGGATTATTAAACAATTGAAAATACTCTAAAAATGTATTTGGTAAAGAAAAAAAACTGACTAGAGCAACGTCACATCCTAGTTTGATTCATTCAGACACATCAATAAAAAGATCATGACCAAAGGCGAGTTCAATACGATACGGGGATCAAATAACATATACCCTCGCTCTGAGCCTGATCTTGCACCCCATCACTGCAAACATTACGCCCACTAAAGCACCACTGAATAACCTTGAATTACGAATCGGAGACTTAATTATAGTAGGCCCGCAATACATCATTTCCTGTTCACTCATCGCCCTATAAGCGTACAATCCCAATATGAACGATATTTCACTTAGCCAGCCCCACTCATCATAATTGATCCAAATTAGGAATTTCTAATATAAATCCTCAATTCATAACTCCAAATAATACTTTCCTTCATACAAATTTACGGTCGAGCGCACTTCCTGCGCACACCCTAATTTCCATACCCTATTACAAAAAGTGAACAGCTTAGCTTCAATTCATGCATGACTTATTTTGGACTTTTTGATGTCATTAAGAAATTTGGATAATGAGCTTCCATAGATGATAAATTTCATTACCTAAAATCATATATTTTTTATTTCTGGCAGCCATTTCAAAAAGGTATAGTTCTTTTTGGGACGCACTGTATTGTTCACATCCTGGATCATATGACTCGCTTTGCGGTTAGCATGATATTTATTTCATTTTGTGCCCTCCGCCCGAAGGTCGTGCGGCAGGTTACAGTTCATTTTTCGGGTTCGTCTCTCGTCCGTACGTCTCTCGTCCGTACCGTCCGATTCCGGATCCATCTGTTCGTGTCGAATTATCTGCGGAGTTATCTCAAGAACCTTGAGATTCACGCTTCAACCGTTACAGGATAGTATTTATTACATAGGAAGATGATTGAAATTAGATTGAGTACTTAGGTCAAAGTTAAGGGTCACAGAGTCAATTGTGAAATCCATGTATTACAGTCGATATCGCACTTATCTCAAGAACCAACTTGAAGATCTCAACTTCAACTGGAGGATGGTATGTATCTCCATAGGAAGATGAATCTGATTAGAATTTTGGCTATTGGACAGGTCCTCAGGGCTCAGCAGAGGTCAATATGTGAAATTTCTTGTTTGTGTAGTTATCGCCATATGAAGCACGAGTTCTTATTATATTTTGGTGTGTGTAGGTCAAACAAATTTAATAGGTTGATCTACATAAAGTGGCGTCACAAGGATCAAGTCAACGGTCAAAGATGTCTTCTGTATAAGGAAAATCAATTAGAATGAATGTGCTGTATATTATCTGATCTGGCAATGGAGGAGGCATAAATTGTCGACCGTGCGCGGTTCGAGGATTCATCGTACATATACTTTCTGGTGACATCGGATATTTGCAGTGTTACAGGGCGTACCATCAAAATCATGGGTGGACTATTCAACAACGCTAGTGAAATCATTTATCAGTGCTTGCTAACTTTATCATGGAACAAAACTATGTACATGCACATGTACATAGTTTTTCATTATTTGACGATAGGTAGCTGCCAAAAAGACATTATATCATTAGTCCCTCTATACATAATGCAACCGTACTTTGATAACATAATGAAAAATCTCGTTATCTCATGAGAAATTTGTCTTTCGTCATTAATGACCTTTAAATTGCTTGAAACATATAGTTACAGTTGGCATATCAGTGCCAATGAACCGCAATAACCTTCCTAATTACAGTGCTTGCGAAGTAATTGTGAAGACAAAGGAATTTTCATTGATACTGAAAAATAGTTTACTGTCATACATATTGTTGCCTTTCGACTTTGAAGAGTTTTACCTCCCGCATCAGTTGGCTCATCTCCCATCAGTAGTCCCTTTCATGTTTTGGACAGGATTTTAAGCTAAAATACATTTTCAATGACCATTGCCCTTTTGCATAGTTGTCATTAAACTTATGTATCTTCATTCTTCTTACATGTATACAGAATTGCTTCAAGTTTGTTTGACATACATTCAGAAACTATCAGTCATTGCCAAAACATAAAGTAGTTTCTCATCTTTTCTTTTTTAAAGGAATTAGACATTCATTTGGTGACCCCTGACCGTTGACCTTCATGGAAGTCACAAAAAACATTATTTAGTTACCTTTATAAATATGATAGATCAAAGTTTGGTTGAAATGCCCCCAGTTATGATTACCCCAAAATCTTACAAGTTCATTTGCATGATAATTGACCCAAAATTTATTGACATCTGACCTTTGACCTTTAAATAGATACCGGTCATCAAAGCCTTCAAAGTTCATTTCAACATCAAGATTGCACTTGGTTTGGTTGACATTATTTTAGTCGATCTCAAGTTATAGTTAAAGCCCAAAGGAACTTTCACAAATTTACACAGGATTTTGGATTTTTATTGACCTCTGACCTTTGACCTTCAATATTTATCACCAAAACCTTACAGGTTCATTCACCTAACAACATTGAACCAAGTTTGGTTGACATACCTGTAGAGGGTCTCAAGTTGCAGCTAGGACAAATGAAATTTTCGTGGCATTTTCCCAGGTTTTTGACGTTTATTGACCTCTGACCTTTGACCTTCAAATGGTTACTACCAAAACCTGTCCATTTATTTCTATACATAATTGACCCAAGTTTTGATAAGAATGCTTTGATAATTTTTCTATTTATAAATTGAAATAAACATAACATTACATCATTTTTACATGATTTTAGGCCAAAAATGACCTGTAATGACCTTTGACCTTTTGACCCCTTTCCACCACTCGAAATCCTTAGGACTTTTGATATGTTGTAGAGGAGACTTTACTGATCAAGATACATGTTTCAGATTTTCTGTTGCAATTAGTGTGAGGTTGACCCCTTTTTTGTCCTAGAATGACTATACTATAGCATAACTTTTGTTTTACGAAAGCAAATTATATAAAACAAAGCGCATCAACAAGAAAAATATTTTGGCTTTAACTTGGTACCAGATACACACATTATATGAAAAGATTTAACACCTAAATTATTTTTTCCCCGATTGTACCATTTCTTTTTACACAGACTGTATGATGACAATATTGATTGAAACGGATTAACTGGCTGGGTTGTCAGAGATTACAAATAAACCTTGATTACATGTAATGTAACGCGGTTACACACTAAGGTAGTTCCCAAACCGTCCTTCCCCATTCCTATAAAGCTGGGGATATAGTTTTAGTAACTATAAAATATAATCTTTCAAATTTCTATTGTGCTTTGGAATAGAATAAATGATTATATGATAAAACACATACACTGGAAAATGAAATGTAAACATCATTACAAATTAATGTGCATTTTTCTTTCGTATCCACCATTTACAACATTAAGTATATTAGGAAAATAGGTACATGTTATATAGCACACACACACACACAAAATATTTTGGCCACGACTTTGCACGTTGTCCAGCCCTCTCATTTGCAACAATTAGATCATCCTGGTAATGTGCTTAATCATCATACATATTCATGTGCGTTATATACATTTGACATATTAAGATGCACCAAAACTATATTACAGCAGACTGCTTTAAGGAACGGGCAAGTACCTCAGTGTAACCCTGGTATAACTAGAGCACTACTTGTTGTTACAAAACTCCTTTCAAACGAAATGCTCCAATGGATCAATAAAGAAGTACCATTGAATTGAAATTATTGTGAAAAGGTTTCAAATACACTTAGCCGTGGACTTTGCATTACTAAAAAAAAAATGGTGGAAAGGGGTAAATCACCCTTTAAAGGGGCCGAGGAGTGACAGCGTTTTCGAAAATTTAATTTTCGAGAAAGGTGACCCTTTTTGAAAACGTTATCACTCCCTTAGCCTTTAAAGGGTGATTTATTCCTTTCCATCAATTATTTTCTAGAGTGCAGACATGGCGACTCTGCTGACACATTTGCTGTGGAAATTCAGATTTTTGTTAACGGTTTATAATGATAATGACAGCATCTTTGTTCTGCATCACAGATTCTGCTATTTTCCGCACATTTAAAGCTAATCTAGTGTTGAAGTCATAAGATTGAATTGTGGGAGAAACTGTCTCAAAGTGATGGGAAAGGTTGATAACAGTGTATCTAAGAATTGTTTATTCATGTGAGGATTTGGACTCAAGAAAATTATAAGAAAAGTACCAAATTATGTTAAGAGTAACATGCACTAGACACAAAAAAATGCATGTATGGGACTACATGTACATGTGCTCGCATGTTCGGGACCCGAACATATCAGCTTTTTTGGTCATATTATCATTATGAAGGCATTTGAAGGGCAATCCTTTTCAGTGGAACTTTCTACAACAAAATTCTTCCTATATACCATGAAAATAATTTAAAAGCTTACAATTATTTTCTTGACCTATGGTTCACCTTTCCCACTACTAAACACTAGATTCTCTTTAATTATACCATCGACAAGGGCCTATGAAAATTGTTCGATAGCAAACTGGGTATCAAAGATCACCAAAGTATGACGGTGATACCTTCTGAGCTAATGTGAGGATTAGGGTGTATTTGGGTGTGTGCTTGTACGTGTGGATGAAATGGGTGCGTATGTAGAGTGTATGTGTGAAGTTGTGTGTGTGTGTGTGTGTGTGTGTGTGTGTGTGTGTATAGTTTAGTATTAGGTGTAAAAGATGGTATGTGTTGCTGTATGTCTTTGCGCGTGCAAATAAGTAACAATTGTATTCTCAATTTCTTTATTTTAAGATCACCATAACCATGATAACAACTATTTTTAGATTTTAGATTAGATTTAGATGAGATTAGATTTTTTTATTTCAGATTTTGTTGTCTTCTGTAGATGTGTTTTAGTGATGCTTGTAAAGATCCATATGAAGAGGGTACCGATAAATGCTAGGAGGATGACTCTGCCAGGATTTATCATGAAACCCATGATTATCTTCATACTTTTCACAAGACAACTTCAAGCACTGCTCTTTGTCGAAAAACGAATTGCTCGAATAAATCATCAAAGATAGGTAATGCGCCTAGATTATTGTTCAAAATGTTCGTTATAATGGCTTTTGCAACTTTATTATGGTATCTCACTTGTCATGAGACGGTTTTAAAACGGATTTGGGACTATTTTGAAACAGATTTGAGACGGTTTTCAAACTTGTCGCGCAGGCATCTCCGCGAAGTGAGGTACCACCATCAGAGGTTTGATTTTACATGGACAATGAAATACTTTGCTATTTTGGCCATTTCGAGGATAATCATTTTCCAATATACAATCGTCTGTTTACAAACATAACGGGCAGGGGTCATCGTTTTCTTAATTATAAACACTGAGATTATGGCGCCGTAATGCGGCGGTCACAACTCGTCGTAGCCTACGGGGCACGTGCCATCGACGTAGCCTGCGTTGCATGTGCAATGCACGCACAGGTCCTGGGTCAACGTCTGCGATTCCTGCGTTTCTGTAGTAAGGGTATTGTAAAAACCTCCTGTCCGTCGTACATGCATTGTACCTTCGAGGTACCTCCGCTGCACGATTTTTCTACGAAATCCGTCGTATAGGGAGTTGCACGTCGAAGGTACGGCGAGTTGTGACCGCTGCATAAAGCACCTCGGGTTTCAATCAGCAGACCATAATAGGTTAGCTTTTTACAATAGTGTTAAGTATTACCGTTTTATCTTGTATAGAGATTAATTTAAAAGCTTTCGTTTAATGCGGCGGTCACAACTCGTCGTAGGCTACGGGGCACGTGCCATCAACGTAGCCTGCGTTGCATGCAGGCCAATTTCTGCGACTCCTACGGGTTTAAAATTGGTTGCAGGACAGGTACCTTCGTCGTGCCTGCTAAGTACGTCGTTTGTACCTGCACGTACGTTCGTCTTGCAATTTCTCTGCAAATGTGATGGCGTCACTTGCAGGAAAAAACGTACGGAGAAGGTGCAGGCACTGTGCAATCGTCGTGCGTGCAAGGTGCGTGCTCGTACAACGATTGCAAGACGATTGTACGTGGCAGGAGAAAAGTTTTCTTTTGTATTTTAATATGAATATTTATGACGTATACTTGGGGTCATGTAGGTCACTCTCATGTAAGATTAAATTGCATTTTAAAAAAAGATACCACTGGGGGTCTGAGCTCTCCCCTTGACTGTCTTGGTTGGGGCTGAATACTATGAACCCCAATGTTTGAGGGGGCATGGGTCTCGATTCGATCCCCATTGAATCCTACTTTCTTGTGATGGGTATGAAATAGAAAGCAAAAAATTTCACTGGCCCCTTGATCCGCACGGACTATTGCTAACGCCAAAATTCGAGATGTTGGGCTGTTTAGACATTAAATCGTGCGAGCTCGTAGAGCGAGCAAATAATTTTATAAAAATATATTCCTATATTATACTTGATAACAAATTGGGAGCAAGAAGGCTCTAGGATATGAAGTCCTGCCCCCGAAATATAGTGAGCCCCAACAAAGATAAGTATGGACCTCTGGTTCTATATAAAAAAAAATAATTATCGAGCACGCAGGGGCGAGCTGAAAATAAAAGTTGTGATGTTGAGATAGACCTGAAGAGTCATTTATAGCAATCGGTAGCAGGAAAGGGGCTAGTAATATCGCAGCCTCCTACAAAGGGAGAGGGGGTTAAATGGCTGAGTCAAACCGATAGGAGGATGCCCTTTGTAAGGCTCAATGATAATGAAACCCACCCCACAAACAACGGGGTGTTCAAAGACTTCTGATACCCAACCAGAAAGTAGTGACCTTTGATTCTACAAAACTAAACTGAACTTTAAAATTGCAAAAGCGCAGAGTGGGCTATATATATAAAAGGATGTTATTTGAGAGATTTGAAATGTATCCGGATGTTTCAAAAACGAATTTGAGGGGACAAGGAGGGAAGGGCTCAATAATA
>CALNVZ010003426.1:13523283-13574325 GCA_940671915.1 Paracentrotus lividus
GAGAAAAAGAAGGGAAAGAGAACGAAAAAAAAGATTTAAAAAAATACAGAGAGAGAGAGAGAGGGAAAAAAAAGAAAGAAGAAAAGTATGTTGGAGAAAAAGAAGGGAGAGAGAACGAAAAAAAGAAAGAAAAGTGAGGTGAAAAATGAAGACAGAGAGAGAGAGAAGAAAAAGAAAGGATGAGAACAAAATTAATTTTTTCTTAATACTAGTAGAGAAGAGAGAAGACCAATGAGGAAAAAAGAAGAAGAGACGCAAGATGGAGAAAAGAAGGGAGAGAGAAACAAAAAAAGAGAAAGAAGAGGAAAGAGAGTGAGTGTGCGAGCATAAGAAATGTCAGAGGAAGAAAAGACCGAGTGTAAGAATGAGAGGAAAGAGAACCGTCAATGTAGGATAAACAAAATCATAGGCCATTAATTACGCAGGAGTAAAAGAGAAGGAGAATCAAGGAGGAGGCGGGCACTCAGGTGGCTGTGCGAAGAGCTGAGGAGGGGAAGGGGCGCGGTAGGAAAGAGGGATTTGTTTGTTTTGGTGTGGTTGAGAAGACAGATGAGGGGCCAGCTGCCAAAAATGGTCGAAATATGACAGTAGCACGAGGAGTGTAGCGCCGGGATGAGAAGATGAACGATTGCAAATTGCACCTGGTTTATGAGAGGCGGGGGGGCCACAAGACACACAGAAACAAAACCAAGTAGTTCGTTACACTGCCAATCAACACTATTTCAAAATAAGAAAAAAGCTTGTCAAATAAAATAAATAATAAAAAATATATAAATAAAAAATAGCAGTGGCAAAAATAGTTGTATCCAAATGCTTGCCATAATATCAATGCAAGAAGAAGTTTGGCAATATACTTGCTAGGCTGACATCAATCAAGATTCACTTTTTTCTTTCGAATTTAAAGATACTACACACACGTCTAGGTAAATAATTTGAGGACTAACAAGCTGTTTTCAAAATAAAGGCTGACAGTCCAAACAAAAGTTATCGATACTAGGCTGACTTCAATCGAGATTCACTTAATCTTTCGATAAGATCAGCATTACGCGAAGCTTCGAGTCAACTCCACCTATATATTTATTTCATTCGCTGAGGTACAATGATCTGAGGAAACACAAACTTGCCCACACAATGGATATAGTACCACCGAGGAATGCAATTTGAGCCTGCTCTATGGCGATACCGTACCGACTTTTGTAACAGGCCGAGTTGCTTGGGTTGATTTGGGACGACTCTTTTAACAATATAGTATATTGGTGTGTGCTGTGCATTGACGGCGCCATTTAATAGGGGTGAACTACGGCCAGGACAAGGCAGTGAATGCGGTGAGTTTTCTCCCTTTTTTCTATGTGTACATTAAAAAAATATGATTGAAATTTGTACAAAGTAAACAAAAAAGTTTGTAGGATCGTTAGGTGTATCATCAAAGGCATTGTAAAATCATACAAAAAAGTGGTCAAAAAAAAATCTACTTTTTTCGAGGGACTTGGTTAACGAGGTCGATACTACGTATCGACCTCGTAGTAATGAGTGTTACAACCCAAAAATCACAAAATAGTATTAGTAACGGCATAACAGCAGCGCTTTATTCAGTACGATGGGGTGACCATAGTCTACATAGTTGGCGCAAATCAAAATTGGCAAAAATAATACAAAAATGCAACACTCAATCAACAATTTGGGTGTTTCCATTACCTGCTACCCTGCTACACTTCCAATTTCTGCTATACACCTTTTTCAATTTGGACTCGACCATTTATCCCTTTCTGTGATTGGCTTATTTTGCTCCATGAATATATATATCGCCAACCTTTCCCGATAATGTATTTGCATAAGAAGGAATGTAATTTTGTGTTGCGTGACTTTGTGTGCGATAAACGTCACGCGAAAAATCGATACGAACTCGTAGGATTTTTACTGCCAAATCCTTGATCTGAACGCTTTTTCTCTTTATTCATATTTATCATTTCATCATTATCTGTTAATAATAAGGCCGTCTAGATGCTTTCGATCGTTCTTAAATGTTGATTTCGGGAACGTACATTGGTACTACAAATACCAAGATTGTTTGCCTGAGAAGCGACAGCGCAGTAGCAGCGTCACGAGCTCTTCATTTGTTAAAGTCGTGAGTCAAATCGAAACCGACGGTTTTTTTTCTTTCTCTTCTTCTTGAGTTTGATTTTCTGACAGTCATGACTGTCATTCACTATTGAAAAACAGAAAAACAACCTAAAAATAAGATATTTTTTCTTAAAGAAAATCAGTGTGCCTAAAGTGGCAGATACGAATTTTTCAACACCCCCCCCCCAAAAAAAAAGAAGAATAAATATTAAAAAAAAAAAAAAAAAAAAAAAATAGTTTCACACCATTAACTAAAGCCATTTATTATATACTAATAATAATTATTATTATTTAATTATTCAAACATTACACTCATATGAGTAGATTATCAACTTTGTTATGCTAGCGTATATATTATATATATTTTTTTTTTTTTTGTGGGGGGGTGTTGAAAAAAAAATGGGTCCCATAGGGCTAACTCTCTAAAAAATCTTGTATCTGCCACTTTAGGCTACACTGAATCTTTAAGAAAAAATAATCTTATTTTTAGGTTGTTTTTCTGTTTTTCAATAAGTGAATGACAGTCAATGACTGTCAGAAATCAACTCAAGAAGAAGAGAAGAAAAAAAAACCTCGTCGTTTTCGGATTTGAACTCACGACTTTCAAATGAAGAGCTCGTGACGCTGCTAACTGCGCTGTCGCTTCTCAGGCAACAAACCTTGGTATTTTGTAGTACCCATTTTACGTCTCCGAATCAACATTTAAGACGATCGGAAAGCATCTAGCGCCTTTATTAACAGATATGATGAAAATGATAAAATAGAATAAAGAAGGAAAAGCGTTTACAGATCAGATTTGGCAGTAAAAATCCTACGAGTTCGTATCGTATTTTTCGCGTGACGTTATCGCCAACGTACACGCACACAAAATTACATTCCTTCTTATGCAAATACATTTATCAGGAAAGGTGGCGATATATATTCATGAGCAAAATAGCCAATCACAAAAAAGGATAATGGCGAGTCCAAATTGAAAAAGGTGTATAGCAGAAATTGGAAGTGTAGCAGGGTAGCAGGTAATGGAAACACCCCAACAATTTCTCACAATCAACAAAAAATATGAATAGGCTACCAAATAAATGGCAAAATTCCAAACTCCCAATTAAAGAGGTGAACTAGACTCTAGGTCAAAGGGTTTCAACGATATTGCGATTTCAAAATTTAATTTAGAAACTATGTCGATCGAACGATAGCGCATTCATTCTGCTGAAAAAGTCAGAAAAACAGCGAGACCTTATTTCACACAAAGCCCGGATGATTGACAAAGATTTATCAAGAAATTCCATCACTCATCAGTCTAAGGAAAGGGAATCCGAATTACATTCTAGATCTAAGTAAAAATTTCATAGAATTAGGCCTAGATCTAGGTGATATGAATATCTAGTGACAATTTTGATGACATTAAATCAGAAAATGATGATTTCCAAACCCTTGGCCCGGAAGGTCGGATTTTTCAGAAGGGACACGCAATTTTCCGATGTTTGGTCAATAATTTCATATTCAATACACCGTACTGTGAATGTGATGACAGTTTGGAACTGAAGCAGTTTTTGGTCCCTCTATCTGGTGCTATCAGATTTTCAAAATATTAATTACTTTTTGAGATATCTGATGTGCGTGAACTGAGGTCACGCGCAAATTATTTCTGTGTATAATGAAGACCCCTAGACCCTACTTATTCTTCAGAGAAAAGGTTTTCAATAAATAAAAAAAACACTCTTGATATTTTCCTGATCGATGCAGTGGAAAAAGGCACGGGAACACGTTTAGTCTTCCCACTAAAGTTTTGCCACAGTCTTGACAGTATGTTTAACAGTACACATAGATCCATGTACATGTATTGACTCTTTCCTGCAGAACTCAAGATGGGGGACCCAAATTTGGCGCCCATGACAGAGCTGGCGAGGCTGAACTTACGTCGTCATCGTCAATCTCTTATTGACGACCTCGACGTCGAATCCATCTCTGACCAGCTTATAGAAGATATGGTACTCGAAATAGATGATGTAGAACTGATCATGTCAAAGGTATAATCAATTTATCTCAGTATTTTTTTTCCACTAGGATCAATGGTCCTTTTTGTGTTTGAATTGCATCAATAATCAAGAATTTTCAAGCAGTATAAATTTATTTTGCACTAGATGGTTTTGATGTCTTTTCTAATAATTACTGCCTACCATTCGTTGCATACTATGATCATTAAAAGTTAACGAGTCCAGTTGTTGTTCATTTTGTTGTTGTTTTTAGTTTTTACTGTAATTCCTTCACTGTCATTCATGAATATTTGCACTATCTCTGTTGCAAGTAGACAAACGTTTGATCCATCTGCCATACTTCTGTAATAAAGATCTACAGTTCTCTGCTCTTGTACCTTACAATTTCAGTAAGAAACTGTTTTTCTATTATTTTGTTTGTTTTTTTTTCTGCTAATAATCATGTACATGTATGTTCTTTTTTTTCTAATAAGGCCAACATGTACATGTATACACATACAGTACAGTACAGTGCACATGTATTAACAATTTTCCACGATTGCATTAAATGTTAACTGATCCTAGAATTCAAAAACTATTTAAAAAAATCAACAAAACAACAAAAGCAAACAAAAAACTTCTAATCAATCCTTGGCATGCTGAAGAGGCATCTGTGCACAATCATAGAATTAAATTGAACAATCGTAATAATTGTTTTTCCCAGCTATTTTTGTACAAGAGAAAGTAAAACATTAGCTACTGATCATACATAACGTCTGTAGTAAAGCTACCAGTATAAACATTGTCATTTGAAAAGCAGAATTCTGAGAAAATATCTGAACAACAATTGTCATTGTTATTGCCTTCAGAATATATTCAGCATGTAAAGAGTTAAAGACAAACAGATTAGTGAGGAGTTTTACTCTTAGGATACCTGCCATACTTGTATAGGCCTACATAAGATTAGAAATAGGTGACAACAAGTTATTGTTTGGTACAGTACGCAAATACAGTATAGATTTAAACAAATAACATAATAATGTTTTGGGTAGTGTGTGGCATTAATAATTATTTGCCAATTTTTGTTTCACTACTTCCTTATCGGTAGGCCAATTCAATTAATAACAAACACTGGGTTGAGAGATGTTGGCAAGTTATGCGTGGTTGGCTGAAACAACAGATTTCCTCTGCCAAAATTGCGATTTTAATTACTTTGTAGATTACATGACATGACATTGACAGTATTTAAGTGATCATTTAAAGTACATGCACCCTGAACCTTTTCCAACCCCAACAATGAACATTTCATATTAGTTTCAATGATTATTTGTGATCTGGTGGAAGAGATCACCTGGCTCTAATCATGCATTTTAACTCAGTTATTTTGACAAGTACAGTATGATACAATATATTTCCTACAACCACTCAGGGGGGAGTTTCATAAAGCTGTTTGTAAGTTGCAAATGACTTTACATTCAACTTTTGAAGCCTTCTTATACTACATGTAAATGAATGAGGATATAAGTGATTAACACCCAAGAACTAATCACCAGTCGTACATAAAGTCATAAGTAAAGTCATTCATAAATTACAGGTTAAGTAAGTGGGTACCTGATAGGATTATTGTTATGATGAATTTCGGTCATTTTCCATTTCTTTTTCTCATTTCTTTTTTATAATTTTTAAGGCAACAAGGAGAAAGAAAGCAGTGACCCTGAATATGATAACAACCAAAGGGTAACATGCCTACAACAGCTGTTCTCTACTCTAAATTTGTTGTCATACCCACAGTACAGATGATAATTCATCTATGAATATGATTTATACAACATTTAATGAATTAGATAAGTTCTAATATCATTATCATTAATTTTATCTATTTCAATAATTCTTTTTATTAAATAGGCGACACGGAGAAGGAAAGCAGTGACCTTCCTGAACATGATCATCAACAAAGGTCAACATGCCTACAACAGCATGTTCTCTGCTCTCACCAAGATGCAGCCTCATCTTGCTCTTTTCCTGGAGGATGCTGTCACAGGACACGGGCATCTTGTCAAAGGAGCCTCCTTGGATGGCTTCACCAAGGCTCAAGGTACCTACATAGCCTGCATGGATACAGCATCAGCTCTGACAAGAGATTTTATTGGCTTGATTGTCTGGGTGTGTTATACTCGGGCAATTGGAAGATAAAATATTTTGTTTGAGGCGATACTGGATCTGCGTCTGTTAACCGCCTCCTTTCACTGACGTTTTTCCATTGGCATGCACTTCTGCTGATCAGCATATTTTGAAAATAATCCTGGAAGATGCTGCAAATCAGTCATCGGAAGATATTTTCTAAGACTTACTATTCCTGAATAACAGATTCATTATTAAACCTACGACGTACATGTATTAATGATATATTGTAGAAAAGCCAGATTCTTCTGCTATTGCTATGTAATTTTTTTCTAATCTATTTTTTATTTGGGAGGGTGGGGGGTAGGATTTTAGCCCTCATATCATAAATTTACACACTCTTATGGGTGAACAATTACTTAGATTGACTCATTCTCTTTATGACATTTGTCAGTTTGTCATACTGATTCATCAAATTATTGTCAGGGTAACAATTAGGGTTACAATTCTTTTTAATAGACCATGGGCCTGTAATTGGCAGAGCTTTGTATCACTATCCGTTTTTTATGTGCACTTACATGTATTTACTTTTGTTTCCTTTCGTTCACCAGCTGATATTGTACTAAGGAAGGGTGGGGTGCCAATCCCTCCGTCTGTGTTCACGCCCCGCCCTCATCACATCCAGAAGATCAAGGAAGCCTTAAGGAAGCTGTCTTCTGAACCTGGTTGGTGTGTGGTTCATGGGATGGGAGGTATAGGCAAGTCAGTTCTAGCAGCAGCAGCGGTTAGGGATGCAGAGATGCTCTCAGGTACCTAATTTTGAAAACGGCATCTTTGGGGTTGTATGTGTTCATTCAACCATGAATGAAGGGATTTTTAATTTTTTTTGCATTCATATTTGTAAGTCAAATACACACTTCTAGAACAGGAATTTTGAAATATTTGATAGAAATGACCTCATGAAATACGCACATTCGACCATGAAATCTAATCTGGAACTTATTTTTTTACGTTCAGGCACACATGAAGCATGCCTTTTGACACAATGATGTACAAAATCTGAAATTTTGTTGCGAAACCATTTATTCAAAGTTATGATACTAGGTATTCAAAAATGACATTTTTACTTTCAGCCAATGCTTACTGAAGTATAGCATAATGATTCTTCCTAAGATTCACCCACTGATAAAATTACCTTCACGGACATATAATGAGATTTTTTCAACTCCCCGTGATTAAAATATATTTGGTATCTGAAGAAGGGGGAACTTACTTTTTGTGTTGTGCTTTACGCGTCCTTTGTGCTAATACATGTAACTTAATAATGAGCCAATCATTGAATGGCTACCGTAACTTGATCACTGCACAAAAGCCCAAAATTAGGATACATGTAAGACAATTTTTGCAATGCTAACCCTACATCTTAGACCAAATGATGCTGAGAGAATTTGTTTGTTCCCCTGCATTACCTATTTCTAATAAATTTATCATGTCATAAACATTTGAAATTACTTTCAAACACTTGCCACTCTTTAAGATAAGATAAGATAAGAATGTATCAATGTGATCTGTTTGTAAGGCACATATAAATTTCTGTATCATAAAATGTAAAATGCTGTAAAATCACAATTTATTATCATCTGATATAATCGCCTAAATGGTTTCATTTTCTCCTATAGATGTATTTCCTGGTGGATTGTTCTGGTTGTCTGTTGGCAATGTAGATAAAACCAAACTCCTGTCCAAGGTTCAGAACCTGTGTGCCAGACTAGACGAAGACGTGGACAGGTCTCCTCCACATAACTTAGAAGAGGGAAAGGATCGCCTCAGAGCATTGTTTATTGACAAACATCCAAGGTAAACAGACATGTATGTTCAGATCATTTTGTACTTGTGTGGAAGGTGCCTTTGTAGTGAGGGTATGACGCTTGCTCCAACATTAATTTTTCCGGGGTCAATCCTTAACAGAACTTGTCGTTACGGGGTGGCACGTCAAAAGCAAGTAAAAAAAAGCAAGGCAGAAATTGTTCTCATTTTTTATAATTTAAAGCATCAACCAGTTTGAAACACCTTCACACTTTCAAGGTTAACTGTAGCATTTACTGTTTGTATCATATTGCTAGATCTTAGTTTATTGTATGCGATTATTCAATAAAATTGTGATTTTCAATATTGATTTCTTTGCCTACAGGCTTTTGAATCTAATGCACATGTAAGAATAGTATGGGGAGGGGTTGATTCTGCCCCCATATCTTCCTGGATACATATTCTTGCAGCGAGCTTTTGAAACTTACGATTAGGTGGAAAGGGGGGGGGGGGGTAAAAAGTGTCTTTAAATACATTCTCTCATGTCATGTTTACCATGAATAGGGCTGAGGTTGAACAAAAATGGTTCCTTCTATAGGCCTACAATTGCTTGAGTCAGCTGTTGTTTCATACAAGTATGGAAAACGTAATCTCTTGTCTTGCTGTTCATATGCGTGGTTGCTAATGACAAATTTTGGACACTGAATGTATTGTAGATCGCTGCTGATTCTCGATGATGTCTGGTCAACGAGGGTCATTCACACGTTTGATGTCCAGGCGAGGGTAATGGTTACAACGAGAGATAGGGGAGTCACAGACAGGGTAACAGGTTAGTCAAGACAATTAGTCAGTCTGTCATTCACTCATTTGATTTCCAAGGAAATGTTATGGTCACATTGTGAAATTTGGGACAGGTAAGCTGATTAGTCAAGCATTGGAGGTGTATTTGATGTCCAGGCAAGGTTAATGGTTACAACAAGAGATAGGGGAGTCACAGACAGGGTAACAGGTTAGTCGAGCATTAGTCGATCATTTATACATTTGATGTCCAAGTAAGGGTAATGGTCACATAATGGAATTGGGTAGTCACAGACAGGTAAACAGGCCAGTCGAGTATTAGTCGATCATTTATACATTTGATGTCCAGGCAAGGGTAATGGTCACATAATGGAATTGGGTAGTCACAGAAAGGTAGACAGGTTAGTCGAGCATTAGTCGATCATTTACACATGTCCAGGCGAGGGTAATGGTAACCACAAGAGACTGGGGAGTCACATATCGGGTAACAGGTTAGTCATTCACACATTTGAGGTCTAGGCAAGGGTAATGGTCACCATGTTTGATAGGGAGTCACAGACAGGGTTACAGGTTATTATGGGGTTGGAAAGAGGGTGTTTTTGAAAGCAAACACACACCGTAGATCTATGGCTGATATTGCAATGTAATTGGATTAGATTTTAAATGCTTGATATTCCAATTCTTGTTTGTAAACCCCAAAATTGTTGTTCATGTAAGAGGTACATTCATTTATTTTAAAATTCATGTCCGTCTAATATTGGAATTTTTCTACTGGTGATAATGATAGGAGTGGCGATGACAGTGATACATGTAGGTGGTGATAAACTAATGCTGATCGTCTTGAGGTACATGTACATGTAGTTGATTTTTATAGTGATTATGATATTGTGATTAAAGTGAAAAATTGAAAAGAGATTAATGAGTTTTTAAAACCTTTCCTATTTTTACTGAAACAAGGTATTAATACATGTATGTTGTATTATATAAGCTTGAGTTACTCTACAACTTGTACAGCCAACTAAAGTTGACAACCTTCTCATACAGGTCCTGTACATCGTGTTCAACTAGAGCAAGGTTTTTCTGAAGAGCAAGCCTTAGAGACCTTGGCAGCCTGGACACACCAGGATGTGAAAGAGCTACCTCCCGAGGCCAATGCCATATACGAGGCATCGAAAGGATCTCCTCTTGTGATCTCAATCATCGGTGCTCTCCTTGCTGATCATCCTACAAGGTAAGACTCAAATTGCCATTGGTCCAAACTCACTTTGACCAATGCCCCGGAGCCTCAGAAATCTGTTGATTCCTGATTTTATCTTTATTTCCATAGGTCTGATACAGAAGCACATGTTTTTTTAAGTCAGAGGGTCAAAAGTGGCACTAGAAACGTGTAGCAAGTGAGAAAGAATTGATGTGATGCTAAAGCATCTGATATAGATTAAATCTTATGTAAATTATAATTTTGTTAATGATATGAAAGCATGATGGAAGAAATAGGCATTTATAACATGATATACATCTACATTAGTTATGAATTCCGGCTGGACATTGTTAATTTTTTTTTAAATTCCTGGGCTGTGTTACACTAATTTGTTTGTTAGATACAAATGACTATACAAACGACTGGTGATCTGTTCTTGGGATAAATGATTATGAAGGTGATTAATATACAATTGTAGCACCTAAGAACATTTTCTAGTCGTCCATACATGTAATGTCACTCGTACGTCTCTAACTTGACAATTGACTTGGTAAAACACCCCACTGGTCTCAAACCCTGTAGCATAATAACTCCCCATCAATTTTATCGATTTAGATGGAAGTATTACCTGGACAAGCTTACGAGGAAGCGTTATGGTAGTCTCAAGAAAGTGACGGCTTATGAATACGGGAGCGTGGGTGAGGCGATGAATATGAGCCTTGAGCAGTTACCATCAGAGTTGAGGGACATCTATGCATCATTTGCCATATTTGCAGAGGATGTGCCAATCCCAGCCTCAGTAAGTTTATCCATGCCTTATTATTCTTGTCTTATTGTGAATAGAATAAATTTTGTACCACTTTTTTTTTTTTTTTTTTTTGGGGGGGGAGGCATTTAAAGTTTTTGTTAGGATGTGGTTAAAATGTTTGCTGCTTCTATAAGCCCTTCAATAATGGTTGCTATCAACATTTTGCTTTGTTTGTGCTAAATTCTGATATTTTCTCTCTTTTTTTGGGGGGGGGGGGGGTGGGGAGACAAGGAGAAGGCTTTGGGATTACTATTTTTTCCTATCATCTTTAATTTGTCTAAAATTCAAATTAGAGAGAAAAAGACAAACAAAATTCTCAACTTGTAACTGTAATGCTATCCATCATGTCAGATCATACTGAAAAAAAGACAATTAATTTTTTACCAGCATGGGTCAAGACTGGGGGGGGGGGGGTGGATTTGTGCATTAGGAAACCTGTCAATACCCCAGCCATGTTAGGGTTAAGTGCTATCAAATATAGGTAAACAATGATTAAAATGCATTGATATAAGAACATTTCCTCAAAGACTATTTGGTACCAATTTCAAATATTTGTTTGTTTGTTTATATGCTCAGTTTTATGAGATTTCATTATTACAAGGTTAAAAACTTGGACCCGTATTCCATAAACGACTTAAGCATGAGATTTAAGCATTTTTGCTTATCTTTTGGCTAAGACAAAATTCTTAGCCACAATGCGCAATCCATAAACCCAAAATGGCTGAGATTTTTTTCTTAACTTAAGACTTTTGGCTTAGCCGATTTTGACAGTTTAAGCATAAATTCATAGATTTTGGCTAAGCCAAAAGTCTTAAATCGAGATGCGCCTTCAAATACGCTCATAAAAATGAGAATTTTATCTTAACTTTAAGCCTACTATGTAGTGGCTTAACTTATATGCTAATTATACGGCAAGCTGATTTGAAACCACAAACTAAACATAACAACATTAATCAAATTCTTTAGAAATAATCAGATACATTTCAGATATAATCTGCAATGTGAAACATCTTTAACTTTTAAACAGTTTAATTCTTTTCGTCAGATATAAACTAAATAGTAACGACATCCATAAATTGTTAGACATGTATTTCAACGGACAAATGAAACTTTTCAAAGCGTATTTTATACAGATTGCGTAGGGCATAAGGCCCTTTGTTGCGCGCAACTATTTTTGTCATTTTGCTTCTGCGCGACCTTTGTCATAACAAGTTAAGACTTTTGCTTATTTTTTTCTGAACGTAGATAAAGAGCCCAACGTGTTTGGAATACGGCTAAGGCATTTTTCTTATCTTAGACAAAATCTTAGAAAAAATACTTAGACTTCAGACCAATGCTTAAGTCCTTTATTGAACACCTTGTTATAATGGGATGGGACTGTACTTTTGTTTAGGTTCTAGCCATCATGCACGGTGAGGAGCAGGAGTCGATTGAGGACATGATGGAAGAAATCATCAACAAATCCCTGGCATTTCAAGAATGGAACAATACCTACAAGTGTCAGATGTACACGATCCACGACCTTCAGCTTGACTTTCTCACTGAACAATACAAGAAAGATATACAGGTAATACACGACCTTTAGCTTGACTTTCTCAAGCAAGAGATGATACATGATTTTAGGTATGCTTTTCATGATAATGAAATTTAATTTGTACCAAGAATTAAAAAGAAACGAATGAATATATTATTGAATGCATCTCATGTGATATTCATCTTTACTTTTCTCCTGATTCACCCAATTGCAGGGAAAAGCCATTACATTGGGATATGGAACAAAATTATTATTACCAATATCAGAACGTAAATTAATCTTTAATTACAATGTAGGTAATTTAGAACCTCATTTCATTTCTGGGCTAAAAAAACCTTTATCTCTAAAATGTAACATTTTCAGTAGAGCAAAGAAACATGGTGGTCAACACACTGCAACCAATGGGATCCCTTTTCATTTAAGGCAGATGTGAAGATTTCATTTTGTTTGGGGGTAAGAGAGCTGGAATCTGTACAGGACATCACTTGACTAATTACATTTACATTTATTCCTAGAGATCTCCAAATTTTGAGATTAAAGTTTTTTAACAGCCCATCCTTGACATTTTTTTTTTTTTTCTTTTTAATGATTATGATAATTATTGTAAATGTAATAATCATTAATGTTATCTTCTGTGTTCTTACTTGTTTTCTTTAATATCAAACATGGTTTGGGGTATTTTTTATCAATATTTTCAGGACAAGAACAAGAAGTTGGTTGATGCTTTCAAACAGCACTGCAATGGAGCATACTACAAACTCCCTGACGATGGTTATATTCACATGTACCTAGCCATGCACATGGCACAGGCTGAAGAATTCGCTGAACTCTCAAAGATACTCACATGCCTGAGATGGATCACCAACAAGGTCTCACAGACGGGACCAGCGAACACATTGAGTGACTACGTGAGCTACAAGAACTTGTTATCAGCTAATGTAAGTAATCAGTGCCCCACGGGTTGCCCTGTAACATTGAACAGATATGATTAATTAAAACAATTCTGATTGGTCCATAGTGAGACTTTTATGCAAGAAGTATGTGTAACAAGGATGCTGATTGGTTACTCTCAATTTGCATTAATTTTGTTCATGATTTTTTATGTAACAGGGGGCTGGAATTATACATTAGATAACTACTGATTTCTCTTCCACAACCACATTCTTCTTTTAGACAACATGGTACAATAGTAACAAAAAGCCTACATTACATGAGGAAGTTTAGTTACAAAATGGTCGTGCAATTCAATTAAGAAACTTCAACATGGAGCTCTATTAAAGCAACATCAGAAGACTATTCTATAAGTGGTTAAATTTACGGTAGTTTTATTTTCCTAATGGTTACTCAACTTCTCAGGATAACAAGGAGATTGTTCTCACTGTTAATTCTTCCAACCCTGTTTTCATATTGCTTCTCTTGACAGAAGAAGGAAACTGTGAGTCAATTCCAATCATTTGTCAGTGTGAACGCTCATCTTCTCATGCAATCGCCCCTCCCCAACATCCTGCAACTTGCCCTACTACAACCCAACACCACTGAGGTCTGTCAACAGTCTCGAAGACTGGTCAAAGAGAAGCAGTGTGGCTTCTATGTGGAATGGTGGTAAGTCATAGGTCAAAGGTCATAAAGTTGCAATGATAACTTATTATTAAGAGTATAGACACTGGTTAAAGAGAAGCAGTTTTGATTCTAATGTATGCTGATTGGTGGGAGTAATAGGTCAGAGGTTATATATTTGGATTATCAAAAGTCTAGACAACTGGTCAAAAAGAAGTAGTGCGAATTGTGTGTTGAATGTTAATAAAACTTCGGTCAAAGGTAATAAATTGTTTTGTCCCTAATGTTATACAGACGGCTTATGCTAAAGTGTTGCGTTGTGGCGCGGCGCGGCGCGTTAAAAAATGGAAATAATCGACAAAAAAAAAACAAGGTGTCTTCAAAGCGTCCTACGAAAAAAGGAAAAGATTCTGGATCGATTTTTGTGAAATTTTTGGAAATGATTATCATTTTTCGTACTCGAGACTTTAGCATAAGCCCTTGTGTGGGGTTAGTGTGCATTTGTGTGTGTGTGTGTGTGTGTGTGTCAAAAATTGTGTGACTAATAGTTCCAAAACGATGCATATGGATTTTACCCTAACACTTAAAGCGTCAACCCGCCTTCTAACACACTTGCGCGCCGCTATAAAAAGCTGCAAAAACGGTACAATTTTCCTCTTGTTTCAACATATCTTTAGACCCGCGATGGGCCTAGTTCACCAACGGAACAAAGTATAGAAAATGTAATCTTCTTCGTTTATGGTGATATAAAATCATGATTTTTGCTCTTCAGCGTACCGTCATTTTTTGTTTGAATTTCATCAATTTTGTCAACAGTTTCTATGGTATTGAACTTTTTTGACTGAATGGCTTCCGGCCTTTATCAGTAAGTTTCTTGCCGGAGTGGGCTTTTTTCACCAACGGAAAAAAGATTTAAGTTATTCAGCTCATTCTGAAAATGGTTTGATATATAAATTATTCTTATTGGATGAAAAAAGCACCGTCATTTTTTACTCAAAAGATCAAAACAATTGATGCTACGTCTGATTTGGGGAATTGGCTATAGCGAGCCAGGCCGCTACGGGTCGTACCATTCTTGCTCAGGGGAAATTAAGGGTTTTTTAATTCTGTGGATCCACTGCGGTATCGAGATTGAATTAGAAAAAGAAGAAAAGAGGCGACATTTGTACTATTTTTCGTAAATAATCACGCAGTCAGGTAGCGATGAGATTTCCTTGACAAGAAAATCGACAAGAAACAATGTCTGCTGAAAATAAATAAACGGTCTCAATAAATCGCCGTACGTGTCCCTCCCACTAAGCCAAACGGCCGTGCTCACCCCTTGCTCTAAATAGAACAGTCGCCTACCTATCGTGATCCCGGCCGGCCAATCAGATTCCACCGCACAGTCTGACCGGACATTGTACGCCGTAGTCGTTCTGTGTATGCGCACAGCTATAACCGGGCTGAATTTAAAAGCGTCAAACTTAGGTGAAGAAATCGGGGGTCACAAATTCATATGAAAAGTTTGGTCGATGCTGTTTACGGCTATCGGCAGCAATCAGAAATCGCGATGGGCTAGTCCTGGTCCATTCCTGGTCCTGGTCCACGTTCACATGGTTCAAATTGCGAATTTCAATGAAATTCCTGGTCCTGGTCCTGGTCCACAGAATCAGGGGGCCGGCCTTAGTACTCATATAATGCCAGCAACCAGAAATCGTGATGGGCTAGTCCTGGTCCCGGTCCACGTTCACATTGTTTTAATTGCGAATTTCAATGAAATTCCTGGTCCTGGTCCTGGTCCTGGTCCACAGAATCAGGGGGCCGGCCTTTGTACTCACACAATGCCAGCTCCTAAATTCTTTTGTCTTGGAAGAACTTGAATCCGCCCATGACTTGGGCTCATTTCCTAAAATTTCACAAAAATCGATTCAGAATCTTTTCCTTTTTTGTAGGACGGTTTCAAGACACCTTATTTTTTTTTGTCAATTATTTCCATTTTTCAGCGCGCCGCGCCGCGCCGCGCCACAACGCTACACTTTAGCATAAGCCATACAGACAGCCACATTAATCGCCTAACCACTTAACCCTCAAAAGACTGGGGGGTGTTTTTTTTATTTTTTTTACAATTTTATCGCGCCGAAATATATTTTTTTTGATCGCGCCGCTTACTGACTTTATACTTTGAAGTCTCGTGCATCTTTTGAAACCATTTTCGCAAAAATCGGTCATACCGTTACGACGCTGCACAATTTTCAAAAATATCCGTCAGACCGAAACGGCTCAAAAACATGATTTTGTGTACAAAGTCAATGCAAATGGAGTTTTCTCACCTTATTCATAAAAATACATGTATGATTATTTTCACTTTCATTGGCTGAAATCAATTCAATTTAGCATTATTATTGCTTCAAAATGGTTTTTCAATAATTTTTGCGAAAAAACAAAGAAAAACGAAAGGTAAAAAAAACAGAGAAATACATAAGAAATTCATAAAACAATAAAATACATCAGAAATTAATTTCGATACTAGAATTTTGTCGTAGTACAATCGTTAGGAATGCTATAAGGAATAATGATACACAAAATTAGCATTCTAGGAGCTTTATTTTTTCAATTAGAGCAAAAAGGTATGATTTCATGCATAAATTAGCATAATTAATTCATATAAAATAAATCGATATTATTTCGCAAAAATTAACAATGCAGTCTTGTAGATTACATGACACACTACCATCGTGCAAATTTTTGGCGCGGTTGCGTGATCGGTGGCCAAGATCTTGGGGGGGGGGGCCATCATGCCCCCCCCCCCCCCCCCCCCCCAGTCTTGACAGCTACCAAAACACCCCAGTCTTTAGGGTGTCTTATTAGGGTTAATACAACTATCAAAAAGATACTTTTATACTTTTTTGTATATGTGATACATCACAAGTCACCAAGAAAATTTTGCACAGTGTCGAGGAAATCGGCAAAATAATAAAAATTGTCATATTTGGGGGGAAATATTTTTTTGATTTTCTGAATTTTCAATGTTTCTTGTATGCCCTGTAAAAAAATTAAGTAGAAATGATTAGGGAAAAGCCTTTAAAAATTGATTATTTTGTTGCAATCTTTGACTCTTTTCTTGCGACTTGTGTCTGATTTTGATATAATGAGTCACATATTATCCATACTACAATATAAAAAGGATCTAAAAGAAGAAAAAAAAAATAAGCATAATGCATTAAATGTCATTTGTCTCTTGATTTTTTACTTTCTTATTTTTATTAAAAAAAAATTTTTTTTTTGCTATCACATTTGTCTTTCTGTTTTTATTTGTCTGCCAGCAATAAATACCTTGTAAGAGACTCGCTCCTCATGACCAATACACCGCATTCTGGAGTGACGATGTGTGCTCAGTTCACTCTAAAAGGAGATCATATTGTATCTTGTGGGGAAGACGGCTATGTAAAGGTGAGTAGTACATACAAGGATGTCTAGGAAGGGTGAAGGGAAGAGTGGAAGAGGGCGAAAGAAAGTGTGGGGGAGGGAGGGGTACATGTAAGTGAGGGGAGGGGTAGAAGAAGTTGTGGGGGGAGAAGGAAAAATAGTGAAGGAAGAAGGAAGTATGGGAGAGGGATTGACGAGCAGTTTTGGGGAGGGCGAGGGGGAGTGTGTGGGAGGGTGAGGTGAAGTGTGGGGATGAAAGGAAAGTGAGGGTGAAAGGAAGTGTGGGGGAGGGTGAGGGGAGGTGGTGGGAGAGGGTGAATAAAGTGTGGGGAGGTTAGGGGAAGTTTGGGGGAGGATGAAGTAATGTGTGGGGGAAGGGAGGGGTAAGTGTGGAGAATGTGTGGGAGAAGGTGGAAGGAGGTTTGGGGAAGTGGTAATAGGAGTGTGGGAGATAGTAAAAGGAAGTGTTGGAACAAGGAAGTGGCAAGTGTGGGGCGGGAAAAGAGGCTGTGGGAAAATGTGGGAGAGGGTGAAAGGAAGGTAGGGGAGGAGAAAAAGTGTGGGGGAGGTTGAAAGGAGTGTGGGGGAGGGAAAGGGAATGTGTGAGTGTGTTTGTGTGTGTGTGTGTTTTGAGGTGAGGGTACTGTGGGAGAGGGTGAGTGGAAAGTGTTGGGAGGGTAAAGGGGGAAGGGAAGCTACAGTGTGGGGAAGGGAGGGGGGAAGTGCATTGTATAGGGGAGTATGGGGAGGGTGAAGGAGTGGTGGGGGAGGGTGAAAGGAAGTGTGGGGGTGGGAAAGGGAAATGTTGTTTGTGTGTGTGTGTTTTGAGGTGAGGGGTACTGTGGAGAGGATGAGGTGGAAAGTGTTGGGGAGGGTAAAGGGGGAAGGGGAAGTTACAGTGTGGGGAAGGGAGGGGGTAGTGCATGTGTGTAGGGAGTATGGGGAGGGTGAAGGAATGTGGGGGAGGGTGAAAGGAAGTGTGGGGTAAGCTGTGGGGGAAGTGAATGGAAAAGAATGGAAAAGAGTGGCGGGAAGTAAGGAAGGGGTGAGGAGAGGGGGTTAGAGGGGGAGTGTGAATGATTCATTACCACAGCCGATGAAATCAGCAGGGTATTGTAAAGGTTCCGTATGTTTGTGTTTGTTGTTTGTTTTGTTTGTGTACAAGATAACTAGAGAACGGGTGAACCGGATTTGCACCAAATTTTCAGGGATTGTTTGGATAGTGAAAGGAAAGAATCGATTAGATTTTGGTGATGATTGGTTGATCCCTGCAGATTCTTTGTAGATTTTTCAGTTTTTGACCCGCATAGTATAAGTATTACACACTACTCTAGCCATCGTGCAACAGAACTCGCATGCAGGAAGCATCACGCGGTGAGGATCGACAAGATTTTGCCGTGGCCCAAGCCTGCACTCGCAATCTATGTATGTCGTGTGCGAGAAACCATCCATACGACGAATGCAAGGTAATGAATCTTTGTACATCGACGCTCTTTGTGACATATCGAACTTGCAATCACACAGCGCATTCAGGTAAAATCGAAATCATCACCACACGCGCCTAAAAGGGACTTTATAACTACGATAGACATGCAAAAACCATTGCAAAGTCATGTTCAACAACTATCTATGCAAAAAGAGTCATCGGGTAATCATATTCGTGTTAATCATGAAAAAAGGTAACAATTTACGTAAATTCGGTTTCCTACATAGAGTCTAAACATAATGCATTGTGAATGGGTGAGCGATTACTGCATCAGCTTCAGCTTGAGTGCGAGCCGAGCGCGGCGACGCTACGACGCCGATGAAATCGGCAGGGTATTGTAAAGGCCGTCCGTATGTTTTGTTGTTTGTGTACAAGATAACCTAGAGAACCGGGTGAACGGATTCTGCACCAATTTTCAGGGATTGTTTTGATAGTGAAAGGAAAGAATCGATTAGATTTAGGTGATGATTGGTTGATCCCTGCAGATTCTTTGTAGATTTCAGTTTTGACCTATAGTATAGCTATTCACAACTACTCTGTAGCGCCCCACAAGGCGTGGGTATGCCGCCTTTGACCCCCTCTAGTTTTTTTTGTATTTGCTACTTTTTTTGCTATCAGCCTCATCCCCATTACCGTTTCCGATAGGAATTTAACCTTTACATAAGTTAATTTAAAAATATGAATCAAAACTATTAAACATTGTCTTTTGCTTTTGCAGCTGTGGAGCAGTGAGTCTGGGAAGCAAATATTCAGGCATTGAAGCTCACAATAACTGGGTGAACTGGTGTGAGATATCACCTGACGGCCAGGAACGTCACATGTTCAAGCTCCAATGTCAAACTGTGGAGGACGAGTAATTATACGATGACTCAGAAGATCCTGGTGATTGGCTGAGGGCAGTATTCTCTCATGATGGGACAAAGATTGCCATGTGCTCACTCGAGGGGCTGATTGAGGTAAGGGAGACAGAGGAAAAGAGAGACAGAGAGAGAGAGATTTATATATATATTTGTTTGGTGAAAGAAACTGAGAAGCCAAAGTGAGTTACATGTAAGCAGAAAGATAACACCCTTTTTTCTTGGAGGATAGTTGCAAAAAAAAAAAAAAAGATGTTACAAAATTTTGGGAAAGTTTGCACATTTCATATTGTGGTTGGTCATTTTTATAAACATTTAGCATTTCATTCTTTTCATATATTTATATCATTGCAAGTACAGGAGAGAAATATTATTGAATTGTCATCTCAAGGTAATTTTCCTCAATTAAACAAAAAAATGAACAAAATACATGATTAGTGACTATATAGAATACATGTACATGTACATGTAGTTGTGACTTTCCAGCTAAAAAACACCAATTAATCGCCAGATCCAGAATTCAGAATTGATGTAGCGGATCAAATTTTTACCGTAAAAATTGTGCATTTAATCCTGATTATTACTAGGTCCTATTATTACATCTTTATTTTACAGATACTTGATCTGAAGGCAGACAGAAGGTTAATGATACGTGCTAGTGAATCTGTGATCAGATCTCTGTGCTATACACAGGATGATAGATACCTTATATCATGCTCTGATGATACTTTAGCCAAGGTAAGAAGAGAAGCTAGGAATGAAATCATAAGGTATGTCATTTTCACCCCAATTCAAGCCTTGTGTTTACAAGGATCCTCGCATCCTACAGGATGATTTGTGTAAAAATATTATTTTAACCCTAGTTTGTTGTTTTTGAGGCATGGTTTTAAGACATGACTCAGCTTTTGACAAATCAGATGACTGGATTATTCAATATTCTTAAAGTGAGGTATGTAACGCCTAATAGGAAACATTTTCATATCTAAGTGCTTTACAATTATTATAATCAATGTCATTTGGGATAGATTTGTTTGTCAGTAAAAGACACCTATACATGACTGCTCACTAGGCAGCAATAATTATACAGTGCGTCACATGAAAAAGTATACTCAATGTGCTGACCTTCCTATGAAAATGTATAACTTATATGCTTGTAACATGTATTTTTGTTAAGGAGTAGTTCACGTTCTGTTCTATGATTCCAAATATATACTGGTACTGTCATGGATGACTGAGCACAAGGTCTTACATACAGATGTAGATATTCATGAAGTCCTTTTGTAGAGCAAGTGAAATTTGATTTTCATCATTTGTTTCTTTAAAAAGATCTCAATCAATTCATATAAGAAGCAATCTATCTTCTTTCTGCCAGGTTTTTGATGCCAGCTCTTCCAAATCCACTCCTGTCACGTCCTACACTGGTCACACAAATTCCCCTGTCATGAACGCCAGCCCTTCGCACGATGGTCGCTACGTGGCATCGACTGGGGGCAATGATATTCATGTGTGGACGATGGCAGACGGGAAGCTGGTTGGAAAGTGTATGAGTGAGGCATGCATTGTGCTGTGCTGTGAGTTCTGTCCTAAAGGGGACGTCATCGCAGGTGGTCTCTCTTCCTATGAGATCATTGTGAGTAAAAATCTTATTTATACCAGGTAGCACCTTCTTTAACATAATAATAATAATAATAATAATAGTTACATTTATATAGCGCTTAATACGATATCCACCTTAGTGTTTCTAAGCGCTTATAGTGTTAACCAATTATTACCCGGCTTAGCTACATTTGTCGGCTACCCCGAAAGGTGCTCACAGCATTCAAGGAATTGCTTCCTACCGGTACCCATTCACCTCACTTGGGTCAAGTACGGCAAATTGCAGATTGACATCTCGCCGAAGGATGCTAGTCGAACCGGGTACCTTGTGATCGTAAGTCCGCTGACTTATCCACTCAACCACACCACTTCTACAACATACATGCAATCTGTGATCGAATGTACTACAAATATCATGTAGGCACTGTCCTTATCATACACATATCCACTGAGACAAACCACCTTGAGGGAAACAATGAAACCATAAAAGTCAATTATGTCTTTTATTATGATCAATTAATTTTCTTTCTGGATTTTTTATTTACAATCTATACATTCATGAATAATTATGAGGGATAAGTGCAATTTATTTATCCCTTTTTATTTTCTTGTTTTCTTTCTCATAACCTCATGTTGCCCCCATAATGCCTTCATACAATGTGTATATAGATTAATATAGACAATAAGGGCAATCCCTCATCCCTCTTTCTTCCCCTCAATTTTATCCTTTTTAAACGTTGTTTTAGGTTGTTGTTGTTTTTTCGTAGTTTTTTGTTTTGTTAGTTGATTAGTTAGTTATAGGTGATGTTTATTTTATAAATGTGTTCTTCTTTTTTATGTACTATTAAAACTCATTCAGTATTAATTGTAAAGGTTTGGCAATGCCTCAAGCTACAAGCTTATGTTGCCAAACCTCTGTGTGTACGCCATTGCCATATAACCACAATTGTAAGTGCTATGGTCGTTTTACATGTAAACTTGTTTATTGCTATTTCTTTTGAGATAATGATCATATTATTGCATGTATTTTGTTAATCACACAGAAATGAATGAATAAATAAATAGATAAATAAATAAATAAATAATAATGTTTTAATTCATCCTCTCTCTCTCTTACGAATCAGTTGTGGGAGACTAAACGTTACAAGCCGGTAGCTGTTTTCAAAGGTCACACGTCATGGGTGATGAGTGTCAAGTTTGATGTCAAAGGTGAAAGATTGGTCTCCGCTTCAGACGATGAAACTGTCAGGGTAAGCTTGGATATGCAATATGATTTTGCGAATGCTTAAACCTGGTGTATAGTTTTGGTAGCAAAAAAGGAATTGGCACAAAACCGATCAAATGTAGTTACATGTTGTCCACATTGCACTAAAAGATATGTGTGAGAGATCTTGTGACATTCCTTTCAATATTTCCGATGAATTTCATTTATAAAGTTCGAATATAGCGCAATCCAACTGCCGTTTAGACCTCTGCTGACAAATTCGCACGCCCGAGGTTACGGCGTGAATTAGTGCGAACGATCTGTGTGTAACACCCACACAAGAGAATCCCCATTGGTTTTCCACGTGAGTGCTAACCTGTGACGGGTCCCCGACTTATCTTTTTTTATCCTTATATTATGAAATAAAGACACTAAAACGAGATTTCAAGTACTTTAATTTGCTTTATTATAGTTATTGGATTCAATCTATCATAATTTATCTTAATGTGAATCAAAATAATTTTTTCTTTCTCCCGAAACTATACACCAGCTTTAACAAACCTGTAACAAAAGTTGTAACATGCCATTTACAAAATCACCAATAAGATGCCAAAAAAAATAGCTGAGTGATGAGCAAGTAATGATCAGCAAGTTTTGAAAGCTTCTTTATGTGATGTTTGAAATGACCAAAGTACTTGATTCTCATTTCAGGATCAACTATAATTAGATTGACTTGATTTATAATTCAATTACCTGTTCTATATGGATGTTGAGACTCTCAGATTTTCAACATAGCATGTTACATGTACATGTACCAGTTCTTGATTTAAAAAAAAAAATAACCCAGTAAGGAGCAAGGGGCAATAAAACCACAAGGCATGACTGATTCAATTCTAGCCCAAATGCAATAGTAATTGTGATAAGGCTCATCAATAGGGATTATTTATTATCTTGCAGACATGGAAGGTTGAATACGGTCACACTGACCTCAAGAGTGTATGGAAGAGAGATTTCACAGCGAGCTTCTGTGATGGGGAGAAACGTCTTTCGTTTGTTGTTGCCGGGGACAACAAAAACAGGTGCCTGGTAAGACAAAAAAAAAAGAAATTATCTTTCCTTGATCGTTTTAAAGAGCTGGGGTCTTCAGATTTCATGGGGAGTGAATCATAATTTGCTGATCCCAGTGCAGAATGTGTGAAAAGCACTTGAAATACCTGTCTTGAAGCTAAATTTCTTAACCACAGCAAAACAACATGTCCCATCATGGACAGCTTCTGGAATCATCGGGCTAGGGAAAGGCACTTGAAATACCTGTCTTGAAGCTAAATTTCTTAACCACAGCAAAACAACATGTCCCATCATGGACAGCTTCTGGAATCATCGGGCTAGGGAAAGTGAGATTTAATTACTTTACCAGATGGAGCCATGGGTGGAAGATACAAGGCATTACATAGTGCCAGTGGTCATAAAAATAAGGTGATAAAAACAGCTGTTACAAGGCAAGCATTCATGGTGTCAAATTACCCATGGAAGCTGTCTACCCCCTGTCTTTACGACAGTTTCTATTTATTTGCTATGTTGCATTTATGATGTTTTTATCATTTTTCTTTTTGGCGATTTCAAAACTAGAAATTCGTCATTGTGTGACATGTGACGAACATACTGATTTAATGATATTAACTCCTGAAGTGTCATGTTTGTCTGTCTGTATGAAAGGGACATGAAGATAGATAGGGGGACCTGTTACTGAATCACTCTTCTTAACCTGTTGGAGACGAGCTGATTTTGGTTATTACACACATTTCCCATAGACCTTAGCCGGAATATATTCGGGCTCAGTCCTCAATGGGTTAAGTAGGTTTTCGAGTGATTTTCCATTATTTTTCACATGTTGAACTGTAGTTACTGTATACTCATTTTTTGGGGGCTCTATGCAATTCTTCTTGCGATGAATTTATTTTGACATGTGAGCAGACTTTCAAACTATGTATGTGGCAGTACGTATATATACTGCCTGCCATACAAGAGTTGCAATGAAAAAAGTATTAATTTCTCAAAATTTGCCGTGTCAAAAAAAAAAGCCTTCAATGTTCATGTACAGATTTTGCCATGACGTTCTTTTTGGTTGCAATTTGAATTCCCATTGAAAACTCAATAATATTTCCCCCCTTCCCCAAAGAATGTCAGAATAAAATAAAATATACAATTTAAATTATATTTTTTGTCTGAGGAAGAACGCTGACTTATTTAGACTTTTATAAAATCATGTTCTGCCATTTCTTAATCATGCTTTTTTTTTTTTTATAGGTGACTGATGGGAGAAACCATGACCAGACTGTTGTCTTGAGCGAAGAATCGCGGAGGATCCGAACCTTTGCTTTAACCAGTGACAATACCAAGGTGGCTTACGGAACAGATGGTGGCGTTGCCAAGGTAACCATTAATCCGGGGCCAAGTCTTGTCCAGAGTTGCGATTTATTCAAATGTTGAGACTTCAAAAATACTGCATATTCAGCTCACAGTTCCGGTGGAAGACCTTTGTATTTTTTCTCTGCTTATTTCCAGACTGTCATCCTAGCTCCTATATGATATTTATGTTTTTACACATTATATGTAATTGTTATAAGGTAAACCATGCGATTAAACCTCAGATCATGTTTTATACATCTGTTCATGGCTTACATGCTTCATATACATGTATTTTTGTATGACTCTTGGAACTTGAACAATTTTTTCTTGATGCTATGTGTAATATATGTTTGTATGAATAGTTATGTATTATTGTTAAATGTAATTATGTTGCCTCCAAGACTTGGGCACATATGTGACTCATCAGACACAAAAGTCGCCAGAAAATAGTCAAAGATTGCAACAAAAACATTTTTAAAGGCTTTCCCCTATTCTTTTCTATACAATTTTTTTACAGAGCATACAAGAAACTTGGAAATTCCGAAAATCAAAAAAATATTTCCCCTCAAATAAGAAATTTTTTATCATTTTGACGATTTCCTCGACACAGTGCTGAATTTGCCCGGCGACTTGTGTCTGAGAGTGGTGATTCTCTCTTTACAAAGGTCAAATTTCTCTTTGATGATAACTTTTTTGTTTTGTGTCCGGCTATTTTAATCCTTACAGATAGTCAATGTAGAAACCAACACTGTAGAACGCTCGTTAGAAGCACATACCCAGGAAATCCGTCAGTGCATATTCACCAAAGAGGGCGCTACACTAGTTACCTGCTCTAAAGATGGACTGATCAAAGTAAGGAAATACCACTTGTCTTTCTTTTTTTTCTTCTTTTTTTTAATTGTTTGAATTTTTAATGGATGACCAATACATAAATGAAGCACAAAAAGTGGTTAATATTGGTTTGAAATAAGGTTGTGTCGTGATTGAAGAAAGGAAAATACTCTATTGGAAATAGAATATTTTCTAACATTGAAGTTAAATTATTCAATGGTAAAATAAATGAAAGCTATGAAGCAATTTCACTAAATATAAGATGTATCATAGCTAAGTGATGCGCAAGTAATGATCAGAAAAGAGCTTGACAGCGAGTTTTAAAAGCTGGTATATGTGATGTTTGAAATGACCAACGTACTTGATTAATCAAGGTACTATCAGATAATTCGTTTTAATGTTTTGGAAACGGAAAAGCAAAAACGGAATATTGGGCAAAAACTGATTCTGATTTGGTGAAAAATAACAGAATATTGAACACCTCTTCTGATTTCCTTTTTTTGTTTTTCCGTTTTTAAAACAGAAAAACGAATTATCCGATAGTACCGTTTAATATTTCCTTTTTCCTTTTTCCGTTTTGCGTGCGGAGCTAGAACAAAGACATTCGAAAGGGAAGAGAGGACACTCGTATACCGGGCAGTGTAACACTCTAAATTAATTATGTATTTAACATGTACAGTTAATGAGCGGCTTTCAAAGTATAGGAATGTGCGTCCCTTGCGCCCTGTCTTGATCCGCTACTGCAGACCTGTCGAAAGTCCTGAAGGGGGGGGGGGTGCAGTTACATGGGGAATTACATTGGGAGCCCAATATTGAAATGCCAGATTCTGGCATGCACACGTTTTCCCTATACGTCACGCCAGAAAAGCAAAAATGTACATCATGTTTTTTTTCACTTCACGTTTGTCGAGCGATAAGGGGGGGGGTAGACATGCTTTTTGTTGGGCCATCGGCAAGCCAAAAGATCATCATCCATAGAGGTAGGGATAAGACATTACTTGGGTTTGTCATCAATCATGCATAAAAAAAACAAAAACAAATAAATACCAAGGGAAAAGGGCCCAAAGGCCCCAAATCAAGGAACTTTTTTTCTAAATGTTTGGTACGGGGTCGCTCCCGCTCGACCCCCCCCCCCCCCTCTATCGCTTGGTAACTTGACGTGTAAAAAATTGATGTAGCTTTTTGCTCGCACGGTCTGGCGTGACGTAGGAAAAAAATATTGGGTTGCCAAAATCTGAATAATTTGGTTCACTTCTATTTCGCCACTGCCTCCCCCCCCCCAAAAAAAAAAGAAGAAAAAAAAAGAGAGGAGTTTTGACAGGTCTGCAGTAGCGGATCAAGGCAGGGGCACAAGGGACGCACATTCATATACTTTGAAAGCCGCTCATTAGCTGCACATGTTAAATACATCATTAATTCAGAGCGTTATATTATACAAATATACAATGACAATCGAGGATCTGGTTAGAACTATTCGCATCGAAGGAACATCACATAGTACTATTCTCTCGAGGGCCATCGGCCCGAGAGAGAATAGTACTATGTGATGTTCCTGAGTGCGAATAGTTTTAACCTGTTCTGAGAATGAGTCATTGTATATTTGTTTTATATCCCTTCCACTATCCTTTTAATTCTTTTAATGAACAAAATTATATAGTCTATGCTTACCTTTCTTCTGGATCCAAGAAGTAGGATGGGGGGCCCGTTGTCCGGACACTTAAGCAGATAAAAACATCATCTTTTGCTCTCGATTTTCTCAAAATTTGTGCAGTAAATAGCAAAAATATTTGTGAACATTTGTGCTTTGTTATATTGTCTGATATTATTTTCAATCAATTAATGAAATACTGATCACAAACTCCTAGAATTGCCGTCTTTGTCCGGACAAACAACCCGTCCGGACATACAACAACTGGGTATACAAGTACTTACAAAGCGCCCGTTTTTGTTCGAGCACCGACGAAAAATCTTTCGAGCGCTGAATCGAGTGATTTGATGTCGATCTCATCACAACTCACACCATCAATTTGTGAACAAAATTCACGGAATAATTTGTTTCTGAGTATTAACGCTGTCAGTCGATTTCATGAAATCCACAATTTCCTCGTCATTATACTGCTGAAATCTTCCGTTATTACCATCAATCTGGCAACTAGTGGAGGCAGCCATTTTGTCTGTTTACAAACAAAAATCAGCTGTTGCGCACCTGGTCAGTGCAGCTCGCCGAAAGTTTCCCGTGGCATGCGCGCGGCATGCAGTGGAGAATTCAGGTAAAAGCAGCAGAGTAGCACTACACCGCTCGCGTTGTGCGTTGCGCAACTCGTGAATAGGGTAGGGGGGGGGGTCGGAAAAACGTATAGTCCAGTTTTTCCCTAGGGAAAAAATGTACTATGCCTGACGTCATGAAGAAAAACGAACTATTTCTTGAGAAACGTTTTTCTTAGTTAAACTATTCTTTTTCTCCTTGTGTACACTCTCAATGCAAACAATCTTAGATAAGGGATATAATACCCGGTATCCGAGTGTCCTCTCTTCCCTTTCAAATGTCTTTGTTCTGGCTCCGCACGCAAAACGGAAAAAGGAAAAAGGAAATATTAAACGGTACTATCAGATAATTCGTTTTTCTGTTTTGGAAACGGAAAAACAAAAAAAGGAAATCAGAAATGGTGTTCAAGATTCTGTTTTGTCATTACAAATCAGAATCAGTTTTTGCCCAATATTCCGTTTTTGCTTTTCCGTTTCCAAAACAGAAAAACGAATTATCTGATAGTACCTTGATTCTGATTCTCATTTTAGGATCAACTATAATTAGATTGTCTTGATTTATAATTCAATTACCTGTTCTAACGATTGGCTTTATGCATTTTTAATTAGGAATAAGACAAACTCTCCAAGTTTTGGGTAACAATTTCTCCAGACATGTAGGGTGAGGGTTAAGGTTGCAATAGCATTTTATTTGAGTGTAAGGGTAGGTTAGAGTGTTACATGTAGTCCAGGTTACAAGTCATATCATGATGATGATGATGATGGCTTCTTGTATAGCGCCGGTATTCGCCTATGATGGGCGCTCATGGCACTTGCTCTAAACAATGTCTCACAAAATTCAAACTGTCAAAGTCGGTGCTGTAGTAAATGTAAAAATGTCTTTCCATAATTCTTCTAGATGTAGCTATAGTGACACAGTAGGGAACAGGTAAATTTTCACTGTGGATAGGAAAGTTGAAAAAGATTCGGCCTTCCTGATGAAATGTAGAGGGCTATTTCACAGCTCCTGAGATGTAGAAAGCTCTGTCTCCCCATACTGTGCGGCTGAGACTTTCCGTCAACAAAGCTTGGTCTGCGGATCTTAGACTGTGTGCTGGTTTATGGATTGTCAAAAGCTCTGAGATGTACGATGGTGATTTATCATATCATACAAATAGGTCTAATGGAATTTCCAGAGGAGCAATAAGCAACTGCATAGAATCCATATATTCATGTGCACATGGTTTTGTTTGCACCATTGTTTATGTATTTAGATCTGGCCTGAACAAGGGGATATGATAGAGTGCAAAGGTCATACGCAGGAAGTCACTCAGTGTCAGATATATCAGAATGATACTAGGATATTATCATCATCACATGATGGTAAACTCAAGGTAATTATCTATTTATCTCCCTTTCTCTTCGTTTATTTTGTATCTGTCTTTATATCTGTTATCTCTTTTACCTTTTAATCGCATTAACAATAAAGAAAGGGAAAGGATATAAGAGAGTGCAGAAGACACATTTAGGATGTACATGTAACTCAGTGTCAGATAGTTAACAATGATAGTAGACTCCGCTCATCATTTTATGCTCTTTTTTTTTCATATTTGATGGTACACTATGTACTTTGCCGACATGATACCTTCTGTACACCTTTGAGTCTCTCTTTTTTTTTTTACTTACAGAAAGGTATGCCCTCATTTCGTCTGCAGCCGCGTTTGCCTGCTTTGCAGGATTATATACTGGATGCTGAACCCCCTCATATTTTTACATCAACTTGATATTAGGGAATTAGTAAATTTGGTGTAAAATCCTGCAGTGTGCCACTGTTTGTAGAATAAGTGCTTAAACTTTGTGTAGCCGCTTCAGTAAAACTTAAAGATTTTAAGGTGAATGAATTCCTGAAGCAGTATATCCATGGTGTTCTCTCTTTTTCATACTTTTTCCGTTTTAGGGTTTGAGATGTAAATATCAATTATCTTTAAAATCATAAAAAAAGAGAAAATATTTTTCTTGTTTCAGATCTGGGAGCTGAGTACTGGTCATTGCTTAGCAACCATTGATGCCCATTCTGATTGGATCTTCATGTGTTCTATCTCTCCTGATCACTCATTGGCTGCATCAGTGTCCGTTGATAAAACAGCTAAGGTATGTTGATTCCCCACCCCTTCTGTCTCTAGCTCTCTCTGTTTGTCCTTCCATTGTCTGTGTGGGTGGGTGTCCCGCTCTTTATTATCTCCTCTCGCCCTCTCTTTGTTTCTGTCTCTTTCTATGTGTGCATGTATGTGTAACTTTCTGTTTGTGTTTGTCTCTGGTGTTTTGCATGTTATCCTCTAACACTTTATTCGTCATCCCCCTCTCTTTCTCTTTCTCTTTGTCTCTCTTTCTGTCCTTCAACCGTCTCTACATGTATATGTGTATATCTCTATGTTTATGCCCTCATTGTTGTTTTTCTCTAAACTTCTTCCTCTGACTTTATTTATTTCTGTCCTTACCTTTTGTCCATGTTGCTCTCCCTCTTCCTACTTCTAGATATCTCTTTTACTTATTACATTAACACTCATGGGATATTTACTTTTGTAATTATCACTGCAGGTTTGGGATCTTCAGTCCCACAAACTTCGAAAAGTGTTGGATAATCACATAGATACCGTCCGGACATGCCGCTTCTCACCAGACTCTTCGTTGCTGGCTACAGGTGACGACAGTGGGATTATCAGGGTAAGAACCAACCATGGAAACTTATCTAAATCCACTCGGCTTCACCTCAAAGGTCTCATAGTTCCATAGTTACCTTACAAAAGCAATTCCTACAAACCCACAAATAACTTTGCATCATTTGTGTATTGAAACGTTTATAGTTTCTAACTAAATTACTAGTATCTCAATGCTATTGGATGAGAAGGATTTATCATTCCGTTGGTTGATAAAGAGAAGGTCGTTAACGTAATATTTGCCATTTTTTATTTCCTCAGAGTGAGAAGGGCGTTAAGTAATTTTCTCGTTCAAAAAGTGGAATTGTTCATTATTTATAATTTCTGTCTAGATATGTTGTAAAAGACGTATTATTCATTCATCAACCACACTTTTACTTCTTGTGAGCTCCCGAAAAGGTACTAAAAACGTGTTTCAAACCCCTCTCAAAAAATTTAAACACGATTATCTCGCAAACGCAAAAACGGGTTAATGCCCTTCCCATCCTTAACCGAAGATTTATACAATGAAATCTATATTTATAGAATATTCCAATTATATTTCTTGGACAATTCATTGTATGTATTTCTGCAGGTTACTATCACAATAAGAAGTTCCCCTTTAACCATAGAACTACTTCTTGTTTTACTTGAATGATGTACAAGTACCTTTATTGTATATTATTGAAATCATATCTTTACTCCCCCCCCTCCTCCCCCCCCCCAGAAAAAAAAAAAAACAAACAAACAAAACAAGAACATACAACCCACAACATTGATTCTGGGGGCATTTCATCAAATGACTTGTCGGACATTTTATCGACAAAATTTGCTCTCAGCCAATCGATGCAAGCATTTCAGTAGCTTATAACAGTTTGTCGGATAAAACGTCGCGACAAGTCTTTTGATGAAATGCCCCCCTGATTACCTTCATTCAAATCCCATTTTTCTGTAGATTTGGAAGATATCAAGTGGAGACGAGGTTGGCGAGTGTCACAAGCACAAATCCTGGGTGACCGACATCAAGTTTTCACCTGATGCCAAAATTGTCATGACAGCTGGTGAAAATGTCAGGGTAAGTATTAAAGAGATTAATTAGTTTAGGAAGAGATGGCGCTTTGGATATATAACTACTGTGTCAGCTTGAATAAGATAGAGTACATATTATTGTCCAAGATTAGTCATTTTGAATATGATGCACCATGCCGTACACGGGGGTACCGTTGTAACGCGAGGTACCGCATTGTGCAGCGCCCTCTCGTGTCCATTAGCATACAGTTATACAGTGTTTTCACGCTGATTATTAATTTCATGGTCATATGATCGGTGCGACAATAATCACAAAGCCTGTTTTCCTTCTTTAATATTATCTAATGACAATAGTAGTACAAACTTAACTTATTATAGTAACTACTCGAGAATTTATATATAATTTTGGACAGTTTGGTAACCCTGGGTACAGCACTAAATATGAAATAAATAATTCAACAAAATGGCAGATTTTTAGTTGGTACAAATAAACGGTGCATCATATATTCACCGTTTATTTGAGTCAATCTTTATGCGGCACATGAATCTAGATTTTACGCACTCTACCAAGGTGAAGTAAATGTTGCCCATTAAAAAAAAAAAAAGAAATCCTTAAATGGTAGGCAGCTTGACTAAGGCTTGGGTACTAATAGTAGTTGTTGCAATTCCCACTCAAGTCATATAAAAATGCATTAGAAATATACAAATTACTATAAACATTGTAGATGATGGTCTAAAATGCATTCTATTGGATTATGTGCACAACGAGAAGTAAATTTTCCCATGTGCAGGTAGGTGTATTTGAGAAAACTATGCAGTTATAGAATGATTAAATTATTGTGCAATATACATGTAACAATTATTTTTTCATGCCACATTTTACAAATCCAACAATCAGTGTGGATTTTATACTTGCACCATTTACGGGTATTATAGCATTATTGTTTGGTTTGCATTTTTACAGTGGTGGCAGTTAGATGGCACCCCTCTCCAGACGTTCCATGTTCGAGGTACATTCACTCGACAGGTCCAGGCGAGCCCATCCTTCCAGACATTTGTAACCATCGACAGTGCAGGTATCCTCTACCTCATGTGTAGAGTCAAATCCAATCATGAACAGAATGGAGATGTGAGGGAAGTGATATATGTATAGATAAAGTTATACTGGTGTGGAGATACGACCAAGTATCTCAAAAATGGTCAAATGTTTAGGAGAACTTTGTAACCATCGACAATGCAGGGATCCTCTGTCACATGTGTAGAGTCGGGCCCAATCATCAGAATGGCGATGTAAGGGAAGTTATATACACTGTACATTTATATAAAGCTGCAGTTTGCTGATGGGGTGTCATGACATAAAAAAGGGTAACACAACATTTGCTTCTGCGACCTCATGACCTCGTATCTCAAGAAAGGTCAAATGTTGAGGAGACGTTTGCAACCATTTGGGTATCCTCTATCTCATGTGTAGAGTCAAATCCAACCGTCAACAGAACGGTGATGTCAGGGAAGTTATATACGTTTAGATAAGGCATCATGGCCTTGTATACATTGTACAAAAAGGGTTTAATGTTTAGGAGATTTTTGTAACCATCGGCAGTGTCGAGATCCTCTATCTCATGTTTAGGGTCAAATCCAACCGTCAACAGAACGGTGATGTCAGGGAAGTTATATACGTCTAGATAAAGCTACGCTGCTGTGGCATCATGGCCTTGTTTACATTGCACAAAAAAGGTTTAATGTTTAGGAGATTTTTGTAACCATCGACAGTGTCGAGATCCTCATCTCATGTATAGGGTCAAATCCAACCATCAACAGAATCGCGATGTAAGGGAAGTTATATACGTCTAGATAAATCTACGTTGCTGGGGTGACCTCGTATCTCAAAGTGGGTCAAATGTTTAGGAGACATTTGGAACCATCAACAGTCAGATATCCTCAATCTCATGTGTAGAGTCAAATCCAACCGTCAACAGAATGAAGGGAAGTTACATACGTCTAGATAAAGCTGCACAACTGGGGCATCATAATCTTGTTCATTTTAAAAAAGACAAATATTCAGGAGTATTAAAAAACATGGTGGCCGAAGCACTGTACCCTGTGGGATCTCCTTTCTTTTGATGACTTCATTTCTTGGTTAAGAGAGCTTGAATGTGGACAGGACAACATTTGACTTATTATTTAGAGGTAAACATAAAAAAAAGTGATTTTCCACAAAATTTGAGATACAAAGTCTTGCTACCCAATCAAAGTTAAATGTTATATTTATCTATTACAGTTCACTCCTGTTGTAACTATATAGATGTAGAACCGAGTAAAATTCCTCTGTATACAGGCATCTAACTTTACCCACAATCTTTTTCACACTTAGAAAGAGGATGTTTAGATATTTAGATGAAAGGTTGGCTAATCTCTATAGATATAAATATTTTGGAACCAGATTTTGACCATTTGTACGTGAACACATAAACGTAGATTATCTTTTTTACTTAATTTTTTTCAGATGATATTAAAGAGTATTGTGTGTCATGAAGTTATTCCATAGACAAAAATGAAACATTATGATTGATTTTTTTTGTTTTTTTGTTTGTACCACCTCTTTTTTAAAAATTAATTGTACCTGTTTTATAAAATACTTGCTTTATATTATATGATAATGTATGTGGCAATTTGATTTCTTCCAGGGTACATTTATACAATCAATACTTTCATACTGGTATGGTTTGATGTGAAACATTGTGAAAGGTCGAATGGGGAAGTGCCTTCCTATGTCCTTTTATACAATCAGTGTACTACTCTTTCTCGAGTAAATCGAATCTGAGAAATATCATCTTATATTATCAAATTCTAGTGAAACTATTATTGGTAGATCTCTAGCTGGGTCAGAGGCTCTTTATTGTTTACTTTATTCATTCATTTATTGTTTTTGAATTTCTTTTATTTTAAAAGTTTATTCTTTAATATAGAATCTGTGTCCTGGCAGTGATCTCAGTGGAGGAGAAGACATACAGTATTTAAGAGACCAAGAGAGCGTTTCATTAAAGGACTTGTCAGACGTTTTATCAGACAAACTGTTATAAGCTACTGAAATGCTTGCATCTGATTGGCTGAGAGCAAATTTGTCTGATAAAATGTCAGACAAGTCCTTTGATGAAATGCCCCCAGGTTTTTTGTCTAGCTCTTTTTATAAAGTTTATTTTCTACATGTAGTTGGACGAGGGTCTATTGACTTTGGTGTTCTTTGAGCAGGATTTGTGTATTTTTTTATTTTTTATTTTATTTGATGCTGCATGTTATGGAAATCTTAGTAAATTTAATATAGCATACATACATGTAAAGTGATGAGTAGTACATGTACATGTATATCTTATTCTTGATGTTGCCATCTTTTGCACAGAGGTTTCTGTATGTTACAGAAACCCTGCAAAAACAAAGAAGTTCTGCAATCTTTACTTTGAGCCGTAATATCTTTTGGGGGTCTTTACAATCATTCTTGATTTTCATACCATTGGAAAGGTCATTTATTCCTCTTTTTATTGATTGATTTGTATTAAAGATGTCATTGTTGATCATACAGAATACATGAATGCAAAGCAATGTGAATTATTGCAAAATGCACTCTTTTGCTTGTAAGTGCTATTAGTTGATTCCAGAAAAGAGAGAGCAATAGACAACTGCACTGAAGACATTTGATTTCAATCATTTAACTTTTGACTTGTCCTTATATTCAGATGCAATTTTAATAAAAACTGAAATCGTTAGGGTATAATGTAAAGCGAAATAAATATGCTGTTCAATGGTCAAAAAATGGTTTGAAAGAGTGATTAAGAAAAAAAAGCAAGAAATTAGGTTCAAATTTTGATTGCTGAACTTGTTTTGGGGTGGTTAAATAATACTATGTGAAATTTCAGATTGAAGTCTAAAAGTTGCAATATGTGATTTGATTACATTATAATGTACACTGATATGACTATTTAATGAAGTATGATATACATGCATGCATTTGTTTATATGAAATCAATGAATTTTTTTTTACTGTAATGAATAAGAAGTATATACAACATTTACTTTAATTGATAATGTTGTTGGTGTGTTTAATGAATATTCACGACATATTCATAAGTAAAAGAGTGTATGAATATTCGTTATCTGATTGCTATTCCATTTGTACTATCCTCTAATTTAAGAGGAACGCTTAAGTGTGCTGATTTGAATTGTATTCCATTTAAGTTATAAGACATACTTATACCGGGTTTTCTGCTCTACGGAGCATAATCATGGTAAAACTCTGAGCTCCATTATTATTATTTCTTACTCATTTTTTAGTAAGTTTTGAAATATTTGTGTAGACCTGTATAATGCATGTTTATGATTTATAATTTTTTGAAATTAGCATATTTCCATGTATTTCCATGTACAATGTAGGTAGGTTTTCAAGAAGACTAAGGAATTGATTATATAGAGGTACAATATTATTTATCATCAAAATTTCTTTATCTGTGATCTGACATTGTTTTTGGGATCTTATGAAAACAACACATTTTTTTTTTATTAGTCAGAACAGACCATTGTTATTACAGTGAGTATTATTCATTTTGATTAGTTTATGAAATTTACAGAGAAGCATTTGTCGCTGCAGCAAAAGTCCTGGTATTGTTCAACAGACTTCTAGTACCATATTGAAAAAATATTTTCTGAATATTGATTATTCAGGAGAAAGAAAGTGACTATATGATTAACTATTTTCAGTACTAAATTGGGTTTCTTCAATGTGCATTCAATTTTATACATGGAAGTTGTAATTCGTTTGATATTTAAAAAAGTAAATCATTTGTAAAAATGTTATATGTTTTATTTATCGGTATTATTGAGAAAGTAATTGTCGTAAAGACTGTCGTTTGGGGTACAGGGCTTTTCCACAAGTGAAATAATGTCAAAGTAGTGGAATGGGATTAGGATGGGGATTGTGATGAGATTTGATTTTATGGTATGTTTAGGGTTAGCTTTACGTAGAAGTGTCAAAGTATAATGGTCGTATCAATTGGCTGGGGATGCAAATCTCATAGGTTCGATTCCCAAAACCAGCACTTATGTCCTTTGACAAGGAATTCTATCAACATTTGCTTCTTACCCGGGAGGACAATTCCATATTAGCACTTGTAAAATAGCAGCTAGCAAGAATGGACTTGAATCCAATGAACGGGGTAATAATATATCGTAAAGGGCTTTGACCAGTATAACTGGAAAAGAGCTATACTGTTACTATTATTTTGCTCAGTTTAGAGCTGAAGCAAGAGATTAATTTGGAGTGTGGAATTGAGCAATATTTGCCAAAACATAAAACTAGTTATCACGATTTGAATAATTATTTGTAATGTATTGAATTATCTTTAAATATACAAATATTTAAATTGTACAATGAACTTAATATGATACAAAAGAATTGTTATGTTATATTATTTATGATGAATAAGTAGTTTGAAGGCTTAATAAAAGGATACTAAACAAAGGCGACAAAATTATTAAATATGGCATAATTATATTATATTATATGAATATACATGTATGCAACGTGATTATATACTTTTTGTTTCAATTCACATACAGTGTTTATCTTTAATCGGTCAGTTTGGAGTTACAAATTACACAATTTGTAAAAATCTTGTTTGTCTTTAGGGATCAGTTTCCAAAAGCGTTTCATTAATTGTTCATTCCCGAGGGAGCAAGAAATACTACTTGCGTGTTCCAGTATAATTATATGTATTATGATATATCTAGCTATTGCACTTGTGCTTGAAACAAAAAATAACCATAAGAGGCACAATTGTAACTGAAATGTATTGATTTGCACAATGTAATTGAGCATCAAACTTAAAGTTTAAAAATTCTGCAATATTTTAGTTGAGTTTTATAATTTTTGTGTTACATTTGCATGTTATGTTTTAGAAACGTATTTTGTCCAGAGTATATGACACAAATATAGATTCAGGGTTAGTTCTTAGCATCATTATCTTCTTTTTTTTTTCCTGTTTGTTTACATGTATAACAAACACGTCTTCATTTCAAAGCCTTTTGGGGTATTACTTTCATATTTTATAGCCTTAGTTTATATTTATTATAACCCGGCCAATTCTTGCTTGCTTTGTAGGCTTATCCAATATAGGATCAAATTATTCAAGAATGTAGGATGTCAAAGTTTGCTTTATGTATAATCAATTTATTGGTTATTTCTGTACAGTGCTTATTTACCTTAAATATCAATAAAAGCTTACCAGCATATCATTTAGGAATATCTTAGCTAATAGATACATATTCCAGAAAATGGCAATGAAATATAATACTTAATGCATGTGTCACAGTGTGTAATGGTTTGATGTGGTAATTAACAATGACTCTGTACTAATGATATCTGATGAGTTTTCATAAATGTCAGGAACTTTTCTTTTTTTAACTTTCATTTCTAATAAAAGATCTGGTGTGAAACACTAAAATATTGATGTATACATTTGTTATTTTCAGTGTGATAAAAAAGAATATCGATATTGAATAATTGGTATGCATGTATGTGACATTTGTTTAACCCTATTCTGACTGGGGGGGGGGGGGAAGTCAATTTGACACCCTCCCCTCCCCCCCCCCCCCCCCCCCCCCCCTGTACGAAATCCGCGACTGCCGCGCAACGGCTGCAAATTGCGACCCGGTGCTCTATGATTTTTTTCTTTCAAGTATCGCGCAACTTTTCACACTAAGTTCGAAAAAATCGGACGTCGCGTTACGGAGCATTATGTAATAGCATGTCAGGCCAAAATTGAACGAAAATCGTCATTTTGCATGCGTTTGTGTACAAAATACTGCATTTCCTAAATTGCTTTCATTGGCAGTCCATCGTTACGATGATGACTAAGAGAATAATCCTTCCTTTTAATGTTTCCTTGAGTGACTCCACAGTCCAATTCTGCTAGCACTGCGGAAGCCACAGGCATTGACACTCGAAAGGTTTGTCAATGTTATTGGCAGAAGATGCCTTAGCATTCCTAGCAGCTCTCTTATTCAAAGCAGCTATGCGGCGCTCTTCTTCAGCTAAATTGGCTGTCGTACTAACAAGACGTCTCCACTCAGCACGTTGAGAAGCAATGTTTTCCAGAGTGTGTGGGGCGATCTTTGTTAGCTTTAGCTGCCTTTTCACTATGTCCTTGAAGCGAAGTAAGGGTCGTCCAATAGATCTTTGGCCAGTCAGCAATTCTCCGTAGAATGTTTGCCTCGGTAGGCGATCCTCCTGCATGCGTATGACATGACCTGTCCAGCGAAGCTGCGATCGAAGTACAACTGATTCTAAGCTGATCACATCAGCACGTCGTAACACTTCTTCGTTAGAGATGCGGTCCTGCCACCGTATGCAAATGATGGAGCGAAGCTGTCTTTGGTAAACCCGCTAGAGTCTCTTGATGTGTCTTTGATACAGGGTGTATGTCTCTGAAGAAAAGAGTAGTGATGGTAGTGTGACTGCACAGTACACTGCAATCTTGGTGGACACTTTTACTCCTCGTCTTTTCCAAAGACGATCTTTCAGCTTTCGGAAGGAGACACAGGCTGCCTGTATTCGCCGGCCCACTTCATTGTCTAGGTTGGTGTCATTAGTTACGGTACTGCCGAGGTACGTAAAGCTCTTTGTCACAGGTAGGGGAGCACCATCGAGAAGTATGTTTGGATCATGATACTCTGCTCCAGGAGGTGGCTGATACATTACTTCTGTCTTAGATGCGTTGATGGTCAAGCCAAAGTCTGAGGCTGCAGAAGAAAAGTGGTCAACCAGTTGTTGCAGCTCTACTTCTGTATGAGCTACAAATGCTGAGTCATCAGCATACATCAATTCCTCCACGCAAAAGTTCTTGCATTTAAACTTGGCAGTCAGACGGCGAGGGTTGAAAAGGTTACCATCTTGTCTTGTATGTAGCCATACACCTTCAGAAGGTTTGTTCTTCTTGGAAACCTCAAGAACTGCTGCCAAGAAAAGGGCAAAGAGAGTAGGGGCCAACGTACATCCTTGTTTTACACCACTTGTCACTGGGAAGGAATCTGACAATTCTCCACCAACAAGGACATATGTACCTTCATGTTTTCATGAAACAGCCTGATGATGTTGATGAATTTGTCTGGGCAGCCGTACTTGCCAAGAATCCTCCACAGAGCTTCACGAGAGACACTATCGAAAGCCTTACGGAAATCAATGAAGCATATATACAGAGGCTTGTTTTGTTCTCTGCATTTCTCCTGTATCTGGCGAAGTGTAAAGATCATGTCTGTTGTTCCACATACATAAGAAATAAAAACAATAGAATACATAAGAAATTCACGAAACAATAAAATACCAAAGAATTAATTTGAAATTTCTGAATTTGTCAATTCAATACGGTTGACTTTGCTCCTCAGCAACTTTTAGAAAAAAAATTGAGCTTCATAACTATGTTTATTATTGAAATATTAACGATTTCAATAACAAAAAAGCATCTAAATTGCATACATGTGTACACATAAATTAGCATAATTTAAATATGTGAATTTTTTTTCCCCCAAAAAAATATATTAGCGATACCCTTTACATGTACAGCGACGTTCGTGCATAATTTCGCGACGATCGGACCATCCGCGGCCGAGATATCAGGGGGGGGGGGGTGGTCAAATTGACCCCCCCCCCCAGTCAAAATCTCCTCTTGAAAAGCCTAGTCAGAATAGGTTTAACAAAGTTAGGGGAGAGCCGCAGTGCAAGAACTGCCTTGAAGAGTATCATATGCCTGTATATAATGATAATAATGTTGGTTTATTTTGTACATCATATCGTCTTACCCGTTACAAATGAAGGAAGAACGTACAAAACAAAGTCATAATGAAATAACAAATAGACACATAAAGAATTTGTGTTGATGAAGTGATCACTTTTGAGTGGAAGCTTTTATTAAGTTATCATCTTTATATGATTTATTTACATTGAATGGTATAATACCTGTTTCTACAAGCCGTTTATTTATTGAAAAACACAAACAAATGACCTTAATTGCATTGAGTAACTTACATAGATAGGAAACCAACCGTTACCCCTTTTGAATGCAATGTTTATCTCACTTATGAAGGGATACGTGCACCGTATAAAGAAGAAACATGCCAAGAAAAGTTCTTTATCTAACCTAAAATTAGAAATCAGAACCACCCAGGCATCAAAATGAAAAGTTGACATAATTCCAAGTTATGCATATATAATCTTGAATTCACGTAAAGATGAATTACTTCTAGAAGAAGTCAGACCCCTAAAATCATAGTTGGTTAATATATTAGACTCTTGTGCTATACCAATGAAGTTTATGAAACTTCATGAACGCCTATTTTATTGCACCTTTAAATTTGAGGGAAGGCTGCAATTCAAAGAAATTCCGAAGTGTTTTCATTTTTATCAGGAAATAGGACAATTTTCTTTTGCAACAAAATGTAAGTGAGGTATAAAAATCAGTCCCGCGTGACTGACATCCTAATTTGGCACCCACGGCTAGTGGGTAGACTTTATGATATTCTAGGGATATCCTCACCACTAATTATAAATTCTTTTTGGCATACTTTCAAGTGATTATTGCAGAAAGCAAATAAAAGTTGTCAGTGCATAAAACGTTATAACGAAATCATTCTTTATGTTCGTCGCGTATAGCTTTCCCTGAAAGTCGGATGAGGGTAAAACATGCAGATTAATCAATATTTCAACAACAAACATGACAAATAGTGACATTTTGCTTATTAAAGGAGAATTTTCCCTTTCTAGATAGTTAGCTTACTGTCGATGCAGAAAAATCAAATAAGATTTGGTGAAAATCGGATAAGTGTTAAGAAAGTTATGAGTATTTGAATATTGAGATCTCTAATGACATAGGAAATCTCCCATTGTCACGAAGGGAGAACTCCCCATATGGTGTGCACAAAAACTATTCATAATGTCTCTTTATTTTCATTCTAATGATAGAACAGCTTTTCTTTTCATGATGTATTATGACTTTCATATATTTACAAGTCATCCCCAAAGAAGATTCTTTATTCTCCCTTTAGAATCAAGAAAAAAAGAGGATTTTAGTACAATGTGTACAATAGATATGGGAAAGATCTCCCTGCATTACATCACACATCATGGTCGCGTTGCCAATTGGAGGATCTCCATAAAATTATCATAAGTGATCTCAAAATCTAAAAATTCATATCTCTCTTATTCATTGCCTGATTTTTCTGAAACTTTCCAAATATGTTTTGGGGGTTTGTCTCCATTCACTGAAGCTAAATTTCTCTGAGGGGATAATTCCCCTTTATTAACAAAATAATGATTGAAAAAGGGGCCAAAGACAGATATAAATACATATATATTTATATACTTGTGTACGATATAAAAGGGATATACTCTGAGATGCAATGTGATGTTAACACGCAACGTTAATGATAGCATGATAACGTTGGACGAATAATGTTTCTATATCGTATACACCTTATTTTTTATTGAACAGGACCTACTAAAGAAAGAAGAAAAACCTAAATTATGAAATGTGTTCCTATGTCTTTTCAGGGTCGCCTACGTAATCACAATAACTAGCCATACTTATTTGCCATAGGCATGTTCCTCAAAAAATAATATTTTCAGCCAGTTTTATGGATAAATAGCGATTCTGCTTTATCAGGAGATGATCTAGTGCACCATAGCCATGGGGTTCAATTAATACCGAACGCTTTACGTCAATTAAAGTTCTTTAACAATTAAGTTAGACACGTCAGTTTGTCGAGAGGCAATGTCGAACTAAACAATTTTCCTCAAGCATTATACCGACTGATCAATTAATATCATGCTCTTAGGATGTAATATCATATTGTTATTGCTTGATCATTAATTCATCTGTTGTCATCAAATAGTATAATTAATTTTTTAGTTCAAACAGGTATTCTCAGACGTTTCGACAACACAAATCTTCTCCCAATTTCCATACACGAAAGTAGGCCTTTTACACTGAATTTTGATATATCTACAATATCACATATTCATAAAAATAATTATTTTGATAGATTATTCATATTTACAATACCCATTCCGTATAAAATACCCTTGTAACTGTATACTGATAATGATAAAATAGTCAAATTCTTCGTATACACTGTAACAAATATTTGTATTTTTACCGCAAATCTGCTGTCAGCAGAGTCGCCATAAAAAATGTAATTCAAAAAACACTTTTGTTGTAAATTTCTCCTGCAAATAATTAAATGAGAAATACAAAATATACATCAGGAGTAACACATTTGTTCCGTTTTAACCAAAAAACGTAAGCTTTAGAACTCTAATAATTTTTTTCCTTCTCTTTCATAAATTCTTAGAGGAGAAATTTACAACAAAACTGTTTTTTGTATTTTTTTTTGTATGGCAACTCTGCTGGCATCACATTGCTGTTTTTTTTTTTTTTTTTTTTTTTTTTTTTTTTTTTTTTTTTTGTTTTTTTGTTTTTTTTTTACAGTGTACTTTGAAATATTTGTACAAAAAAGGCACAGCTTTAAACAAAAAAGTTTGGTACTATCCCAAATCTCATCGCATTTTAATTTCCATCTCTCGATGGATGTTTAAAAGTTTTACCACAATAAAATAATATATGCCAAGATGATCATTATGAAAGACATTAATATGATTATAATTATTGTTATTGGTTTAATATTTCGTAGTTTAACGTAATATATTATAAGTGTAAAATAATATGTTTTAAATGTCTCGTTTAAAATTATCAGGGATATGACATTATCTTGAACTCAAATATTATAACTCTCTGAAACATCTGGCATGCTAATCACGTTCTTGTAGTGTACACCCACAAGTGCAACATCGAATGACAAGCAACAATCATTAGGCATGTGCTGTTTAAATCATCGCTCAATGGTAGTTCTTAATTTCATTCGAAAAATTAGGATTACAAAATTAATAGATACATAGACTTGAATGGCGTAGGGTAATTTCAGAAGCAGTTCTGCGTCTCAAGCACATAGTAAAGCCTTAACTTATCTAAGGTTGTCTTTCCAAATTTACATTAAAACATCTTCGCTTGTCCAGCCTTGCCTGCGTATTACCTCCTCTCCAATAATAGAGCCTATTTTAATCACTAAAATCCCTTCGAATTAATACCCCAAGTCCCCAAAATTATCAGCACGGCACTGAAATGAGAACGTTCCACAGATTTCTCATTGTCTCGTTCTTCTTTTTATTTTATCCCTTGGCAAGATGTATAACCGACCAATGTTCATAATTTTTTTTTTTCATACAAAAATGTCACTTCTTCTATGCCATACTCTTCGATCTCCTTCTAACAGCAATTATGTTATAATACAAGAAACATGAGAGGTGTTCAGTATTCAGGTCGTTGACCACCAAAAAGATAATTAAAACAGACAATACTGTACAGTCTTGTAGCGCCAGAAACATTCAAATGCTGCAGTGACGCTTGTGTCACTTGTGTCACAATGCTCTCGAACTCTTTACTACAAAATACTAGATGCTTGGATTGACGGAAAACATCAATTCGTTCATATTGAGAAGATTGGAGAGTTTCAGTCAGGGTTTCCATTGAGCTTGTCAGTTCAGTTTTTCCCAGTCCACATTGCAACATAAGAAAGAAAATGTCATTCATGTGTTTCCTCATTTTAAAGTCTAGAACACAAGGCCTTCTATAGCGGCAGCGGTGGGATCAAGCCATCGATTCAAACTCTGCACATACATCGATTCAAACCTTGTGCATACATCGATTCAAACTTGTGCATGCATCCCACGGAAGACGTATCAAGTTTGACACACAAAGAGTTAGATTAGCATCTTTCCTTTCTCTGAGTGTGTCTTGCAAAGCGGCGAGTGTTCCGAATGCAGCGCGATGGTAGACTGCGACCCCGTCGAGCTTGTGCTGTTCCTATTATTGCAACAAGGACGAGGGACCAAGCCCTCCTCTGCCATCTCTGCATCCAGCACTTCATCATCGTCCTTCCCCAGTCTGGCGGGGCGGTTGGAAGGGGTGCGGATGGGCGGGGACAGCACTTCCCGGCAGGTGATCCAGAGAGCGTCTGGAAGGTCACACTGAGACACCATGACGTGGAGTTGAAGATTGAAGAACTCTTTGGTGTAGGTAAGGTAGAAGACCATGAGTGCGATGCTCATCACCCATTCAGCGAAGGCACTTATCAAGTGAGGAACGTATCCCTGAAATAAGATAGAAAAGCACATGAATTTTTACATGAATTTAAAGAAAAGAGGTACAGGCACGGATCCATGATTCGCAATTCAAAAGAATTGTGCATTCCCTATTGTATGGGGATTATAGCGGCTCTACCATGTTTGGGCATGGGCCAATATTTTGAATTGCATGACAGAAGTCTGGATCCGCTACTGATGATAAATTTGGCCCATGTTATTCTCTTTAACCATGTTAATCAATCATAAACTATCAAATCATATTTTAAAAAGGGTGCAAAAATTGATATTCATATAACCCAAACATCTAAACCCACAAATTGTTTCGAGATAAAAATTTATCATAGTATATAATAGAGCATGTTCCAATCGTTCTAAATTCATAATTTTACGCACGACTAGGTGAAACACCCCTCAGGAATTAATCGATAGTACTTACCCCATCTTGAGGTGCCCAATGGACCTGTGATCGATCCCTCGAGTGTTCACCGTGAGTATGAAACCACAACATCTCAGCTATCACTCCCGTTATAATACCTGGTAGTGTGTGGGTTAAGGTCATTTAGTTATGAATCGATTCATTTACTTTAGTCTACATTCCGATCATATCTATCTATCCATATTATTAGATTTGAGTAATCTTATTAAATATTTCATATGAAATATCGAATTTTAAACTATTTCGTTCATTATCATGATTATTGTAAATTTTAAGCCTTATCATTGCTTATGGGAATGGCAGCCTTTGTCTACTTCTCACTTGATATAAAAATTGTTCGGCTTAATTAATAAGTCCTCTTACAACGAAAATGTTTAATCGTTAATTTTTCAAATTCCAAATTAATATTAGATCCATTACCAGTTATGTAATTGAAAATCAAGTATTGTTAGACCAAGGTACATTCAGAGATACCAACACTACGGACTAATTATAACATTTAGAAATTAAAACGCAAATAACGCAAATAGAGCAAACACTTGAAACAAATGCCTTCTCACAAGAGAAAGCATTCAATTTGGGAAATGCATTCAAATCAATAGATTTCTTTCTGTTGTATAGCAAAACATTTTGTTTCAGCTGTTTCAACTATTATCGTTATTTGCGTTCTAATTTCTAATGTTATAATTATTCCGTAGTGTTGACATCTCTGTACATTGTGCGGAAAGTGCATTAGACAAAATGGGAATTATATAGACGAAGTGCTAGATTGGAGAAGTGGCAATAGGAAGAAAATGTTAATTAGACAAATTTGTTTTAGACGAAATTGAATTAGGCCATCAGGCGCGTATCCAGGATTTGGCACCCCGGGGGTCCGATGTGATTTTGATTTTGGCGCCCCCAGTGGTGGATCCAGAAAGGTACATTCTATTTTTTTACCCGTTACACCGGGCGAGCCAAAAGGTACACTCAAATTTTTTCACGTTACGCTGGCCGAGCGATAAGCAGGGGGGGGGGGGCGGGGGCGGGGTAGGTGTTGAAAAAATGATGTTTATTTTTTTTATTTTTATTTTTTTTTTACATTTTGCTCGATTCGGCGCCCTCCTAAGGTCATTTTGACGCCCTTTTGGGCGCCCACCCGGAGGTCCCGAGCCCGTAAACCCCCCCCCCCCTCAGAAGACGCGCATGGCCATGTGGGATGAGGCCAGACAGGCATTAGCCAAAGTGTGTTTAGACCAAGCGGCAATTTGCCTATCTTTGTGTGAACTATATGGCAGGCGACCAACGATTTAATGATACAAAACAGTTGTCTTATCAAGCCGTCACAATATGTCAAAAGTATGTCATTTTCTAATTGATTTGTTGTTATAATAGCGGCCCTAGTGATTAAAAGTATTTGCGTGTAAACATTGAGCCAAAAATGTTAATTTAACAATGAAATATAACAAAATTATATATATATTAGAAGTAGAAAACGTTGAAAATCTAAATGACGCCATTTTATACAAGCTGTGCAAACATGATGTGAATCGCCATTTATTTTGAAAATTATAAACTTAAACAAGTCGTGTTAAACGTCTTCCCAAGTATAATAAAAGATATCGCTATATTGCCCAAAATGAATTACATTATTGCTAACACTATATCAGATAAGCATTGTTAATATCGATAAATTACCGGTTATATTACACTGAAATTAGTAGAATATATCAGAAATTGTATGACAGCTGAAATTTCGATAGATTGTTTAGGCCTGAGCTCCTAAAATCCCAGGCCGTGATGGTCATTGCAAAGTCAAAATCCAATTCCTTCCTGAATCGGGGCTATATGTACCTCGGCAAATTACTTTTTATGCTGGCATGCTCATCTCGAACGGAAAAAAGAAGAAAATATCAAATTTACATTCGCTCCGCTGAATTTCCTCCAGTATAATTGGGGCTTCTTGTATGATTCCTCACTTTTCTTTCCGATTTTGGTGGTTTTATGGTTGACGTCAGAATGACGTAATGGATAGCAAAACTAGATCTTAAAATATTGTATTACATTATTTTACATAAAGCCTGTAGAGAGAGAGATTTCTACTGAGATGCGACATAGTCATGATAGTAACGGTCTGTATTAAATGTTTCCTTTCATCCGTCAAAGTCAAACGAGACGTAACATTTGTTTAGCTTCTGAAAGAGTGCAGGTTATAATTAATTCAATATTGCCATGCTCTTCAAACTAGATATCTGTATTCATGTAGGCCTACTCCTTGTACAGATATGATTTATAATTTACCCCCAGTTTTGTGTCCAAAGAATATGACAGAAAAATAATTGTCTAAGTTTGCCTATATACTATAAATTCTAAATACCATTACATTTCAATTCAAAGAATTTTGTTTTAGAATGAAATAAACTGAACTAAACACGTTTTTATACAATCTTCACAAGACAGTGTAAAACACTCGTTTGCTTTTCAGAGCTAAGCCTTATCAAACTAAGGAAATCATTCATAATTGAGCCAAGTTCTATTATTAAGAAGTGATGTAATACCACATACATCCTACCCGCAGTATTTCACCACTGCATTAAAACGTAACCATACCATGCATAATGCGGCGGTCACAACTCGTCGTAGGCTACGGGGCACGTGCCATCGACGTAGCCTGCGTTGCATGTGCAATGCACGCACAGGTCTCTGCGATTCCTGCAATTATATAGTAAGGGTATTGTAAAAACTTTCTGCACGTCGTGCATGCATTGTACCTGCGAGGTACCTCCGCTGCACGAATTTTCTACGAAATCCATCGTAGGGAGTTGCACGTCGAAGGTACGGCGAGTTTGTGACCGCCGCATAAGGGCTAAAACGAGGGTATAAAAATGTACCTCTGATCGACAGAAGATAATTACGCTATCAGGGAACCATAACGTGACAGTGGTTAAAATTTGGCGCCATCTTTCTGAAGCCATGCTGTTTCCCGTCACGTCACATTGCACGATTTCATTAAAAGTAAAACATTAATATGAATTAAACATAAAACTTTTTTCAAAAATGTAAAACATTCGTTTTCATCTAACAGTTAAGCCTGATTTGTCTCATGATGACAGGAAATCATTCATAATTGAGCCAAATTCTATCAACTGTGGGGTGTACCACAAAGACTTACGATTGATTAAAAGTTACGATTGATTTTTTTTCTCGGCAGCCTCATTTGGAAACCAGGTACAGTCATAGATTAGGATTTGGATATGATTAAGAGTAGGGTTAGGGCTAGAGTTAGGGTTAAGATAATCAAATTTGGAGCATCCTGTCCATGATGAGGCTACCAAGAAAAAAAATAATCGTAACTTTTAATCAATCGTAAGTCTTTGTGGTTCACCCCACAGATCATATGAGCCGAGATGTAATACCACATACATCCTACTCCTTCGTAATTACTACTGCATTAAAACTTAACCATACTCAAAAAGGGTATAAAAATTTAACTCTTGATCGACGGTAGATAATAGCACTATCAGTAAACCAAGTTCACCATCACGTGACAGTGGTTAAAAACTGGCGGCCATCCTGAAGCCATGTAGTTTCCCGTTGCGTCACAACGCACGATTTCAATGAATTTAGACACAGGATTTTAAGAAGTATTCGAAAATAAAACAAATTATGGTCATGTCTTTATAACATAAGGCATTATTTTATTTAGGTTCCCACAATCACAATCGTGATCAAAGTGTCATAAAGATCTTGTTTGATTTTAGTCTTAGGCTATCCTTTACGTCATGACGTCATATGTGACGTAGCGACTGGTCGATGTTCACGTGGCCTTGATTATCATATTTTATCAAAAAATGATGTTCTGAAGCCTACCAATGGAGAAGGGAGGGGCGCTTTCAGTAAAATCGAACAATCAATTATACAAATATACACGTGGATATTACATAACATGTAAAGTATACACAGGCGATATTCTGAATGAGAGGTTTGCAAGATGATTTAGGACCCCTAGAAAGCAGAGTTTTTTATTTTTTATTTTATTTATTTATTTTATTTTTTTTATTTTTTTATTGGAGCCCTTAAACAGAAAAAAAAAAACTAAAACTAAAACTACTCTTACCATGGCTTAATGAAACATTAAAACGGATATGAAGGCGAAATTATGTCCAAATGGAGGAAGGTAAAGGGAAAGGTATGCAGAATGATAATGATTCGGCGAAAATATTGTTGCTTTATTTTCTTCTAATGAGATATAGGGTAAGGGTAAAGGGCCTGTCCCACAGAAGGCGATCGCTGTGGCGACAACCTACGAACTACCTTTTAGTACCCATCGCCACCATGCGCAAGTCCAATCGCCTGTAAGATCGTGAATTATCGCGTTTGTCGCCAACAAATACGTAGAAAAATTCTGTTCGCCGATGGTTTCTCAACAAGTTAAACAATAGCCGGCGTCAGTTTGGTTGACGTCAATGACCGTAGCCTGTCTTCTCTTGTCGCGACAATTTGCTATCGTAGATTGTCGCCAGATAGAACGTGTTTAGCAGAGCAGAACGGCGGCCAGTTGTAGGTTGCCGCGCTCCAGCGTACGTTGCACGCATCGCTGAACCTCACGGCCAGTGAAATTTAAGCCGCCTACGACCTTTGTCGCCAACTACAATCACCAAAATCAGGATCGGTCTCCCATTGAGATACTGTACAGTCGCCGCTGAATTTTGAAATTTTCAAAAATCACCTACGACCCAAATTATAATGCGCGACTGAGAGGACTATCACGAACCTAAAGGCGACGGGCCGCCATTAGGTAAAAAACACTCGATCGCCTGTGTCAGTCGCAAGGATCGCCACAGTGCGCAAGTTCATATTTTGGTTGATTTTAAGCTGCGACAAAAGAAGTTGAGCCGCGACATGCGCGAAGGTCGAGGCTATTGTATTATCGGATACCAGCTATTGTTAGCCTATTGTTTGCGTGGAAGCAAGTCGTTGTCGTAGCCTCTCGTAGACAGAGTCGTAGATACGTATATGATCTTCGGTCACCTACGATTCTGACACGATTCTGGCAGGTTCTAACAGGTTTAGGCTGTCGCCACAACGATCGCCTTCTGTGGGACAGGCCCTTAAGTGAGTAGGGTAACCCACCTACCACTTTCCCCAGTCTATTTTCAAGCCCTTCTCACTGAGACTTGACTTTTAAAAGAGAATGCTCTTTAAATGCACCAGGTGACAGGTTTTAGATTCAAAATATGAACTATACGTGGGAATTAGGTAAGACCAACGTCTTTCAAAATAGGAGTTAAAGCAACAATTTGATTATGACATTATATTATTAATTTAGTGTTACCATACTTTCAGGTTCAACTAAACTCTGTTACACTAAGTTTGAACTTTCCGAATTCGTAATATTATCTGATCTTAGATTATTTGCCTTGCTCAGGTGCTGAACCTTTCCAATACTTTAGCTCCTAAAACTTTCCTTCGGAAGATCAGCAGCTCGTCCCCCGGATCTCTGGGGAGGCGATATGAGAGGGCAGGTGTCAGGTGGAAGGGGAAGTATCAGGTATTTTAGGTGATGACAATCTATAGGATGGATGTGTCTGGGGCTAAGATAGTTTGCAGCGATCCGTTATGTGGTGTTACCGTCACGCTTAACCAGGCGTGACATAGGTATGGATTGATCGAGTGAGAGAGATGTGTTCGATATGTAGAAAGATGGAGGT
>CALNVZ010003426.1:13582483-13635501 GCA_940671915.1 Paracentrotus lividus
AGAAGAAGAAAAAAAAAAAAAGTATTGACGCCCCTCATACGCGCGCAGTCTGCTGCCGACGAGATACATGAGGAAATGATCTATATTAATTTATTGCTGTTTCATGATATGTGGTTTGTTATCAATCTCTTCACATGCAGTGACCACGTGTCTGAAAAGTGTAACCATGTAAACAAGTTAAACCATACTTTAAAAATCTGGCATGCCGAAAGATTGCCTTAAGATTTCGGACTTTCTCTTTCTTATTCCTTTTTGAGATTTCTTTTTTTTTAAATCTGAATAATTTCAGCCCCTCTGATAGTTGCGATACTCACTTTATATTCTTTTCTTCTCCCCCCCTTTTTTTTTTCTCGATTCAAAAATAAACTACTAGGCCTATTTGAGCGAAATCTTGCAGACCAAAATATTAGAAAATAATCAAACAATCAAGAAATGAAAAATTCACATTCACATTCAGCTCTAAACACTTGATGAAAATAAGCTACAAATGACAATTATATAAATATAATACGTCATAAAAATGTTGATCAATAGACTTTGTCGACATGCCACCACCCCCTCTCCCCCCCCCCCCCCCAAAAAAAAGAAGGTAGTGATGAATTTGATCACAACACATCTTCTGCAAGAAGGCGCTAACTCTGTTGCAAAAGTAGGGGTGTTTTGACTCTCAAGGATGATATCCATTAGATAATAAATAAATAAAAGAATTTACCTGAAAGTTAGCGACGAGTGTCATGCCGAAGCCGGAGATCCAGCCGAATACGAGGCCCCATATGTTCATGCTTTTGATCTTGATGTAGTAGGGCGGGACTAGGCTGCCGAGCTGACGAAACCTTACAAATACACCAGCGAATACTGTAAGGAATTCATGGACGAAAAAAAAAAGAAGAAGAAAAAAAAAACATAAATCAAACATTATTATATAACTTCATTCTTTAAACTTTACTGCGACTAAGAAAAAGTGGAGCCCGAACGGTTTGCAATTCAATTTATGGAATATTAATTGTAAAATTTCAAAGTGTAACCTTTTTCCTTTTTATCTGGCATCAAATTAATTTAAAAAGGGCCACGCATAGATGAGCAAGAGGTGTTTGAAAATGACATGAAATGGAATAATGTAAAAATAAATAAATAAAAAATAAAAAAAATCAGTTACGCACAATGAGGGGGAGGGGGAAGGATACAAAAACCTTGCCTCAAAAAAGGAGGGTTGATTAGCGTTTTATATTTTCTTATTTTTTCATTTTTTAACATTCTTCGTTATATTTCCATAGTGAATACAAAGATACGTTCGCTTACAAATGCGGGCCTCCAGTGCAGTGCGAATCCCATTGCTTTGTACTGTGCAAATTGTTTTTTACATTTTGATTTCTATCTCTTTTCTCTCCTCTATGCGTGGCTCTTTGGTTATTGTATTTGGTGTCAAAAGCAAAAAGGTGGAAACAATTATGAAATTTAGATTTTATACGAACAAAATGTCAATTAATGACATGCTCGTACAAAAGCTTTGTCGTAGGCGTCAAGGGAGGTGGGGGGGGGGGGGGGGGGGGGGGGGGGGGGTCAAAATTGCCCCCTGTCCGTGGCTTGCCAAAAAAGCGCGTCAAAGGTCTATAAAGACGATATGGGGGAGAAATGTATTCCTAAAGGTTTTGAGAGAGGGTATGCCGTCCGCCATTTTCAGTATTGCACGAAGACCTTTCCCTGAAAATAACAATAAACATTTAAATTTCAACAAAATTTGTACATAATATATTATAAGCTTCACATCAATCTATAAAATATGGTATATTTCTATATAAGATTTCAGATGGCAGATTTAGCCCAGACCATCATAAATGACTATCAATCATGATTACGACCAAATTGCTCCAATTCTAAAATTACCTTATCCAAGAAAACGATTAATTTAACTTTTACAAACCACAGTCCCAGTCATTACGTTCCATGCTGGGTGTGTAATGGGTTCTACCTCGGTTGTAGGAAACCCCCACGCAAATTCATTACCTGAAGACAAGGTCAAATCATTACTAATACACGACACTTTCTAATTGTAGGGATAGGCCGGGCATGTATGTTCCGGGAACCGTAGGTTCCTTGAAAAGGGATTTAAGTCTCGAATTTATAGAAACCCTTCTTCCAGTAATGAGACATTAAACGATGGATTCGATTTATAAAAGTATTTTTTCTATTTCATTTAATTCCATTAATATTTTTTAATCAATCTTTTATTCTATTTCCGATGTAATATTTGAGGTTAACGGCGAGGAAGGTATAAGCCCTACATATTTTTTTTATGTCGACCCTCTCATGAGTAACGGATCGTGTTTTTTTTAATAGAGGGGCTGAGTAAGGGGGAGGGGGCCGAACAGGCTAAAAATTACAAGGACACGGTCATTTTCGCGATTTTGTACATGTTTACTGGAAAAAAGTGGGGTTGAAGCCCCAGCCCCTCCTGCTCCACTGCCCCTACGGCTCTTACGCCTAATTGAATATGATATGACTTAATTTAATTAAAAATTCATAAAATATATTTTAAAGATAGTTGGTAAACAAACGCCAAATAGCAGTAAATAAATTCAGATACAAAAGTTTTTGTCGTGTCTAGCTACTGTTCATCTGAAGTTCAACAGATTCTATATAAGCCCCGACAACATGTCACTTACGTCCTTTTTCTACTCACCCATGGTAGGGTGTTGAGTTGCAAGGAAACTGTGTAGATCCGCCCAATTTGTAGGTATATTATAGCTTTTTGAACTTTTACCTTTTTGAACCAACTCTTGCAAAAGCTTTCATATTCCTTCCCGCCCTCCAGGTTCGCTTTTCTTGTGTCTTTACTTTTCGAGGTCTCGGCATAAACGATACGCCTGTGGATCCGGTCGTGTCCGCAAATCCGCTTGGATAATTGACAATGGTGAATTATCAGTTTGTCGAGAACACTGATATTAAGATGAAATTGTTTCATATGAGGCGTTATATAAATCGCATCTATTATTATTATTATTATCATTATTATTGGTCACATTAAAAGGGTGGTTATTTGTATGCTTTGCCTTGTTTTATGAATCAAGGTCACCATCAGAAAATTAATCAGTGATAATAATGTTCTTGTGTACGCCTGCGTAAAATATTAAGTGTCATCAGTATTGCTCATGATGGTTCTGTTTTTGTTTTTTATTGTTGTTTTATTTTGTCTTTTTATTATCAATGGTGATCCTTTTATAGTGTAAAATACACGAAACGTGCCATGCAGATATGTTAACGGTACCAAATGCGCCAGGTACCAGATCTACTGCGACACTTATATCAATCCACTTTGACCCTGCCCTCCTTCCTCCTCTCCCTCTTCGTCTTCCTCCTCACTATTCCCTGAATATTTTTATCTATAAAGGACTGATTTGGACTGCGTACATAATATATGGGTGTGCATTTTTTTTTTAAATTTTAAAAATTATTATTATTAGGGTACATGCAGGTAAAATGGGCCCCCTAAGCTCATTTGCCTAATTTGCATAAAATTACGAAATGACACACAGTCTAATCTTTGTTTATATGAATCAATAACTACTGCTCTAACTTTTATTGTGAAGAAAAACAATTATCACCAACCCCCCTGTCTGCAATATTCAAATGTTGACGTCATTACCAAAGTGCCCATATTACCTGCATGTGCAGGTAATATGGGCACATGTATTTAGTGTATGTTTTAAAAACTAAAATGACTCTACTATGTCTGGAATTTGCTTAAAATGTTGAAAATCATTAACTTTAAGATATAATTTGAAATTATAAGACCCTTCAGTAAATCCTTTGACTATATATTTCATTGTTATGCATTTTGTATATTATTATTTTTTTCTAAATATTACTTAAATATTATTTTCATTATACAAGTCAATATAGGCCTCCAATAAGTTATTTATTTTAATTATATACTGTGAATATACCCCAAAAAATCGATACAAAGAGATTGATGCCTCATCCCAATAGTAAGTACCAGAATCATTTCCGCCATTTTGGATGTCCCATATTACCTGCACTAATGTGCTGTGTCAGGCAAGCAATCAATGCCACATTGCATCCTTCACTAAAACAAAATTGACCTGTACACGCTTAGTATGATAAAATGAAAACTATAAGCTTACTAAATATACAAAACAATCGAGTTACCCCCTCAAACACTCTTTCACCATCACATTCTGTGAAATATCAAAATTTACATCACGGGTTAAAAAATAGCCGTAAGTTTTACCTAACCTTGTTGGTTTTCAGCAATTTTCTCAGAGAAATTCGCAACAGATGCTCTCACGACGATATATTTGTATACAGTTCATAATGAACAACATTATGGTGCTCACACCGGTCACCGGTCACCAGTCGACGGTCCGACATGATTTGCTTCAAGGCTGCCATATTACCTGCTGGCCCAATATACCTGCATGTACCTATTATTAATTATTATATTATTTTTTTTACAGCTTCGAACAAAAAAATAATTAATGTCGACTTAATCTCTGTTTTCTCAGTTTACTAACGTCTATCATTACACAAACTTGAAATTATTGATTTGTTCATTTTTGTTAAATCTTTTATCGCGGAAAAAAAATACAGAGAGAATACAAATTTTTACAATTAACTTGAAGATTTATTTCGTTTTTCTATTTTGTTTTTAAAAGAGAGAAAACCGACTATACACAACATCTAGTTAAATGATATAATTTTAATAAATCATACAATAATCGGCCAGGAGAGTGCTTTTCCAAAATTTCTATCAAAATGATCATCAATTATTTTAAATTTGATAAGATAGAATAAATAGAATAGATAGATGCGTATTTATTGGTTTCAGTGGTCGCAGTACATTAGATATTTAGTCAGAATAATAAACGTCACTTGTCCACTGATTACATTAATCGCATATAATACAATTCAAAATTGAATATAACAATATCATAATGCAGTTAAGCAAGAAAAGAGAGAAGAGAGAGAACAAGATACAATAGATGAAAGAAAAAATTGCAGAGAAAAAAAAGAGAAAGAGAGAGACAGAAAGAAGAGAGAGAAAGACAGAGAGAAAGAGAGGGAGAGAAGAGAGAAGAGAGAGGTACGGTGGAAAGAGCAGCAAGAAGAAAAAAAAGAGAGAGTATACTTGATCATTATAATGACCAAAATGTTATACTTAACTATAAAGATGCAAACAATACATTTAACGAAATAACTGACAAACAGGTTGGATTAAATTAATAATATAATATCAATAAAATGAATGTGTTGAAGTATTGCTATATTTGCACGCATTCAAAGTGACAGAAACATTTGACATTGTGTTACATAGAATTTGAAAAACATGCTCAATTTTTGTTATAAAGACAGATCAAATTGGGTATTGGAAAATATAAAGGGTACATCCATAATGCGTGTAAGGAATAAAAATAAGGTGAATATACATTTTAATATATGTATTCCTTCTCCCGCTGTAATATTTTTTTAGGATGTACAAGATTTCGAGGTTTTTGGATTTGAAAGCTTTTCATTTTGGGTTGATTCAGAGATTTTACTAAAGAGAAATGAAACATTATGTAAACTAAATCAGATCTTTTTGTTGATATAAAAGCCACGACAGTGTTTCAGATTATTTGTAACAATTATGACAGAACATGAACAAAAAAGAAGAAGAAAAAAAAAAAAACTTAAATAAATAGGGCTCATTCGAACCGCAGTGACTAGCAAAATACAAATGACCATCGAAATATATAATATTAAAACAGGTGGGTTAATTCTTTAGGGAAATGATAAAAGAAAAATATAAAGAGTACATCCAAAACAACTAATTAATAATCCTAGAGGCGACCTTCTTCACATGTCCTTCGCGAAGTACTAACCGTGTTTGAGTCTTCAAAACAATATAATTGTCTCACTCACCACCTCATCCCCTGCCACAACAACCATTTCGACCTTTTTGTTTCATCTCATCCTTATTATCTCCCTCCATTATGAGTAATCATTCAGCAGGAAGCCGCACTGTTTAAGACTCTGGAGTTGAGGTTGTGTCTGGGTCATATTTAATAGTTAATGAATAGATGACAGACGTGCATAAGCAGGTCACAATTGGGTCCCATTTTTTGTCATTTAGCAACAGGTGTGAAACGTATATTAAAACAATGAAAAATAATCGTTTTTTTTTTTTTTTGTTCTTTATGCAGGCCCGGGGGGGTCACTCACCATATGATATGCTACGCATGCGTGTCCCCAAAAAGCGTCGAAAAGGGTCTGTTTTCAGCCTTTCGACGGCGTCGACGCTTTCCTTAAAATAGGGGTGTTTTTTCATTTCAGTCGCCATTTTCATAAAAATAGGGGTGTTTTCAGCTAAAATTGCTGTTTTAGGGTGAAATTTTGTCTATGTTTACGCCATTTAGGGGGTGTTTTCAGCGAAAATTGCTGTTTTGGGGGCAAAATTTCACGGTGTTTACGCCATTTAGGGGTGTTTTTTCCAGTCTGACGTCGAAAAGGGGTGCAAATTTGACTTCATGCAATGAGACGTTTAGGGTCCATTTTCAGGGTGCGGGGACACGCATGGGTAGCACTTTTTTCTTTGAGTGACCCCCCCGGGTATGCAGGGCTCTCTGGAAGAGCAGATCTAGAGATGGATTTGAAATGAAACTACTCTGTTGAAATAAATGTAAAATAGAAATAAATAAATGACGTTCGTTCAAAAATATGAACCAATATTTTTCTAAATTGATACACACTAGCGGAGAGCTCAGGAAGCACTTTCTTTACTTAATGGGGGGGGGGTGGTAAATAGATCACCCACCTCCACCCCCGCCCCAGTAACAAAAGAAATCAATGCATGACATCTGCCTATCATAAAACCATTTGCGAAACAATATCATTCATAATATATTGTATTCCATAATGACATATTAGATGTGTAGAATATCAATTATGATAATATTTGGTTTATAAATAAATTATTGATACCAGCCAAATTGATACAATTACATTTTCAATTGGTGTTTTACAGTCATTGCCCCACAGTAGTATGAAAGATGATATAATGCAAACATGAAATTAATTTAGACTAGCATTAGGGTTGGGCAAATAATGACTTTTTTCTGAAAAGTTATTTCAAACAAGTTACTTCTATAGTCAAATTTGATGTGGAATCCAAAAATGACAATGATTTTTGTGTACGATGATGCCTGACGTCGCTAAAGTGCAAAACACCAAAATTGTGTATTTTGCCCATTCATCACACACTTTATAGGTATAAACCGGTTTTATTTTGTTTCTTTATGGATTTTGATGGTTTAAAAGCTCAATCTGACAATTTTAACAGAACCAAATGTAACTAGTATGTTTATAGGTGTTATTTAGTGATTTTGATATGAGGTGATTTTGCTCGATATTGACTGAAACTAACTACCAAACTACACTAACAGTCAACTTAGGTAGGATTATTTATGTTGGATTAATCATGTTGGGTTCCCTGACACCCAAAAGCCATATAAAAACGCATAAAAGTGTTTATACGTATAAAAAAGTGTGATAATTGGGCATAATACGCTATTTTGGCGGCCATTTTGTTTTTTTTGCACTTTAGCGACGTAAGACGTCATCGTATGCAAAAATGATTGTCATTTTCAGTTTCTACGTCGAATTTTACTATAGAAACAACTTGTTTGAAAAAAAAAGTTGAGATTCGCCCAACCCTATAGCATGGGAGTCCTAATTTCTTTTCTAGCTCGTCACGTGCGTACACTGTTAGAACGCGGTTTAAAAATGTTGCGGTTTAAAAAAATGTTGGTTTAGAAGTTAAACGTTCTTGTTGAATATCTAAACATTGTTGTTTAAAACCGGAAAAGCGGGGGTTTTAGCCTTAAACAAGACCTGTTTAAAGACATTACACTCAGTCTGTATTAAAACAGGTTTTTGTTTAAGGCCGAGGCAAATGTCACGTGATAGTCATGAGCCAATGGCATCACTCGTTACTTGCAGGTAAAACATTTCAATCATGGCGAAGACTTATGCCTCACACATTATCTTTGTGTATGTACTCATGTGTTGGCTCAGTGGATAGAGCGTCTTCCTTATAATCGAAAGGTTGTGGGTCGATACCCGGCCGCGTTAACCAAAAGTCGGAGCGTTTTTATTTTTGGGAGAAGCGTTAAACAATACTGTTGAATTTTAAACAACCATTAAACAACAGGTTGTTTAAACTTTAAACAATCAAGAGTGGTTTAAAGTTTTAAACAACTACAGGTTGTTTAATTTTTAAACAACGCTGTGCGATTCACCCGTTAACACGCAGTTGTTTAAGATTTTAAACAACTTATTTAATTTTTTTTTCTAACAGTGTACGGAGAAGGTTAACCCAGTAAAGTATTCTCCTCACAAACTCCATCATTATTATCCATTTAGGAATATGCAAGGCTATTTACATTATCAAAAGGAGATAGTGATGATGAACTGAATGAATAGATGAACGAGGACTCAGCATTTTCTTCAAATATGTGATGATATACTCTGATAGACCGGATGGACATGGTTAGATTGTAAAGTGCTGGATATAAATTCATGGATCATATCAATGACCTGTTGAATGCCAAAAGGACGTTCAACCATATATTTTCTCAACGGAGGAAACGTCCTTTTGGCTCTGATCATGAGTGATCTCATGATGAGTATGCAGGTTATAGTACTGACCACAAACCGAGTCACATATCCCCAACATACCCGATGATAAATACATTCTGATAGAATTACTTAAAGGGAGGTGATCGAGGGCATTGAAACGTAGAGAACGCTATACTCGCTTTAATTTCTTTGTGTGCCAATTAATGACTTTAAAGGGGAAGTTCACCCTGGAATTTTATTGGTCTTAAAAGATGAAGAAAAATGATAGAAAAATATAAGTGAAAGTTTGAAGAAAATCGACCAAAAAATAGCGAAGTTATGAATATTTAAAGTTTTGATTCTGTGACGTCACGTGCGAGCAGCTCTCCCATTGGTTGTGTATGAAAATTCCATAAATTTGTCTTTTTGTCATGGTTCTTGATAAAGGAATGGGTCAATTTGATATAGTCATGTATATGAACATATGTTTGATGGTATATCGACCGCATAGGTGACATAATTATTTTCTTCTGAAAAAAAAATGAAATTTTATGGAATTTACACTACGTAACACATAGGAGACCTGCTCGCATGTGACGTCACAGAATCAAAACTTTGAATATTCATAACTTCATCATATTTTGGTCGATTTTCCCCAAACCTTCACTCATATTTTTCTTTTATTTTTCTGCATTTTTTAAGACCAATAAAATTCCAGGGTGAACTTCCCCTTTATAAGGATAGGGCGAAACAGTCATTCCGCTGCAGTTGGACGAAAATGAACAATGTTTTATGCGAAATTATAGGGGAAGTGAACAAAAATTGAATAGCGTAATATCTCTGCGCCTGGCTCTCTACGTCCATGATCATGTCCCTTTAAAAGACCTCATAATGTATCTTCCCCCAAGCAACTCGGAATTATATTTTGTTTTAACCTTGTTTAACATTCTAGGTAGAAATAATAAGACGCATATGTAAGTATGTAGGAATGCATGAAAATTGAATAAAATAATGGTAATTACCAAAACTGTAATGATATTAATAACTACTGTAGACCAAGTAAAACAACTCTAGGTAATTAATCAAATAGTTTCGTCAACACTAGCAGATTAGTATAATCAAATTTAGTCCCCGAACACTGTATGTTTGCTCAAGTTGAAAAAAAGATTAAAAATAAAAAAATACACTAAACTGAAAAACAGTGAACTAAACGGTAGAGAGTTTTCACAAGGAAAAGCCAGGGCATGAATATACACAAGAGGAGGATTATCATATACATTCAAAATGTCTTAACCAGCACAAGTTAAAAGGTACAAATCGCCCAACCTCTCTTTTGCTAACATCACTCATCACATAACAATACGGCATAAGTCTTAACAAAGAATGGGCATAGACTCCCTTAGGGTTTATATTGTCGCACTATATCCTTGACTTCGTTCCATTTCGTGAACTTAAATCGGTTTTCCTGCCGAGCCCTCCAATATTTACACGTCAAATTCATGTTTTTTGTTCAGAAAAATTAAAATCATAATGGTTTTTTGTCGAATTTTTTGATGACCCAAGTAACTTGTTTACAAGCTCTTCAGAGGACGAACTTCATAAATTTGTATGGTGGTGGTGAGGCTGTAGAATATGCTACGTATTTTATATACAAAATTATAAAAAAAAAAAAAAAATCACAAAGGGTTCTTTTTGCTATTTTCTTCCAGCTTTTGACCAATCTTGATGGCCCAAGTAACCTTTCTACACCATGTACACCTTCTTAAGCATGAACTTCATAAACATTGACTTTGATATCAGTTAAGTTCAATTGGCAGTCTTTGTGATTGAACCTTTTGAAGCAATGTTTTTGTACCAGGAGACCTCGGTAGTAACTACTAAGAAAGTAAATTAGCTACTGTGACAGTTTCTTGTCTGAATTATGTTACTTAAAATGGTGTCAAAGTATACGCTCAAAGTCAGGCTGATCAACGGAGATAGGGGAGTTGGGGGTAGGAGAAGGAGAGAGATTAAATTGAGCATGCACAAACATTTAGGTGACTGTAATTGCGTACAAGTTGAAGGAAACGTCAGGTGTGTTCGCTTACAAGAGAAATAAAGATCTGGGTCTCAAGTGAGTAAGAAATCTAGAATTACTGGCACAAATATCATAACGAAACTAACTGACAAATATAGATATCTGATTTAGACATCGACCTATATTGATGACAGATCTTTGCCCTCCTTACAAGGCGTACAGGTATCACAGAAAAACAAGAGTTTCCGCTTCAATGATGGTGATTATTTTATCCCAAATGCAGTGTAATACAGCACACTGATTGAATGATTATTTCACCTGACTGTAGAGCCGGGGATATGCATAACATGTAGGCTACGCAGGCATGGGACCTGGCAGTCAATTATTATGATGATACATTTTGTATTTGTGAATCGACTTGTAGTTGGGCCAATAACATCTCATCGCCTCTCAAATGATATGAAAAAAATATTGACATTAGGTTGATATATTATCACCTTTTCTTTATAGCTATCAAACTCAAAGATACTCTACGAAAATTTGCTAGAGATTTTGAACATACACATACTTCAGTGGTTTTTGGTGTAAGACAAATTCGGGAAAAACATATTAACGGACAGCTCGGTCCTAAGCAACCTGGCCAATGCCCTACCCTGAACAACTAGATTAGGCCTCGAGTTAAGTTTAGATAGCTAGACCAATAACACATAACATATAACTCTAAACGAAATAAGAGATATGAAGTTGTTCAAAGTTACAAAAAGTAACGTGGGTCGATTTATCCGGTTGAAAGCGCAAAATCGACAACCGGACTCGGTCGAGTTGTTTGGGGTACGCGGTCGAGTTTTATGACTGAGCTCCGTGTACGACCCCTCCCCTAAAAAACAAACAAAAAAGAAACAATAATAATACTAATAAAGAAGGAAAGAAAAGGAGAACAATACGCGTTTTAAACCTGTACTAGTCCTGGTCTTCAAGCTTCTAGTCTTCCTTATTTACATTTTGAGTAAATAAACCATGTCTAAGGGGAGACTAGTTTATCTTCTCACGATTGTTTGTGTCCAGGCATGTTGTATTCTGTATTTTGCAATGTGGGTCAGGAGGGACGTGGGTAAGGGTGGTATCTCACTTCGCCGAGACGTTTCCGCGACAGATTTGGGACTACTTCAGAATTTTTTTTACGTAAATTGTCGCGGAGACGTCTCGGAGACGTCTTTTTATCCGTCGCGGAGACGAAATTTTATATTCTGTCGCGGAGACATCTCCGCGAAGTGAGATACCACCCTTAGTTCCAGCGAGAAAAAAATGCTGATACAACCTTGAGTTCCATTTTAATAAAACAGCTGCTTATTTGACAATTTTAAAATGTCTTACAATACCACGACGAAAATATTTCGCAAGGCGAATTTGTAGGTATTGGGAAGGTATGGCAGAATTTTTATAATTCGGTCGTGGTGTTATGGCGGACCGGCCGGTGTTCTGTTGGGCCAGTTTATGACAAAACATAGAGAAGAGAGAGAGAGAGAGAGAGAGAGCGAGAGAGAGCGAGAGAAATGTGAGTGTCAGAATGACCTTGACATTGGTCCGTGTGAGTTTCAGCCCAGAATTTAAGTCTCTCACTCGGGATTTACAGGGTATCTTACTTTTTTTGTATACAAAACATCAAATTTGCAAAGTATTATGCCCTAGGTATTTTTCAGGTAAGCTAAAGGATTTCAAACATATGGACGGCATATTTTGTTTATCTCTTTGTTCTTATAAAGTTAAAAATATTAAACTGAAAACAATTTTCCTTCTGTCTCTCCTCTTGTTTTGTCAATTGCTGTCAAGCTTTCAGTCCGTCTTTCTTCTAAACTGATTTATTACAGATTTTTTTTTTCGCTTACAAATTGGTAGTCTACATGCAGTCTACGAGTTATCAAACAATGTATATTAAATTTAAATCATATATGCCTATATTGTGAACTTATCTATCGAATGCTGCTAAGCCAAATATTGTAAAATTCAAATGAGAACACTCGAGCGAACATTCTAAGTCAGTAATTTATTTTTCGAGTAAAATTAGCTACAGTATGTTTTTCCATGAGAACAATGTGTTGACTGATACCACGTGATATCATTACTCACAACTCCCTGCTCACAAAAGGCATCATTCATTTCAAGATTATTCCAGGGAGTCCCTGATTATTCTGAACAAATAGTTTAGTGAAATCACAAATACCATATGGACCGACTACGTGCCCCTTACAACAAATGTGAATCTTCATGGAGGAGTGTAGCTGGATGACACCCCGATGACACTTTAAAAAAAGCTAGATGCTAAAATGAACATTGCTGAGTGAGACCTCCCGCGCCCCCTCCCCCCCTCCCCCCCCCTCCACCCCCCCCCCCAGGATATGAGTGCCTGCAAAAGGCATAGGTTCGTGTACTCATTGTCTTCTGTTAACAATTGGAGACATTATAGGGAAGGCTAGAGGACACTTCACAAAGCATGATGCTAAATATTCAATCTGAATGCTTTAAAGACCACCCCCCCCCATCCTGACAACAACAAAAAAGAGACACATGCATTTCATACATATTCCCAAGGAGTTGCAAACACATTAAAATAACCACGGAGGAAAAAGAAAGCCTTAACCTATAAAGCCTCAACAGTTTCATAGGAAAATGTGATGACTAAATTATTGTAAAATGCATGTCGATTCACTTGCTGTTATTAAGTGCATATTAAAAACTTTGATTTTTTTTTTTTTTTTTAGATATGGCCCAAGTTTGATAAAGGAGACTCAGGGACCCGTGTCATGTTAACGATACTCAACAGCCAATAAGAATCCAGTATTTCATGAAAGTTAGCAAAGTTACTATATAATAACTCTTCATGCAACAGGGTCCTGGCCTCCAAACATTTAACTGCTATTTTAACACTCAGGTATAGTAGGCCTCTGCTAAGCATTTAATGCTCTTCATCTTAACCTTTCGTAAAAAGGACGAAATATTAACCCGGTGCATCTGTCGTCGAAACAAATGCTGGATTACAATACTCCCCCAGATGACTTACTTTACATTAATCATGAAGTACACGTGTCTTTGATGACCCTGCATGTTATTATGATGAGCTGATTGATTAATGATGAAGGGGAACAATGAAAGGAACTCACCAATTAGCGCCGTCATGTTCAGAAGTTGTCCGAAGATGCAGCTTTGCGGAGCCGTGCTTGCTGCGTCACTGTATACAGAAATAAAAGAACCATAAAAGGACAAAATTATTAAACTTTTTTTTAAATAGGAAAATAATTAATAATGTAAATCTGAGAATAAATCTACATAAGGATATTTCACATATTTGACTGTGTGTTTGTTCCATATTTGGGTTTAATTCTTTTGAACTAGGGTAATGGTTGGGTGCTGTCTAGTGGGTCTGTAGCAAATCTAAGCGACCAAACTTTATGCTCTCTTTTCCAATTTTTCTCCCAAACCTAAAATGTATTTATTATGCGCTCGCATTATTATTTTCCACGAAACATGTATGTAATTCCATAATTTTTAAGGTCAATATTTTTTTTTATTGGTGTAGCTCCCTCAACCCCCCCCCCAAAAAAAAAAAAAAAAATGAATAAATAAAAAAAAATAGGGAATTGTCTCCTTACGCCACTGAACATTTATGCCTACTACACGCAACACGGCAACATTAACCAACACGAAAGCATTACCCTTTTTCACAATGGTATGTGCTTCTTTTCTCCATACATTAACCCAATATTTATTTTTGTAAAATTGTATAAGGTTCTTGTGGGTATAATGTTACTTTATCATGTTCTTGGCGCTATTTTCTCATGTACAATTTCTTTTGATATGTATTGACTTGCCAAGTAGGAAAAATATACTGTGAAATGCACTGGTACCTAAAAGAGTACATGGTTACGGTCCCACAAACTAGGTATACAGATTCACCGGCGCCCGGATATAGCAAGCGCTCCTTTTTTATCAAGTAATCTAGAGAACATATACCTCAAGCTCACTGAGCTCACCCGGTAGATCAACCGGTAGATCGTATGTAAGCACACGTGGCTCGATCACTGAATCATCAACGAGATAAAGGTGATAACACTTATGAGGGTATCCCGAAATCTTCGAAACTTGGCAGATTTTTTTTTTTTTTTTTCCGAATCAGAAGCAGAAGAAACAAACCCAACGGATATCAATGAAATGTTTTCATTAGATCAAACTGATGGGGAAGAGCATTAGGTTGCATTACCTACACTTATACATCGAACATTAGAATTTAGCCTCCAATAAGACTGCGCCCCCCCCCCCATCGATAACTCCTATTAAAATAATCCTAACTAGTGTAAAGTTTAGCATTTCATCAGTTTTTGTAAGGAAATGGCTTAGCCATTTAAGGGACATTGAAGGGGGCACCGCGAACGAAAAAATTTGGACCCAAATTGTGCCACCATTAATTTGCTTCCTTTTGGGCTTCATTTCCTTCCTCGGAGCCTTGTCAGTTCCAGATTGGTTTAATCAAGGTTATTCAGCCGTTTCTATCTCCGGTGATTTAAATTGTAATTTCTTGGAGGGGAAAAGGAAGGAATTGATGCATGGCATCTGGAAGAAAAAGTTACTTGAAATTACTTGGCAAGTGGTATTTCCACCGCGTGCTTTATATTCCATATTAGCATGTTTACAGTCAACCCTCAAAATATTGTAATGTGATGTCGAGCCGTCTCCGACTCCTGTCGACCCCATGGACGCACTTTTTCCAGGTTTGTCTGTCTGTCCATATTATATGACGGTCAGGACCGGTCTGTTTGCCATCATGCTCGTGGTTCTTGTTGTTACATCTCCTGTCCGTTTGGTTATTTGTCTCTATCCATCAAGTACCATTTTTACTCCATGCAAGTACCAATACAAAAATACATTTATAGGCTTTTTTGCTTGAATGCGGCCATATAGAAAACATAATTAAAATAATCTAGTTGTAGGCTTTTGCGAGTGGTTTGTTTCAACATGGTTTATTGAAACCCGGAAACATTATCAGATTATGTAAACATAATAGGCCTATAACAATGTCGGTATCAATACCTCAGAGTGGATAAATGTATCAATTATTAGAAAGGCTGGGCATGACCTTTTAAATATATAAGAACGTGTTTGTGAAGATTTGTTTTCAGAATTTCCTCCAAAAGACTGATACTATGATAGACCGGGGATCGACTCAAAGATAAGCTCTTATTGGATAATATCTATAACATCCGATCTGTCTATTAGATTACGGCAATATGCCAATTGTGTAAGAAGCTCAGATGAGCCAGAAGATGGAAAACTTGTTGAACAAGATAGATTGTTGTTCATGATTCCCAGGATGGCCAACTGGAGAAACCATTAAATACATGCAAATTCTGGCATTAGAATTACATTATTAGTTGACATAATAAAGTGTTGTCTATTTACTACGTTAAGCTGAAAACATATGGGCTACCATGGTTACTGAGCATTTCTGAAAATGAGGGATGGTGAGTATGCAAACAAGAATCTAGATGCTCAATGCCGCGTTGTCGTCATCGTAAATGGTATAAGCAGGTACAGTTCGCATTTGCTTGACGTACGTGCCGCCTTGGTTGAGATGTAAGAATGGAAGCTTTTGACAAATAACAATTATGATAATAATGGTGACTTCTTCACGCGTGACGCTAGAAAGCCCATTTAAGATTGACAGGCTGAATCGAGAACTGGAAATGGCTCTTCTCACCCGCCTAGTACGATCGAGTTAACACCATTATTATTATCGTTATTTGTCAAAAGCTTTCATGATCGATTATTACCTTTCAACCTCGTCGACCAAATTCGAAAAATCCCTATTTTCGGAGTGCATATCTGGAGTTCCAACGTCAAATTCCGTGACACCTTTTCCAATGGTAATTGTACCAGTGAAAGGTGCAACAACAACATAATCATCACTTGTTTTTTTCAACACAGGAATTAGTGCTGGAGCAATTTGACAAAGCAATAATTCAGAGATCTTAGATACAAAATGAAATTGAATTGTGTCAATAAATATTTGATTCCATCACGTTTCAAGAGCATTGGACAAGGACCTAGGGCGTACACGAGCATTTTACACGGCAATTTTTTTTCGGCATTTTTAAAAAATCAAATAAGAGCAAAAAATGACAAACGACATTATTCCAATGCGTATATTGTTGAGAAATGATGGAGATCCATTTGTTTGATTTTTATTTATTTATCTTTTTTGGAATCGATAAACAAGACTTAAAAAAGTATGACTTCGTCGATTTTTTTTATTTTTCAAAAGAAGTACTTAAAAAGAAAAATCAATTACAAATAGTAACAACGGATCCGTTGGATTTATTGGATTGTCAAAACTTTGCCCTTTCACAATGATCTTGTACTGAAGACAGCCAAGAGTGTTGTCCAATTCCATTTAGATCAATTTAGAAGTCTTGGCAATGTGTCACTACATTTGACCTTTAGCCCACGTTTAGAGCGAAAAGGGCTACTTTTGTCGGTATGAATTGAAACTGATGCATCAATCCACTTTTGACACTTCAACCCAGTCGAAAAGTCCGAAAGATTCAGTTTTCCAACCATCGCCATTCTAACTGTCAGATATTTAAATTTATTTACTTTCCGCAAAATCAAGGACAAAGGATCTATTTCCAAGTCACCTGATAAGCAAAAGCAAATACACCGTCATCAGAATAAAAAGCACACTATTCACATCACTATATCGAATTTTGATTAGGGGTTGAGGTTTGGCAATGCAATAATCACGATAATGATTCTGGTATAAACATAAAAGGAAAAAAAAAAAAACAACCAAACTGTTAAAAAAAACAAAGAAAAAAGTTCAACCAAACAAAACAGGAGCCACTTAAAAAATTTGTCTTGTGACCAGACACATTCACCGAAATAACGTGGCCCCAGAGAAAACTTTTATGAACTGAGTTTTGTAATACATAATTTCATCATTCTTGTGTAAGCCTGTCCATTCAGCCGTTTTTGTCAGCATTTTTAAACATCAGTTCTACCCATAGTACATCAGTCACATCGGCGTAAATTATACCAAAAAGTTACCGAAAAGTTAAATCTGCCAAATGCCAAGACACCACTCGTTGTCAATATAGTTTGGGCGATATACTCAGATGGTCCTGTTTTATTATGATCACAGACCGGAGACAGCCACCAAAATTATCTGGCCCAAGAGAAACTTTATCAACTGAGTTTGGTATAAATATTATCTTCCTTGCAGAAACTGTAAAAGAGATTAATATCAATAATCCATGGTAAATAAATTAAAAAAAGAATAAAAATCAGAAATGCCCTCTTGGCAAACTTTCTTATCCCTCCCTTGACATGCTTGAGGCACTTAATTCATGGTGATCATGAGTCACTGGGTGCCGTAAAGTTTGTGCACCTTTGAGACAATCACCTGTTTGAAACATAAGAGAAATTACCGTCTTGTATTACATGTAGGACCGTAGCCACTTTTCCTTCCGCAAAAAGTAGAAGCATTTTACCTCCAGGAGATAGACCAATTTACTAAGTTATTATAATTGATCCATGTTTCTTTCTTGGCGACATAGTAACAAGGTATTCAAAACAACCCGTAATACAAAAATGAACTACAAAAAAAAAAAAAACAGTTTGTATACATTAGTTGTTGCAATGTCAGGCAAGCCTCAGGCAAGCTTTCAGGTTGTCAAGAGAACAACCTTTTGATAAAAAGTATGCATGAAATTTGAATAAATTAGTAAACTGGTCTATTAGCAGATTAGCGAGAATAACTCGTTACAATATAAAATAATACCGTGGTTATACCGATTTGACCGAACCAACCGATCGACTATGAACCTCCAATTTGCGAACACAATCTTGCGGTGTATGAGTGGAATCGGTCTAACCGTAGATTGTGACCTGTTATCAACAAAGGCTTCGCGTGAATGAAAGTTCTGTATGGTGACGACTAGATGTCGCTCGGGGGTTCAAAATCCTGGCACGTCAGTCTCAACACAGGGTCATAGTTTAGATAATTATCTCTTACTCTTAGTCACATTAATATGTCCATCTGTTAACATGAATACAAACATTTATGTCATGACGGGGTCACCGTTATATAAGGTGACCTTTGCAATTTAGACTTACGTCATATCCAGCCCCAAGTCTAGTTGTTGTTGCTGTTGTTGTTCTTCTTCTTTAAGAGTGTACCGTTATGACTGTCACTGATTATGATGTTATATACGCATTTATGACATGCAATGATTTGAGACTTTAAGAGTGTTATTGCCTTGGTTCATTAACACTACTAATCAGAGCCAAATTGCTTCTTATTACCGAATATCCGACCCTGTCAGGATAGTTTAACAATTAAATTGTAGAATGTCATTCCCTCGATTCACCAAAGATATCCTGCTCACTTTCCCTGTCTATTTTCTACATTGTCATATTACGCAGCTTTATTTCATTATCATTCCTCCTTCTCGGTAATGCCACTTTCCACCCGATTAACAGCTTGCTTGATCCCCCCCCCCAAAAAAAAAAAAAAAAAAAAAAAAAAAGGAAAAAGGAAAAGAAAAAAATAATAACAATAAAAATAAATAAATAGAAATAAATAAATAAATAAAATAGAAAACAAACAAACAAACAACGACCAAAAAAAACCAAACAGCTGTTGAAAATTTCATACTTGTTACTAATACTAATTGGAAATGAAAAGATTATTCACCAACCACATAACTTTTCATATTTTCCCCATCATTAACAAAGTGACATGCCATTTTTTTTTATCATACCTTTCCATATTATATCTCTTTCAATAAACCCGAAACGCGATCCATCATCCAATGGTCAAACTATCACAATGACGTTGTCATGACATCCATTTTTCCTAATAAAATGGAAGGTCAATATTGAAAAGTTTGACATTATCTGATCTTATTTGTTGAGCGATGAAATGTCGATTATCACCTGAAATATGAACTTTTAAAAACAATTTTTATTAAGAAAAATCTGACTTGAGAGTTTGCGTACATTCACCGACTAATAGAATAATATGGCCCAAAATACATGGATATTTACATTAATTAATAGGAAACAAGAAACGTGGCGATTATAGTCCCTAACAGGTTAATTAAAAAAAAAAATAAATAAAAATAAAAATCAGGGAGCGAAAAAACTTTTAACATTTAAGGAGTAGCGAGTAGGATTGCAATGATTAAAAGGATGCAATTTAAATAGATCAATATGTTTGTATGTATGTAATTGCAGTAGGCCTATATAATTCATATATATATTTTTATCATTTTTTGTTTGTTTGTTATAATTTATATACTTAGGAACTCCATTAATAATTTTTAGTTAATGAATGCTATGGGTTAATCAACAGCAAAGACAATCCAACGTAATCAATAAATGTGGAAATTCTGTAAAGCCCGCAGTTGACACATTTTGCTTCCTAATTGATTCAAACATCCACCATGACATTTGTTTTAAGAGGTGAATGAGCTCGTCATTGGATCTTGTAACTACTGATGACGTCATAATAGCTTAGCGTGTCGGGTAGTCTCTTATCATGTTGAACCATTCAGCATGACTTTGATATGTGAGAATAGATGTTTCTTGCAGACGATAATTCTTCTGTCTTTTGGCAAAGTAGACAGCAATGGCGGATCCAGAAATCCGAAAATTTCGGCGACGCCCCCCCCCCCCCATTTGAAAATCCTGGATCTGCCACTGGACAAAGATTTTTTTTCTTCCTTGAATCTGTCTAATATGGCATTTTCTTTGAACTTGTTGGCGCGTTCAAGATTAGGGCAAATATGACCTGATTGTGATGATCGCCATAAAAAATGTCACGCAAGCCAAGGCTACAATTGGGGTACTCATTATACTCAACCACATTGTATTTTTACTTAAAGTGCAAAGAGGTATTTCATTTCTTTCTTTTTTTTTTCAATATGGGTAATTATTGTTTTGACCATGAACTTTTATCCATGATAAATTCCCATCTCCAACAAAACGTGTAAAACAATCGCGTGATACTCCCCTCGCACTTCCTCAAAATGATTTCTACAAATGCCCGGTATTCGCAATTATTCAATTAAATATAATAAAGTTACCGGAAATGGAACTCTTCTACATTAACAAGAGATAAATGATTCATGCATTTGGCCTCTTGTTTTGCCCTCTTGTTGCGGCCATTGATTGCACCTGTTACACTGGCACTGGCAACGGGGACATAATAGTTTGCGATCTATGCAAATTTGAAAGAACGATTCTGATTGGTTATTGGTAAGTCATTTGAACAAAAGCATGTGCAACAATGACATCCATTGGTCAAAGACGTTTTGAAACTGACTGTAAACCCATGACCCATTATTAAACACAACTATTTGGTAGTTTTTGTATCGCTCGGAAACAATATCAAGTATGATTTTAAATTTTTCATGTTAATAGTGGCGATTGACTATAAAGCGCACATAACGTGGGTAAAGTTGCGATTAATCGAAAATCCTTTTTTGTTATGGGTCCCAGGCGCGAATCCATCGAATTGAATGCATTTCGGGGGCCCAATTGTCTGGGGACAAAAGCGGCTCTATTATGTTTACGCATGGGCCCGGTAAGTTCACTGTGTGACTTCGGTCTGCGTCCGCTACTGGGTCCTGCACACTAAAACACCTCATTACTAGAATCTTGCTTCAGATCAATGGCCTAGAAATCTGATTGGCAGTTTGCCTGATGAATAAATAAAATCATCTGCCCGGCCATACCTGTAAACATTGAGACCAGGCCTATGCATATTATAGACCGATGTGGAATTCTGTACTCTGGTGTGACAGTGGTTTATTAATTGTTTATATTGAGTTGCTAAGAAGCAGACCTAAGTCATCGTTTTCTGCATGACTATGATTCATCAAACGCTGATGATGTCACACGGTTAACTATACTGTAGACTTTCTGAGGCTTGAATAATTTTTAAAAAATGACGGAGTGTTGAAACATGGTTTGGATAATAATTAAAAAAAAACATGATGACAGAATTTTTTTCGAAAGTATACAATCGTTTGTTTATGCCAATGTATAATTATGCAGTCATAACACATACTCTAGTAGCTGTTTGATTAACTTTTTTAAAGAGAAGGAGAACAAAACAATTTATTGGTCGAACATTTATTCATGGATGACGGTTTTACCCATATCGACATGACTACTACGGACTATATTTACATCATTTTCATAGAGGGTACTGCTAGAATCACAATGTCATTAACATGAATGTGGAAGAAGGGATTGAGGCCAGGGATCTTATCCTTTGGGGGTACTTAATTCGAAATTCGATCATGATCAGGTCCCAGGGTTCGGACTTCTTGAATATGCCATTGCGTCCCGAAATAATCGTACACCTAATTCAAATAAAAGTGCATCTATAAAGCTCTGTGGTCTGAACAAAATATGCAATGATTTTGTTGCTTCTATACCAAAGGGAAGTGTTTGAAATTTCATTTTACCCAAATTCCATGAACTTCCTCCTTTCCCTCACAAACTCACCAATGAATGCACCTTGACATTTATAATCACATCCTTTACAGACTGAGAAACATTGATGCAATGAGAGACATTGTAAGACATATTGTGGTGACCATTTTCACGAGAATAATTTCGTGTGTGTGATTTACTCCTTAAAAAAAAAAGAGTTTCGAAGACAGAATCAACCAAATAAAGAATAAATTAATGAATATGAGGTAAGCCTGAAATTTGTAGAAGCTACATAGGATTCAGGGTCTGAGGGGGGGGGGGTAATTTGAAATCTATCTTGCCTTCAAATCTTATACATAATGATTGATGCCATGGAATATTTGACCGAAGGATGGTCCGAAACATCGTTTCCAAACTGTAGTTCCTCAAGCCGGGAGCAAAGTTTTTCTAAGCTGAGGATGCAATAGTCTACATCAACATCCTCATGAGATAACTGGATCGTTTTACCCTGACATTATACCCACACTAGACAAGAACTGACTTACAGCGTGTAAGCCAAAGAGGAAGCAAAAGGGGGCGTCCGAGGGCACTCGCGTATCCAGGGAGGCAAGAGGGGTCCTTCACCCGGGTCAACCAATGGCGAGTAGACAAAAGGGTGAGAAATTGATTCGGGGGACCACAAAAACAAATATTGTATTTTATTTCATTTATTTATTTATTTATTTTGTTAATTGTGTGTGTGTGTGTGTGTGTGTGTGTGTGGAGGGGGTGCCTTATCGGAAATGTTCAGAACGGTTTTCCATTTTTTTTTCTTCTGTTTTGAGGATGGGGATATAACTATCTTTACTACTATGTACATGAACGCCGTTTTCTCTCTTCCTCATCATTACAGAAGGGAAAATATGATTCTAGGACGATTGGGTTGCATGTTTTAATCTCCTATGGTGTAAACGTAAATCGTCAAGTCGAATCTGTAAGAGCAAATTCACACATGACTGTGATGATTTGATGACGTATTGGCCCTATACATAAGAAGGAGGAAAACAAACGGCTGCAATTTGAATCTTATAGAGGCAGCATGATACACTCTTCGAAAGCTATAATATAGCCTATCTTCTTCTTCTTTTTTTTTGTTAATGTTTGATTCGTGTTGAAACTTTCATTAGTTTCGTTTTCGCGTTTGAATTCATTCATCCCTTTTCACAAATATAGTCAGGGGGATGAATCTTGATTATGTTTTTCATCATATAAACATGCATATTGCCCCTCCCGGCCCCTTTACATCTAAAAGTGTCCTGTTGCCCCTGGCATGCATTGCAAGACAGTCTACTGGCAACCTACATAATACGGGGTAAAAGGCGTAAGATAAAGATCAACAGCTAAACAACGCATAGGTCATTACCTTCAGATGTATAATTAGCAGACGTGACATGAAGAAGGTTTCAAAACACTTTCAAATACTGTTCAAAGATATAGCAGCTCATTAAATTTTTCATTATGAGAAATTTGATAAAATAATGTCTTTAAAAGATCAACTATTAATGTGTGTGATACATGTGTATAATCAAGGGCGGCGATTTCATGTCAGTCACGACTGGGGGGGGGGACGGAAACACCCGAAAGTGAAAAAATAATAAACTAAAAATTTGCATACTTCGTACATTATGCAGAAAGATAAAATTGTTTGAGAGCGCGAAGCGCGAGCTGAAAATTTGCCTTATAATGACATTTAGCATTGTATTTGACATTCATTTTACCTCTTTATTAGCTTCACAAGCTAATCACTACATAAAAATATGCTAAGCTTTAAAAATCGAGGGGGAACGATCCCCCCAATCGCCGCCAATGTGTATAATCATTTTTGGGCTTCTTGGGCTTCCATCACATCGAGTATACCATGCAACTGTATAGAGTTTTTGTAAAGCATTTGAAATGACAATTTTCATCAATCTATATTTTCTTTTATGAAAACGTATATCTAAAATATGATATGGAAAAACGATACATTCAATCATGATGAAATATATTTAATTTCGGGAGCGATTATGCATGCATTTTGGAATTAAAGTCTATCTTTAAAAAAAATCTAACATACATTTTGCTTCAAAACCAATTCCTCTTTTTTAATGTAACAAAACGCCAATAATGAACGCTTACAGGTAAAAATAGATTATGCCACGAGTTGTGTCCTCGACTAAATTATTAATGTTTCATTAAAACAATTATGTTTGTTTGTTTCATCAGAGTATTGAAGTGTCAATAATTGAATGCACGTTTGGCACCCATATACACTTTCATAACACGACTGGATAAAACGCAGATGTTTAGCCTTCTTCATTTGACACATCCAAATTAGACATGTCATAGCCTCCGAGGCAATAGTACCGACAAAGTACAAATGTTATCCATTGAAATAAACCATACTACAAAAACAGAAGACCTTAAAAGTTCTGTTATCATTATTTGCCAAAGGCATTCACTTGTATAAATTGTACAGTAATATATTAAATTACATAAGCTGGTATGTTTAAGAGAGCAATTAATTCAAATTACAAAAACAAAAATTGAAGGGGTATATTAAAGAGGGGGAAAAAAGAAAAGAAAATTGACACTCTCGATCCGTTAGCAAAGATTTCAAGCAATCTTTTTTTATGTTGTGTTTTGTTTTGTTGTGTGTGTGTGTGTGTGTGTGTGTGTGTGTGTGTGTGTGTGGCTGTGTGTATGTCAGGGTGAGTGTGTGTGTGTGTGTGTGTGTGTTTGTGAGTGTCTGTTTTGTTTTGTTTTGTTGATGTTTTTATTTATTTTTATTTTATTTTATTTCATTTATTTATTTATTTATTTTTTATTTATTTTTTTATTTATTTATTATTTTTTTTTTTGGGGGGGGGGAGGTTACAGCAAAGCTTCAAAATGGCATGTCATGTTGTCTCTCTGCGCCTCCAATGTTGACAAACTTAGCAATAATCTTGACAGACGATCCACAAACAACTGTTCTTGTATCCCAGAAGCAACAGGTAATAAACGATGATAATGGGAATCGGACAAAATTACAAATTGTTTCAATTATTGGACATGACCCCCAGCTGTATCACCAGACAAGACAGAAAACTGAAAATCAATTATCTGCTCCGTACAGTCATAATATCCTATGGTTATTATTTGATGATTCATAAGAAGGAAGGGTCATTTTGTTTTTATTAGTCCTTGTAATATCGACCCATATATTAATTTCCTTGGGGCTGCTTTGCACACCCCCCCCCCCTCTCTCTCTCTCTCTCTCTCTCTCTCTCTCTCTCTCTCTCTCTCTCTCTCTCTCTCTCTCTCTCTCTCTCATTCAAACAATTTTATTTCGCATGTCTGTTCAGAATATTATGTCAGTTTCTGTCGTTTAAAATATTACTAAGACTGACTGGATTGAAGATTGAAAAAAAAAGTATCCAATACCCCTACCCCAAGAAATGAATATATGAATATATATGAATAAATAAATAAATAAATAAATAAATAAATAAATAAAAATAAGAAATTTACAAATAGGTAAATGAATATATAAATAAATATACAATTTATTCAAAAAAAATGACATCAATCTGATAAAATTTCAGATACAAGAAGTACGAAAATTCAACCTCATCGTTCTTTGTCTGTTAATTCATCGTACGGTTTATCTCACTTCAGGAAAATACATCCAATAATTCAAGCACTCGTTAAAGTGATTACCAAACACATCCAGCATTTCCCCAAACATATCACCTTAATACTTAACTTCCATGCAAAACATTTAAGCTATAATTGTGGCTGGCACTCTTTGAAACGCCGAAAATAATTTGTCTCATATTTTTCTTTTGAGATTCAGTCCTTTATTAAAAATCTTGTACAGTCACGCGTACGTCATTTTGCGATGACCACTTTCATTGCCTTGGTTAGTTCTCATATGGATTTCATAAAGCGTTTCCCGTTTTGTTTGGTACAGCTATGACATTTTTTATAGTAAACTTCGAATACACATTTAATGTAAATTGTAAACTAATGATCACAGATGGTACTTATTGCAATGCTTCCGTGCACAATATTTTTTTTCTTCAAAATATTCAGACATACCTTTTAATAGTTCGGATATTGTGTAAATGTGGGTTTAATTTGTGCTCAAGGAAAATGAGTATAAACCTTATAAAAATTGCTCATATTTACACCACAACTCCTTAAAACAATTATGACAGGATTTTGTATTTGAGGTGCGGACACTAATTATGAAACAATTCATTATTTTTATTAATATTATATATTATTATTTTGAGCCTGGGAAAATCCTGAAAAATTATGTCTAACAAACTTTTCCAATTAAAAGATTCATTTCTTTTTAATTCAATGCTAGATCCTTTTGTTTAATGTAAAGTACATTAGTCAGTCATTCGGATATAGTTCTGCCTCCTCCATATGACATGTCACCAAAAAAACATTTGCTTGTTATGACATTATCTGATTGTAGCTAGATTTTTATGATAACTAGATTTTACTCATTTTTTAAAAATTCTATATGGGAAACGGGGAAACCCCCGAAACTGTTATATCTGACCTAATTCTCAGTTGATTATTTGCAACGATAGACTAATAAATTCCAGACAAATTACAGGGGGGGGGGGGGAGTCCCTCAGTAAATAAGAATTAAAATATGAAGGTATGATATTCAGGGAACATGTCCTTAATATGATTAGAGTTGTTTAAATAAAGCTAGTCAATGAATGAATTTGGGGCTGCTCCCCGGCCGTGCCTCTTTCTTATGATAACTATAGATAAGTATTTTTTTTTCTATTTTTCCCCCATCAAGCAAAGCTAAAAGTAGTCGTTAATGTTTGTGATCTATAAGATGGAAGGTTCAGAGGGGAAAAAACTTATACTAGCGCGGCAGCAACAAAAGAACATCCTATATTTAGATTGAACAAGATAAGATCAAATAATTTCTTCTTCGGGTGAAGGTTATGCTACATACTATCTTCTAGCGGAATCAGCCTATTCACAGTAATCATTTATTTGTCAAACGAAAGCAATTTCTAATTTTGAGATCAAATCAAGGATTTATGATACAATCCCTTGATCAGATAAATGTTCAGGCGAGGAAGCGAAAGTGATCCAAACACCTTGTCTTCCTATACCGCGTTTACATTGAGACTCGGCTCTCGTGTCGAATCCACAGGAAGGGTTCGACACTGCAAAGAGTGAACCTGTGATCATGTTTATACACAACAAAAAAGGCGAGTTCAACACGGCTCCCAGATCATGACCGGAAGTAAAGGACGTCATTAATGTGTGTTGCGATGTATAGCCAAATTCCATATCTGACCCCAAGGTCATCGACTTCGACAAGGCTTTCTGTTTACACACATAAAAATTGCCGTGTCGAACCCGCCTCCCGGATCGAAACCTACGATTTTGGCGGAGCAAAAAAGGCGTGTCGAACCCGGGTCGCGGATCACACTGATCCCGTTTACATGACATAAAATTGCCGTGTCGAGCACGATTGCCGTGTCGAACCCGCGACCCGAGTCACAGTGTAAACGAGGTACTAGTCGTGTTGACACAGTGTTCCTTTCATAATCTTTGCAGAACGTGCCTGATACACATCTACATGAAAATTGTCTGATTACAATTATTTTATTTTTATTTTATTGTGAATGGTGTAAACGCACATAATCGTGTTTCGTATTCACATGATCCATTTGGTTTTATTTTATTTTAACTTCATCTGCATAACATAAAGAGAAACACCAAAATATGATATTTTGTATGAATAAAAGCACAAATCAAAGGCACTACATGCTCAATTAGTTTTGTATATATTTTCCCGTACAATTAATTATATTAATATGCTTTTATATTCATTTTGTCTCAAGTTTAAAATAATAATTATGCATTGGCAAGCAAATGTGAAAAAGCCTTGGACGATTTTTTTTTTCATTAATTCTTTTTTACTGATACAAAATAGTTCATGATTTGTTCCTCTCTTATAACAATTCGTTATAAAGTTTTCTTGTTTTTAAATACAATATTTGAAGTTGATGATCTAGTTTTTGTAATCAAATCACCCCCTCCCCTTTCCTTTCGAGTCTGGTTTTTATAGAACCCCACAAGTGTCGTTTAGTCAATAATAATAATAATAATAATAATAAAATGAATGAAAAAATAGGTCCCTGTCCGAGATAATACAAATTAATATCATCCTACTTTTATTACATATTTCGGATGATCCGTTTATCATTAACCTTTTATATTTCGAAATTAAGCCGGAAATTTGTAACCCTTATAACATGATTATAGACACGCAAGACCTGGAATCAATTCTGAAGTTGGCCCCTCCTACAGTTTCAGTAATTACTTCCTTGCAGTGCATATTTCAAGATGATTACTCGTTACATAATGGCCAAAGAAAAAATAAAATAAAATTATCGATGAGTTCATGAACTGGGTGATTCCTGTATCAAATCAATAGGAATGAGATGATTTTAAACATAAATTGATTAACAGGAGAGGTGCTTTATGGGCAAATTAAATCAGGAATTTGATAGGCTGTTTTGATTGTGATTTTCACAGACGTGTATTGATCCTTATTTATGCAATTGCCACAACACGTCTAAAGTGCAGCATGCATATCTCTATACGACATTTAGAATTGCACGTCGTAGAAAGTTGCAAGTTGCACCTACAATGTGTTGTGATCACTGCGTCTGGGACCGACCCTTATCGTCACCATCGGAGGTTCGAACATGGGTCTTATCCAAATAAGTTTGTTGGTTTATTAGAGAGCTGACAATGAGCGATGTCGCTCGAACAACTCCTGATTGAAGAGCGAGAGTGGGATCTGGCTTCTAACATTACCTAAAGAAGAAAAAACAAACCTGGTCACAGCAACATAATAGGGATTCATACTATTTGAACAGCAACATGGAAAGATAAAACGCACAAAAAGAGGATGGGACATAAAATATAACGGTCGGGCCCCCTTTTATAATCAATAAGACTTGTTTCGTTGTCCCAGAAGAGAGTATAAGAGACAAAGACAAACTTGGAACAAACAACCCCACCTTCCATTTCTCTCCTCCATCAATAATACAATTTCCCGCACTTCCCTTCTCGGGATATTACTCAAGTTCAGAACAAGATATTTTTGTCGTTTTCGGACACCATACACAGAGTTCAGTTGTAATACCTCACTCTATTTGAAGGGAAGAAAATATGACTCCAGTGGGACTTTGATCGAATTTCCTTCCGAAATGTCAAGACATGGCTTTTCTAGATGAAAGACAAACTGTATCATGTGCTCACAATTACCTTTGGAATGTACCCCGTCACATGAAAATAGCATTCGGTTTTGAAATGTTTCAATGCCTGCTCAAAATACAGTTTATTTGTTTACATCGTATCAGGACATCTCCCCCGGAGGACAACTCCCCCGGGGACAATTTCCGGAGGACAGCTCCCCCGGAGGACATAGGGTTAGGGTTAGGGTTAGGGTTAGGGTTAGGGTTAGGGTTGTCCTCCGGGGGAGCTGTCCTCCGGGAATTGTCCCCGGGGGAGTTGTCCTCCGGGGGAGATGTCCTAGAACCGTTTACACCTTTTATTATCACGTGAACAAAATTTGGCTTCTTCTCTAATTTGGTATTCATTCATTTATGTAATTCTTTTGTTAAGGAATAAATCAAATGAGATTATATTCATGATATTGTAAACATGTTTAAACATATGAATTATTCATTTCGCCATTCGCAATTCCCAAAGATAATTATTATTATTTTGTTGCTGCCATCCTCATCCAGTCAGGAACAGAAATATTTGTTTCGTGGATATTTTATACGTTTCCTCTTTGTGTGTGTGTGTGTGTTTTTAATAAAAACATGGACCTTTCTCATGGCTCTACTAAACTGGTATTGATTCTTCTGTCATTTAAAAAAAGAAAAGCAAACAACTCATCTATTCTATTTTATTTCATTTTGCTTCAACGCGATAACCTGCTTCACTGGCTGTTCTTGGGTCCGTGGAACTACGTCCCTTAGATTTCTAAAAACTTTGCAGAGGAAAGGGAAAGGCATGTGATTTTCTATGCCGTCCTGCTAGCACTGTTGCTATTGGCAACAGGTAGCAATATTTTCGTTTGACTCGTTTTTAGAGAGGATGCTATTTTAACCGCTACCACCGGGATACTGAATACGACTGTCTCATATAATGAGGCTCTAACGAGGGATTTCTTCCAAGGTGATAGGCTTATAACGTGGAAAAAATATAGATTTAATAATCAGTCCTAGAATTTGTATTATTGTGCTATTACGGAAAAAAAACTGATATAACTGCTGGTCGTATAATTAATATTTTTGATATGACGAAAACAGGCAAATTGGTTTGATTCTCAAATCATAACAGGAATATATTTTTGAATGACAGAATACTAAAGACAAAGTTTTGTTAAAGATTTAAAAAAGACAGTATTAGGCCTACTAACTAAAGCACTGACATAAAAGGTGAATATGCATCCACGACATTGCATCGAAAATGACTAGATTTATATTTGAAAAAACCCAATCCTATACCAGAAAAAAAATCTCTTTGAACTTGAACCATAGAAAGAAAAGGCTGAAAAACGGGAAATAAGAGGCCGCAAAGAATAAAGATAGAATTACAAACAAGATATTGATGTAATTTAGAACAACTCTGCATAAGTGCAACGTAGGCTATTTTTTTTTTTTTTTTTAAAGATTTTTTAAAAAGAATTTTATTATTTGAAATTGATTTATATATTGCAGCATTCTCTCAGTTGTCAGACCAAACATTTGGTTCTCCACTGATAAACTTTTGAATTAAAAAAAAAAAAAAAAAAAAAAAAAAAAAAAAAAAAAAAAAAAAAAAATCTTACCTGATGTAGGGGAATAAGAAGGCGACGTCGCCGCGGGTTACGGCAACGATGTAGGCACTTACTAACATAGTGATGGAAAGAATAAGCATAGCTATGGGCAAAATACCCAGGTAGTTATAACGATGTACATCGCACCCCATTTTGAATCAAGCTTTAATAATCCGATCCGATCAAACATAAACTTCGAAGATCCAACTGATTCCAGTCTTTGTTTCTGTGTTAATCCATTGTTAACCCGTCGTCATCGTAATATCACCATCATGTCATCTGAAAAAGAGAGAGAGAGAAAAGAAGTTGAAGGCCTAATTGATTGCACACATAATCATTGTTTAAAACTTCACAACATTCTTAGGCATTTTCCAAGAACGAAAAAAAGGGGACAACAAAATAAATTAATTGAAATAAAAAGATAAATAAATTAATGATAGGCAAAAGCTATCTGTGTGAAATTTATTCGTTTGTTTGTTTTGTTTTGTTTTGTTTTTTGTTTTTTATTCATTATAGTTCACTGTCGTCATAATAGATTATACTAACCTAATATAGATATTAGCGAAAGTTTTTATTTCTTTCGATATATTTGTCAAGGGAATGTTGCACAATTAATCTTCAGGGGCCGCGGAGCGTTTTTGAAAGTGGAGGGGCTGAGCCGAAAATGGGTGTGGGGACTGAACAGGCTAAAAAAAAAATCACAAATCTATGGTCATTTCTGCGTTTTTGTACACGTTTGCTGAAAAAAGGGGGTGGGGCTGAAGCCCCCAGCCCCCAGCCCCCGGCTCCGCGGCCCCTGCTTGTGGGTAAGTTTGTGATGACGGGAAATGTCTAGCGGAAATACCCAATGCTTCTAAAATCTTTTTGTGCCGAGGCACGTCTATCTATGATACAACATGAGTTGACTTGGTATGTTAGGGGCGTGTGAGGGGTTGCATTGATAGACTTGAACTTGGCACATACATCATTATGAGTGTTTATTATTAGGCCTACTGTAAGAGTATGCAAGAGGTGTTCCACAAAGGTCCTCGATTCTTTAAACTGCAGTGTCCTGAAAATAACCATACCTCTCTCTTTCTCTCTCTCTATCTCTCTTCGCTTAAAGGGTAAATGAAAAAAAAATGTTCAAATCACTGTGCATAGTGTATATAGTTTGTTGTTTTATACCCCGTTTGCTTGGAATTTTAAAACAGCTTGTACAAGTTGACAGATAAATAACAGAAATAATATCATATTCGAATGTTCCAAATTAATTATTCAAGCTGATTTCGTTTGCTTATGGATAATGGTCCCTGGTAATGTGTGATTTCGCTGCTTCCGGCGTCGATTGATTCTCTTCACGCTTCTATTTCCTCTTCATCTTGTAAACACGGAAGCTGCCACTTGTTAATTCCTTCTGTGCTGAATGATTGTAGGGCCACCTTACCACCTCTCTCACTCACAATATTAAATCAAATATTCAGTTGACCTGAAATCCCGAAGTAATGCATGGTCAACAAAAATAAAACTGACCAATTAGGTAAAGACGTCCCAAAATCCATCTCTTGGTGTTGCTTACAGCCTGCATGAGACTTTTTTGTATGTAATTCACAACGCGGAATTCCATTCAGAAAGTTCTAAAAATGAATGAAAAAGTGTCCAAAGGCCTCATTTGACCGTTACACACCACAAATATTCACTTTTTCTAGATTTACTAGAAATGAACTGTCGTTCTATATAATTTAGACCATATTTTAATTTATAATGTATATAATTATAAAAATGGCAGAAGGACATATTATACATTAAAATAAATAAAAACACCAAAGAATTGACCTTCATGATAATAATGCGTGATATATTAACATATAAAAAACTTGTTTCATGTTCATTATTGTAGGATGACGTTTGAAATATTCATAAAAGAAAATAGTTGAAGTTTTATAGCAGAGTTCTCCAAGGCAATACAGATGGAAGTCCATATCATTACGGGCACGAGTTCATGTGACAGAGTAATTTAATACAACCATATTATATACAATAACACTGCTAATTGGACTACGTCACAATCCAAACGCAAACCGAGTTGTAATGTATATACGTCAATTATCTTGTTGACGTATTTTGAAATAAGTGAGGTTTGTATTGCGACACTCCCTTCCTTTGGTAAACTTTAAATTTAATGTTTAGGGCGGAGTCATTTATAAAATTGGTATGTTTTGGCCTTGTGCCACAAGACGAGTTCGGTTTGAACTTAAAGTTATTTCCACTTTTTAACATTAAGCTCAGAGTCCGCTGCTATGCCAGGAAAACTTCAAATTCAACAAACCACACATTTGGGAATAATTCAAGCGTACTTCTGGAAAACATCATCTTTTGTAAGCGTATGTGTCATATCAAAAAAAAAAACTTGATTTGATTTGATATTATTCATCTGTTTCCATGTAAGAACAATATTATTGACATAATCATTATAATAATAACAGTTTCAAATAGTATAGATAAAAAAAAATGATACATAAACATTGTACATTTCAAGTTAAGTTCATGGGGCATCTCGTCGCTGAAATTAGGTAAGGTATAAAACAAGTACAAATAATGTCTCAAGAAGAACACTATTAATAATAGTGACTATCATGAAGGTAGTTCTAGGGCAGATCACAGAATACAATGTATCTACGCTTTGACAGAAAAAAAAAGAAGAAAGGAACGAAAATGATATACGAAATATATATTAGGCTCAGTGGCTAAACATACCCATGGTTCAAGACTTAAATAAAACGTGTGTCTTTAAAGTGACCTTGAATTTTCTAAAGTGGGGCATCCTTTTATTCCTTTACATAACGAGGAAGTTTGTTCCAAAGTTTTGGTGCTGTAATTTGAAAAGTTTCCGACAATATCTCTTTGTAGCAAATTTTTCCAGCAAAGCAAGAGATTTTTTTATAAAGAACAATCAAAGCACATTGAGGTAATAGCATTGTGCTGCTTTACTTTCATATGCATCTATACAATCCCCTTCTAGCTATATACAAATTGAAAATGACTAATGAAATGCTGGATTATCAGGAATAACTGATCTATAGAATAACGAAGTGCAAAATATAAAAAATAAATAAATAAAAGAATCATTTCAAAATACTTACCGGGAAGTTTGTCAACCTTGTTCTAAATTCCTGATACCCTGAATACTGTACTGATTTCCAAGTGCTTTATATATATCCACGTCCTCTGTCGCTTCAAGTCAAACTTTGAATAAGACAAACTCTTCCTGGACCAAGTCTTACCCGTCACAAGTTATAGGGCTCCTTCTCCGGTATCATCCAATAGAGGCTCGCTTATGGCTCAGTCACATCGGACGAGAGCAAGACCTGACCTATAAAGGACTGGATACTAAATTACATTACCTTCAACGGCAAAGGTTTGCATCAAGCAACAGTCGAATATGAAGCAAGTATGCCCGTGTGACAGGGTTTGTTCCTCGACTACTGTCCAATAGAAAACGAGGCCATCACTGATCTGATAGTCTTAATGTCCTGTAATTAAATTAACACCAAATGGTCACAGCCCCCGTTTTATGTCATGTTTGCTATTGGTGCCAAGAGCCCAATTATATGAATTTTCCCTCAGGACACATGTAGGATGATCGGTTAAATAATAATGAAAATTGGAAGAAAAAAAAAAGTTTCGCCCCTTGTGTCTCCGATCTGTAATCGTATGTATGGATAAATGTATCAATTGCATAAATGCCAAGCCTACATATAAACTCCGTATAAATATCTAACAATGAATGGCAACATTATCAAAACCCAATCAAAACGACAATGTGTCGTAAAAATAAATTTGATCAATTCTTAATAAGAAGTCTTGGTAAATACCCTAAGACAACTATAACTCTATATTTGTAACAGAGCTTTATTTCAAATAGATGAATTAAAGGATGGAAAAAAAAAATCTCACCCCAAAAGTTTGCTTGATTTATTATCTCACCCAAAAGAGCAATGTTCTACCATGCTTTTAACCTCAACTGTTTCTTTAAGCAAGATTTCAAATATTTTTAATTTTGGGTATCTATTTTGATGACATAATTATGGGCACGTTCAGTTTAAAGATTTGAGTTAGGATTTAGGCTCAATATTGAAAGAAATAATTCTCAAAAGAAATACAGGATACATAAACATATATTTTAGGAAAAATCGAAATAACCGAACTCATTTTAAGTTTGCAACCTTAATCATATACTTTTGTTCAGCTAAAAGATTACAGCATTAATGAACAGGGCGGGATAATCTCCATCTGACACATCAAGTATAATGTCAAAGGGTTGTGTTGTGTTAGCATTATCGTTATCAGTAGAACATGGTTATTCTTGTTAACACATCTACCGGCGAGCCTCAAGGGTTTCCGAAATAGACAACCTACAATGTAGATAAAGTCAACACATACTCCCGAGATAAGGTTGGTTGTTTGATTGGGTCTTGACAGACGTGTATCAAAAAGATATGATCATATGTCTGGGACTGATCTTTATTGTCACCATCCAACAGATGTGATTGGTATTTGAACCTCTGTAATAGATAAATTTGATCAATCAATCGACTTGCATTCGCGATCCCGATCAGTTTGTAGGCTGAGGCAGAGAGCTGACAATGAGGTATAAGTATAACGGTCGCTGATTATGATGATGACCAACTGTCATGTCTTATCTGGCATAGAACTTTCTCTCTGTCGAATGATGGCGCTATTAGTTTCCTATAAAATCCATAAATGCATGACGATGATATATTGCGTGGTTCTGTAAAATTTCTGAAAGATCCAGCACTTTGAAATTTGGGGAGAGCCAGTGCGTACATGGTGATTTCTTCAAAATAGCGTTGGACTAGGCCTCTTCACAAACTTTGAAAGAGTAGGGACCCCCTCCCCTCTCGCCAGCTTCTACCCCATTGGGATCCACCATGGAATATTTTTTCTCACATTTCTTTTACGCTGTTTCTATCAAGCGTCATATTTTTATATTTAGCAAAGAGGCACGATGTTTTTATTCATTTTTTCACATTTCTTTCCCTTCCTCGTATTCTTTTTATTTCCCACTATATCTCCCTCTCTTCTTAATTCTCCTCGGTCTCCCCCTCCCCCCCTTCCCTATCTTTCTCTCTCTCTCCCCCCCATCTCCCCCTCTTTCTCTCTCTCTCTCTCTCTCTCTCTCTCTCTCTCTCTCTCTCCTCTCTCCCCTCCCTCGCTCTTTCTAATCTATTAATCACTATCTCTCTGTTTCATATCTCCCCAAAGCTGTATTTATGATTGAATTTTAACTGTATTTAGTAGAAATCAGTAAACTGTATTTTATTACTATCGAATTTGATGATGCCAAATCTATTATTATGTAAACTTTTGCTCATGTAACATTTCATTTTTTTTTTTTTTTTAATTTTTTTTTGTGGCTTGATGGAGGCCAGATATAGGCCTATGGCTGAAAGCTTCGTCTCGAGTCATTAGGCGTCAATACGACCCCTCCCCCCCCCAAAAAAAATAAATAAATATAAAAATTAGTGCAAAGAGAGAAGAGAGTCAGAGAGAAGAGAGACAGAGAGGTGGGGGGGGGTATACATGAGCCATGTTGATTATTCATTGACGGGTCTTAATTATCATTTCACTGGAGGGGGGGGGGTAAGTTTATTTGGTTATTTTTTGGCCTTCGGGCCCATCACAAAGGTCAACATGCTTAACGGCTATAGGGGAGGGTTCAGTTGGTAAATCGGGTCGCTCATCCATTTTCCCCCTTCCTTCCCCCTCTTTTTTCGGGGGGGGGGGCCCGGGGTGGGGGGGCCTGGATCGCGGCTGCATATTAATCCCCGTTCTCTGCCACCAACTGAAGTCATCGGTGTAGATTTCCTTTTCCAATTTTTTTTTTTTTTTTTTTTTTATTTGTGTGTTTTTTTTTAAGCTACGCCACTAAAAGAAACAACCAGACTTTTGCATGTTGTGATTTGCCGCAGAGTTTTTTCGTTTATATTTGTGTATGTTCAGATTTACCATCGTTCACGGTATGCGCACAACGCCCGTTATACACGCACTTTGCAACATTGCTAGTGCGCTGACATTTTTGTCCCCAAAATATCATGTTTTTCCGCGTGGATACGTTCTTTTGCTTCGACTCTTCTCATGCATATTCATGTTCCCCGGCAACTGTCGAATCAAAAATAGCTATTTTCCGATTGTACCTCTAGTTCAGTTGGTCAAGTCCGTTTCCAAAAATATATAATTTGTCAACATTTTTTATTTTGTACCAAAATATTCGTAAATTGCTTCAAAAATGGCCTTGTTTCGTACATTTCCATTGTAAAAATTAAACTTTTGGGTTTGTTCTATGGGTGAAAAAAGGATTTTTTTTTTGGGATTCTAATACCTCTATATATGTTTATTATCATTTGATCTTCAAATTGTCATTTGGTTTTGCAAGTCTCATTGGGCAGATTTTTTGCTATCGTCCTTCAAAGTTTCAGTACTTGCAAGGATTCTTCATCTTACAGACACTCGTCCGAACATTTGGATAAAATCATATGAACCCGGAATGATAGCTCAAGTATGTGTGATTATTTCGTAGATTTTATATTGTTAACGATTAGGTAACATTATTTCGTGATTAAAACCTTGTTTGATGACTTTTTAAGAGTTTGCAATCACCTAAAAGCAGCAGTCTTCAATTTCAACGAGAGTCGACTGCGCCGTTGGCCGTTTCCACCGGACCAGCACAACTGCCCCATCTCGTTTACGCGCGAAGTGTTTTATGCTGGATTCTGCCGGAAGTCAGAAAAATACCGCCAACATCGGATAGAAATCAATTTAAAATTCATTGAATTACTGGTGACTTCATTCTTATTTATTCCGTTTCTTTGATTTGTAATGATGTGATTTTGAAAAATATTCTGATTCTTGTACTGCCCGAATTCGAGAAATAAGAAATTTTTATATATTATGAAAAAAAAATTGTCTATTGTTAGCCTGTGATAAAAGTGGGGCTCATGCCATGACCGTTGGCCATGAACAATTTTGCCTCTAAATATACTTATTTCTCACAAATTAAGGAATTAAAAAAATCTTTATTTAATTATGAAATAAGGATAAGTTTTAGAAGACATAATATGTGAAAATGAAGTCACCATTAATTCAAATGGAATTTTAATATTGATTTTCTATCCGATGTTGACGGGTTTTTTCTGACTTCCGGCAGAATCCAGCATAAAACACTTCGCGCGTAAACGAGAATGGGACAGTTTGTGCTGGTCCGGTGGAAACGGCCAACGGCGCAGTCGACTCTCGTCGAAATTGAAGACTGCTGCTTTTATATGGGATTGCAAACTCTTAAAAGTCATCAAAACAAGGTTTAATCAACGAAAACAATATTACCTAATCGTTAGCAATAATATAAATCTACGAAGAATTAATCACACATTACTTGAGGCTATCATTCGGTTCATATGATTTATCCAAATGTTCGGAACGAGTGTCTGTATGATGAAGAAATCCTAGCAAAGTACTTCTTCTTTCGCTGTCCACCATTTACAACATTAAGTATAATTAATTATGAAATATATGTACATGTTATTATAACCCTAACAAAAATTATATATGGTTCCATGACTTTGCACATTGTACAGCCCTCTCATTTGCAGCCATCAGATCATCCTGGTTGCAATGTTCCCTATTTGGACATTGAAGGAGGTGTCTCATAGTTTCGAGGCATTACCACTAATCGCAATTTATGTTATCGTCTAGAGTGTAACCCCACTTTCGCAAGTTAGCTTTACATCGACCTACTCCTGTGCGAAGTCGATTAAGGGACTTCCACGTCCCCCAATCTTGATGTTGACCTAGGGGCAGCTGTTCTTTAGTAGGCCATGGAGAGGGAGCTTGCCATTATGTACTGAAACTTTGAAGGACGATAGCAAAAAATCTGCCCAACTAGACTTGCAAAACCAAATGAACAATTTGAAGATCAAATGATAATAAACATATATAGAGGTATTAGAATCCCCAAAAAATTCCTTTTTTATCACCATAGCAACAAACCCAAAAGTTTAATTTTGACAATGGAAAATGTACGAAACAAGGCCATTTTTGAAGCAATTTACGAATATTTTGATAACAAAAAATGTTGACGAATTATATATTTTTGGAACGAGCTTGACCAACTGAATCTAGAGATACGATTGGAAATAACTTCTTTTGATTCGACAGTTGCCCAGGGGACAATGAATATGCATGAGATGAGAAGAGAGAAAGAACGTTTTCACTCTCGGAAATGTGAAATTTAGGTGCGCAAAATGGGGTAAAATGGCCGCGCGCATCCAATACCAGCGGTGCGGATACGCGTTGACGCGGGTTTTTTAAGAAAATTCGAAATATCCGAAGAATATCTCGGAAAGTTTATCTTTTTCAAGGCCTTATCCTTCATTGAGTGTTTGAGAGCTACTCCCATTTGAACTGTTGTCAGGTTCATGTGATTTTTACCAGATTTTAGGACTGCTACCATCCTTACCATGGACGACAGTCGCAGATCATCCAGGTAAGAAATCAAAGTAGATCTACATTACAGTCCCATATATAGCAATACATGTTTCTTAGTATACCCGGTTGTTGTAAAAAAAATGTCTATGACTGTCTTAAGTGTCCGGACAACGGATCCCCCCCCCCCATCCTACTACTGTGGTTTACTTACGAACTTAGCCTTAGATCGTGGTCTTATTCATGACGTAAATTACAGTTCAGCAAATTATTACTCATACATCGTATGAAGGGGGTTCATAAAGCTACGCACTTAGTTTTTGACGATTTAGAAGTCATAGAATTTAATATTTCATATTACTATTTTTATACCATCTTTTGCTACATTTTGTGAGGATTAACTTAGTGCAAAAAACATAAAATAAAACTAACAGCAATTACGAAAATCGCGGCGAAGATCGAAACCCTCTCCTCCGTTGCCGTCAGAAAAGAAAGGTCCATAAGTCTACGCACTCACTTTGAAGTTTGATTGAACACTTTTAATTATGTGTTTTCTTCCAAATTTTCATGATATATTATGAAATAGTTGCCACAATTCAATAATTTTTACCTTTTTAGCACCTTGCTTCTATGTTTAGCCGTGAAAGGTGGAATTTAGAACTTTGAAATGAAACACTGTTTTGCTATGACGGCGCCTGTATTATGCGAGTGCATATTTTGGCCCCATTCACTTTAGCGCGTATTTTGCAGTGCGTAGCTTTATGAACCGCGTAGCTTTATGAACCCCTACCATAAAGTCTAACGTTAGAGTCAGAGGGTAGAAGTAACAGAAGTCTAGAATATGAAAACCACTTAACTCTTAAGACCACGTATGCACCCGAACATTCTGAGCCCACGACCTACACTACAGTCTCGCGATTGCGTTTTATGAATTGCTTTATATGTTTTAAAATAAAAGATCTGATACGTTACCGGTTTTCTAGATACTTGCTGTGACAATATAGTAATATCATTACGAGTTACTTGTTGAGTTCATCCGATTTTTCCTTCCAAAATGAGTAAATTTAACTTGAAATCTTGAAGATTTGAAAGATATCGACACACACGTCTAGGTAAACTCACAAGTGCTGTTTTCAAAATGAAACGGTTATGAGGGCGAAACAACACAATAACGCCTAACCGCCGGTATCATTATAGAGTAAAGTCTCATACATATCACAAGAACTTATGATCATCATTCTATTATCGCCTCCGGAGTGCGATTATCACTCTAATCGCCGTAACAAAGCAATAATTAAGAATACTAAATTCACAAATATATTTAAAAAAAAGAAATGGAAAAGAAGAAAAACATATAAACAATACTAAAAGCAATCAAACTATAAACCCAAGATAATTAGTAACAAGACATGGAAAAAAACGAAAGATAAAGAATCATCAAAAACAATTATGAGGTAAATAGTGGCGGCAACTCAAAAGGAACAGGAAAAAGAGGAGTAGATAATATAGAGACGAAAGAGTCACGTAGCAAAGACTAAGTTATACATGCAGAAAACAAGGAGCCAAAATCAATGAAAACCCAGATCAAAAATAACAAGAGAAAAAAAAACAAACAGCAAGACCAAGCCCAAGACAAAAAGACAACAAAAAGGAAGAGAAAAAGAAAAATAGTCCAGAAAAACAAAAAGAAACACAGAAATAGATATAGCCACAAAAAGAAATAGACTGAAAGAAAAGAAGAAGAGAAAAAAAAAACGAAGAAACAAGCTACCGAGCCGCAAAAAGGGAAGAGAAAGAGAGACAAAAGAGATAGTGAAGGAAGAAGAGAAGAAGAAAAAAGAAGAAGGTAATGACCATACCAGGAAAAAGCTTTTAAAATTAATACAAAGAGCATAGAGAGAAGAGAAGAAGAAAAAAAAAAGAAAGATATAGAGGAAAAGAAAGAGGGAGCAAGATAATAAACAAAAAAAGAAAAAAAGGAAAAGAAAAATAGCGAGAAGAAAAAAAGAAAGAGAGAGAGAAGAAAAAGAAAGAGTAAGTGAGAAAAAAAACTAAAAAAAAAGAAGAAGAGAAAAAGAAGAGGGAAGGAAGAGAGAAGAAAGGAATGAAGGGAGAGGACGAAGGACAAGAAACAAATAATTAGGCCTAAAATAACTTTGCAAATAGAAAAAGCCAAATAAAAATTTATAAATAAAGAAAGCAGTGGCAAAAATAGTTTGTATCAAAATGCTTGCCATAATATCAACGCAAGAAGAAGTTAGCAATGTACTTGCTAGGCTGACAATCAATAAAATTCATTTTATCTTTCAAATGTGAAGGTACTTCTCACACGTCTAGGTAAATAATTTGAAGACTTACAAGGTTTTCAAATTAAAGCTGACAATCCAAACAAAGAGTTATCGATACTAGGTGACTTCAACAGATTCACTTTATCTTTCGACAAGATCAGCATTACATGAAGCTTCGAGTCAACTCTACCTATATTTTTTTTCATTCGCTAGGTACGAGTACGAATCTGAGGAATCATCAAGACTAGCCTCCCACACAACGGGTATAGTACCACCGGTACCAGAAATGTAATTTGAACTTGCTCTATGCGATACCGAGTTTTGGAATGGCCGAGTTGATTGGGTTGATTTGGGCCGACTTTTTTAACAATATAGTATTGCTGTGTGCTGTAGCGCCATTTGCAAAAGGCGCGACTAACATGACAGGACAGTCAAGGCAGTTAATGCGGTGAGTTTCTCCTTTTTTTCTATGTTTATAAGAAAAAAAAAAATCGTTTAAACTTGCATTACGTACAAAAAAAATGTGTAGTTATAGTTTGGTGTAGTTATATTTCATCATAAATAAGAGAAAAATTAAAAACGAAAGTATCAAAAAAAATTATACTTTTCTCGAAGGACTTGGTTAACGAGGTCGATACTACGTATCGACCTCGTAGTAATGTGTGCTTAAGACAGCATTATCCAGGAATATTAAAGGCCCTCGCAAGTCGGAGATCGTGGGGAATGCGCGTTTTTCTTGAGCTCCATTGACTCATACACAATCAACAGTGAGGCTTACGCAAGGGTCGGCCTACTAGGGATTAACATTCGGACAGCACGAACATGACGAAGTTGGCCGAAGTCAGTCAGTCAATAGCTTCGGATTAGTTTATAGACTCTCAACGGGTCTCTTCGTATTAATTCAAAGAGAGGACTTGTATAATGCTCCATTTCAAAAACAAAACATAGGTTAGATTTACTTCGGACTTCTGGTTAGTTAGTCTAGCCATGAAGGATTATACTCCAGACACCCTGACGCCTGGAGATTACGCAACACGCCGGGCTCTGATTGGAATGTTATCATTTCACCCGAGATAAGGTGAATTCCCCATGTTTTATCAATTATACGTCCCTTTAAAGGGCCCTGAAAGTCGGAGATCGTGGGGAATGCCCGTTTTTCCTGAGCTCCATTGACTCGTACACAATCGATAGTGGCTTACGCAAGGGTCGGCCTACTGGGGATTAACATTCGGACAGCACGAACATGATGAAGTTGACCGAATTCAGTCAGTAAATAGGGTCAGTAGCTTCGTATTTGCTAGTCCTCAACAATTCTTAGTTTATAGACTCTCAACGGGTCTCTCCGTATAAATTCAAAGAGAGGACCTGTATAATGCTCCATTTCAAAAACAAAACATAGGTTAGATTTACTTTAGAATTCTGGTTAGTTAGCCTAGCCATGAAGGATTAACCGGATTAACTCCACACGGGTTGGCGCTGAAGATTACGCAACACGCCTCAGGCTCTGATTGGAATGTTATTATTTCATCCGAGATAAGGTGATTTCCCCATGTTTTATCAATTATACGTCCCTTTAAAGTCACCAGATCTAGTCCAGTTCATTTCGTCTGTGGCAGTGCTGGTGACAATTCCACTCCTATACCATGTTGACTTTGTACACACGAGTGAGAAGAGAAGAGAGGAGACTTATTCCAGGATAGCCCGTAAAACTTAAATTTGATAGTCAAAGACGTGCCCTGACATTTATGGAGTTGAATATAACATTGGTGTGTCATCGTAGTCAGTCTTGTTGAGCAAATGAATGAGCCATTTTTTATTATTTAGATTTTATTTTAAAAGTTTTGTGAGTGTGTCTGTTTGTTATTAGTTTACTCAGAATGTTTAATAGACGAGGGAAGTTGAACTTGGCTAAAGAAGTACACACTCTTCTTACTTATTGCACTTTCATTGGCAAAAAAAAAAGAGACTACGACAAGTGTGATGTTGAATCTGAAGAAGGTCAAAGTTGAAGTCTGCATGTCAAAATCATTCAGTTGACTTGTCATTAGGTTTGGTTCCCGACGGGACGTTGAGGAGTATTCCTAAGATGAAGAAGAAGAAGTTAAAGATTCCCATTTACATGTGTAGATGTATAGGACTCTGTACTGTGAAGGAAATCTCAATACAGACTGTAGCCATTTCATTTTTTTTTTCTTGCAGAGCAAAGAAAGATGTTAATTATTCTGTCCTTGGAGGAGGGGACAGTGATGATGATGGTAAGTGCACTGATATCATAAGAGTATGTCAATACATACCCTAGCCCATAGTAAGTAACCACATGAGCCAGACTCAAAACACCCCACCACCTACTGAATTGTGTGTATTGGTGCACACAAATATGTTCTGATAGGTGAATCCACATCAAATCAACCATTTTTTTTTTAGCTTTTTGCCACCCGAACCCTTTGGAAAGAATTAAATCATCATTATTCATAACAATCTCTTTATTGCAAAATACAAGTGTAAACCTCTAACTAAAGTTATGACCATGTTTTTCATTGAAATCATACATGTATAAAAGTTTATAAAATAGCTATTAAATGGCTGTATGTAGACAATATATTAGACAACATATATGCACCAAGCAATATGAGACCAACACTGGCAAGAGGCAGTAGTCGAAACGTCAGTAGATCTCTCTAAAATTCCCTGTACTGTAAGCTGAATTTCACAACCATTTTTGTTCCTCAATTTAGGTGATTTCACTGATCCAACACCTCCACCAGCCAAGAAGCTCAAGGAAGAGAAGACTAAAAAGACGAGGAAAAAGAGAAAATCCAGAGATCTGGATGATGATTATGATGAGTTCAAAGAAACACCAAGAGGGAAAAGAAAAGACAGGTAAATGTTAAGGCAATCTTGAGCTGTAAGTACAGTCTACCTCCATCATACCTGCACGAATACCGTGAACTTCTGTTATTACATACATGTGCTTGGGACCAAGCCAATTACCTTGCTAATGGAATCTTAATTTTATGTAATGGAAAATTACATAAATAACCCAGCATTATTTGCTTGAAGTTTTAAACATTTAACGTAAGCATCATTTGATTCTAGTGAATGGTACTATTCTATAACAGACTTAATAATAATAATGACTATAATGATAAGAAACTCGTTCATCTAAAAAAAAATTGATTTATTTTGGAATAATATAATTTTATCCTGTTCTATGTTTCCATTCTGCAGAAAGCCAGTAGAAGACCGAATGTTTGACAGAGAATTGGAACTAGCTTTGGAGATGTCCAAACATGAATCAAGTCAAGATACGAATGACGAGATGGAAAGCGCCCCCAAGAGAAAAGCAAAGGAAGTCAGTGCAGTTGTTCACCAAGCTCTATCACCACAATTGCCAAGTATGAATAAACCCATACCAGTAACTCTGGATTTTTAATTTTCTCTATTAAGACCTCTAATGAAATTGAACCAACTACCCTTGGGATATTTTTTCCTTCAATACAATGGTCTTCAGGAGCGTATGACCAGGGAAACAACCAATATTCCACTGATATCCTAAAAGCATATAACATTTTTATACTCTCCATACAATGTGTTTAATTGCTTGGAAAAAATATATTTATAATCATATCACATTTATTGCTGATAAATAAACATTTTCTCCTCACTGATTCAGGAATCTTTAAAGGCCAACAACCATATTTTATTGCACTTATTTTCAAGGTTACATTCCTAAATAATTTACTTTACTTAACTTCATTTATTTCATTTTGTGAAGCTGTGTCAGATGATGAGGATAGTTTACCCATGGTACTGCTCACCGAACAACCTGAGCCTGACTGTAAAACCTCACCTGCAAAAGGTTCACCAGCCAAAGAATCACCTGTAAAGAAATCCCCAACTCGCAAGCCAACGGTCCTGAAGTCACCCAGCAAGAAGCCCTCTGCACCTGTCAAAAGCACCCCTAAGAGAGCCTCTGCAATAACGAAACGCACCCCAACTACAGCTCCTGCACCTGTAAAACGCACCCCTGTCTCTGCCTCGGCGCCTGCTAAACGCACCCCTAGCATTGGTAGAGGAGGGGCACTGAAGAGATCCGCCCCTTCATCCAAGCCTCTGGTTTCATCAACTCCCAAGACCAATTCTAACATAGTGCTGTCATCGCCCAGGACGGTAGCCCTGAAGAGACCGGCACCAAGTACCTCAGCTGGTAAGATCATTTCTTTCTCGTTATGTTTCTTGTGATGATAGTCAAATTGTTTTATTGTTCACCATGGCACAGCAATTTCTTTCTTTGGATTTTTTATCTACATCGCGCATTACAATGTTTCCATGGGTGATATTCCAATTCTGGAATGCCACTCAGGCACTGTATATTTGGACTGTTAGTGTAGAATTGAAATCAAATCTAAAGACAATATGCTCCAAGTGTAGAAAAGGTTCAGTTACTGCCATTATAATAACCCAGTTATTATTCTCTATGTCAACTCTAATGTAGACAGACTTTTTGCAAGAAAGTTATCTATGCTTGCCATAATTAACCCAAGCCAAAAAAAATTGGGCCGTATGCATAAAAAAGTAATTGCTTTCGTTGGAGTTTTACTTCCATTTTTACTTTTGAATTCAATTCATTTCAATAACTTGTATTTCCTGTTTTCTAATGTTATAATAAACTAAAACAATCACATAAAATATGTTGATATCATCAATTAAAAATGCATTATGAGCGAATTCTATAAAAGAAATTTTCTACTTTTATGCATTTTAATATGTAGCAATTGTGCAGCATTTGTCATTGTGGAAATTAAATTTTGTGATTCCTTCTAGGTTCTGGTAACAACCCATTGGGTGGAGTCAGGCTAGTTTCTCCTGGTGTTCCCATGAGACTGGGACTGTCCAAGTTTGCTCGCATCAAACCACTGCATGGTAATGTAAAAATATAACAGCATCTGTGACTGTGTGAACGAACCCTTGAAACTAATAAGGGATAAACTCCAGCTAAGACGTGGTTCCTCATTGCTTGCATCAAATGTATGGTAAAGTCAGAATATAAAAGCATTTGTGTCTGTATGAACAAACCCTGGATATTTTTTCAAGGGATAAAATCATGTTGGTTGTTCCCATTTGAGTTAAACTCGCTAGTGTCGCTCGCATCAAGCCACCACATGGTAACGTCAGAATGTAACACTATCAGAGCCTGTGTGAACAACCCTGGAAATTGAGGGATGAAATCAAGCTAGGTGTGTGTGGTGTTCCCACAAGACTAGGAATCTCTGAGTTTGTATAGCAACATCTTTGGGTGTTCAACCAAACACAGGACAGGAGGAACATGCCTAATAAACTCAAGTTGGGTTCTCCTGATGTAACAACATGAGCATTATTAGGATATATCACTGTCTGTGTGTGTATGTGTGGGAACAAACACTCTGTCTGTGTATGAATATACATTGTATGTGACAAAAACTACATGTTGTATGCGTTAATATCCTGTACTTTTATAGCAAAGAGAACTACAATGTGAATAGACCCTGAAAATTAAGGAATAGACAAATGTTGCTGAGAAGGACATATTTTAGTTAATCACATGGAATGAAGCACTTAAAATGTCAAATGTCCTATCAAAACATAAGTCACTGCATGATACAGCCTGAGAAGAGAGAATTTGGTAATCTTTCCAAAGGATGTGAATGAACAGGTTTTGGATGTTTCAGAGTATCCCAGGCTTATTCATATGTAGATCATATCTTGTCATTAAATTTCTCTTTGATACAAGATAGTGCTGTGGAAAAAATTGACTGATTATACTCAACAGTCAGGTGGCATTTGGAAATATTTCCTATATCTACATGTTAGAAGAAGTTGTGTCTATGATGATTATTTCTACTACTGGAAAGAAATAGATGACACATTTCCCGTGTTTCTCTGTAAAAGTGCATGATGCATGACAATGATGAATTTGTCCTTGTCTTACAGTACAGCTGACCCCCGTTATAACGAGGTGCTCAGGTTCAAGGCAATAAAAAAATATACTGAAAACATCAGCATGTGCATGTGGACACTTGAGGACATTTTGGGCGTTTGGAGCAGGATAATAGCCTTGAACCCATTCGCGCCATTGTCCCACATTTTGTGGTTTGGGTCAATAACTTTTGTTTTACAGCTCTAAAAAATACACCAGGTATATCAGTAGAAAGAGAAAAAAAAATTCTGCATCCATTGTGCGCATTGTTGTTGCATGACCATACTGCATTTGATGTCAGGAATTTTTAAATAAGAATAATCTTTAAAATCCCTAAATTGGCAACACACTGGGAAGTTGAAGATCACCGTTTTGATCAAAGTTGGCAATTAAAAAAAAATTTTTTTTTTGAAGTTCCTACTGTAACTATGTGTGTTGGTTTCAAAAGACATCACATTCAATTAGAAGCATGAGCATTGAAATAAAAATATTGCTGTTGCCAATTTGAGGAATAAAATGTGATCAATTTAGCCCTCAAACAATCTCTGTCCTGAATGAGTTAAAACGAAATCTCATAGTGCTTCATTGAACAAGACTCTAATAGACTGCATAAAAGATTTTGTCAACAGATAAATGGGACTTGTATGAACGTGTAAACATGTTTTTTATGTTAGGAGTGTAAATATGTACAAAATAATATATTATTGTACATTTTGTATTTTACTTTAGATTCTTAAAATTCTAAAGCTGTTATAAATACATTGGAAACCTTGGGACCATGGAAATTATCTTATCAGGAATTTCCGTATATTATGATTTTTTTTTTAAAACCCCAAAGACCTCTGTTATGACAAGTTTTCAATGTATATTAGAGTTAACACCTACATGTACATGTATTTTGTATGTATGAATTGAACTAGGTGATGTGAGTTGTGGACACAGAAACTGAAGTTTATTCAAATTGAATTCCTGGATAAATTTCTAGGCCTATCCATAAATGAAAAGGCATGTATCTCCAGAAACTATCAATATCATCATCATCATCATCATCATCATCATCATCATCATCATTATTCACACATCATCATCTTAATCATTATCTTCATCATAATCATGATCTTGTTTGTAGTGATATTTTCAATGTATTCTAAGCTTACGAATTCTAATCTAAATGTCTGCCAAGTTTCAGAAATGTTGGTAATTTCACGGCCAATTTCATGATTTTTCAGAATGAGCATTGCCCCAAAAGCTCAGTCTGAGTAGGGTTAACCCTCATTTTCACCATTATCATCACCTCTTTGGGTCACCTTACTACTGAATTAGGAAATATTTAGCAACAAACATATGTATGTAATATTATCATGACCAATTTTGTTCAGGATTTCAAAGAATGAACATGATTTGTACTAAATTTAACATGTATTTAAAGTGTACATATTGTAATTTTTGTATAGAAAATAAATGACAACTTATTATTCACCCATGGTCTCATCATGTGCATACAATTAAATAAGTAAAGGAGTAGATATTTAGAACTTAAAAAGTTACAATTTTTCTTGAATATTTTCTTTCATTTCATTCCATAAGACTATTCACTCAAAACTCTTTTGTGTGATTGAAGTGATAACTTGTCGATCGACACCTACATGTACCGACTGTTAATAGGTGTGGTATCGTACAGTGTATCAGGAACACTACCCACTGGATAATTATACCCAGGACAACTACCTCCAAGAAATACGGTTAGGGTTAGGTGTAGAGTTAGGGGGTAGGTATCTGGGGTAAATGTCCAAGGGGTTAGGGTTTAGGGTTTGGGTTGTCCTAGAACCATGCTATAGATCAGGCCCGTAACTAGGGGGGGGGGGGGGGTTCGGGGGTTCGAGAACACCTGTAGTCTTACTGCACAATTTGCAGTAAAATTACAGAAAATTGGTATATGTGGTATAAGATTTTGCAAATTTCCTGTAATAAAAGACTTTTTAAAAACAGACCTGTTCTGTTAAATTGCAGAAAATTTCCAGAATGTACAGAATGATTCTGTATTTTTTTTTTCTCCTTAAAGAAACAGAAAAAAGTTCTTGCAGCAGGGCTTCAAGAACACCTGTAATCTTACTGCACAATTGTTAATTTACAGTAAAATTACAGGAAATTGGTTTATTCTGGAAATTTTCTGCAATTTAACAGAACAGGTCTGTTTTAAAAAAGGAAAAAAGGTCTTTATTACAGGAAATTTAATGTCATACTCCATATACTGATTTTCTGTAATTTTACTGCAAAATGTTGAGTAAGATTACAGGTGTTCTTGAAGCCCTGCTGCAAGAAATTTTCATTTTCATTTTTTTTTAAACAGTGAATGAATAGACCTTTATGGCAACCAAACTAAAATACATGTATGTGTTAATAAATCATTACTTGGAGATCTTAAAGCATATAAAACCATACATTGGACTCAAAGTTAGGTCTTCTTACATAATATTCATAGACTGTTTTGTCTTTTTCAATATAATGGTGGAGTTGTGCACTAGTACTTCTTCGCTACAAAACCCTGCTGTTTTGACATTAGGATTTCTTGTTTGAAAAATTTAGTATTAAATTTTTGCAAAACTTGCTCAAATTTCAGCATTATGCATGTTTTTTGTGGTATGTCAATGAAATTTATTTAAGATTTTTTTTTCTTTCTTAAAGAGACTTTCTAGGCTACTTTTTCCACCACACTATCTAAATGAAATATATAGTCAACTTACCATCAGCTGGTTAATATTAAGATGAGAGACATCCGAAGAGGGATCTAGATATTGTGTTTGAATTGAATTTCAGAATACAATAGCTAGACCATATTGTTTATGCAATATTTTTATCAAATTATAACAACAAATGAGAGCATGGTTGCAAAATAGGTAGGCTAATATCAGCTTTAGACAATTCTGAGAAGAAAAAAAAAATATTTTCCCATAGCAATAGTACTATAAACAGATTTTTCATGACCATTTTTACTTTCAAATGTTTACATATCAACTTTTCTTTATTATCTATGCATGATACATTAAAGGAGAATGAAACCCTAGGATTCAGTTAATTTATATGAAACAAAAAAAATCAAAGAAACAGATTAAAGAAAGTTTGAGAACAATTGAATAAATAATAAGAAAGTTATGTGCATTTGAAGTTTGTGATCACTAACGCCATGGAGATCCTCACACTGGCAACGGGCCTAGATGTGTGATATCACAAATGAACAACTCTCCCATATGACATACAAAAAATACCAAAATTCTTCTTTTTCCTCATTCTAATGGTAATACAGACTCTTCACACATTATATTTTGTGAACTTGTATTACATGTCCTCCCATGAAAAGAATCTCAGATCTTTTAACAGAATTAATAAAAAAAGACAATTTGAGTGAAATATGTACAAAAGTAATGGGGAAGTTGTTCATGTGTGACATCATACATCTTGGGCCCGTTGCCAATGTGAGGATCCCCATAGCGGTAGTGATCACAACATTCAAATGCTCATAACTTTCTTATTATTCATTCATTTTTTTTCAATTTTTCATTGATCAGCTTCTTTGATTTTCTTGTTTATGTACAATTTAATGAATTCCTAGGGTTTCCTTCCCCTTTAAGCAAAAATAGTAATTAAAAAAGGGTAAAAATCAAATATAATGAAAAATGGATCTGAGCCCTTTTAGAAATGAATTCTTCAAATAATTGAATAGAATAATCATTTATTTTATTTTGAGGACTATTTCATAGTATATCGTAAGCTTCTATGATTTTCTTGTTTATGTACAATTTAATGAATTCCTAGGGTTTCCTTCCCCTTTAAGCAAAAAAATAGTAATTAAAAAAGGGTAAAAATCAAATATAATAGGAATCTGAGCCCTTTTAGAAATGAATTCTTCAAATAATTGAATAGAATAATCATTTATTTTATTTTGAGGACTATTTCATAGTATATCCTAAGCAACCCTTCTGAAGCAGCATCACATAAAATATAATATGCCGCCCTTTTCTGAAGATTTGATTTACACCACAGCTTTCTCGATTTAGGGCCTTCACCACAAGTTTTGGTTGATACACAGTATGTAAATTAGCTAAGAAAATTATCGAAGAATGCCTTTAATACTCTATTGTCTTCGTTACACATATCTATTTTACGAATCAGCAAGAATATTTCAACATATCCACGAATGCACTAATCTACCAATATGTTTCCCCCTAAGTATAATATGTTTTTTAATTAATATATTTGTCATTTTAATCATTTCAATATTAGAATAGCAATTAAAGATTCACACAGTTGAAAAGTAATTTAGGGGTCAGTTTGTTTCTCTAGTGTCTTTTATCAGCACAACTCAATTTTAACACATTAGAAAAACAATTGGTTTAAATAGGTTATTCAATGAAAAAGACAAATTACATTTAAAGTTGTCTTATATCTACCACCATTTATTGCTGTCGCTGGTGGTACATCATCCTCGAAGTGAATTTTTGACAAAATTTAAAATTTTTAATAGTTCTTACAACTGAAGGCACATGATGATAGTCTGGTATTGTGAATATAGTACATGTATGTCACTAATTATACCCCTGAGCAATGCCCTGTATTTCTACCTAATGGCTTTGCTACAGTTGATTTTATGTGTAAAATCACCCATGGGGTAGGTTGTTACAACAACCTACCCCATGTCGATGTAACAACCTACCCCAATTACATTACACATGTAAAGTAATTTTATTTCAATTTTCAGGTGTTAATATTTTGATATTTCTTTTATTACTTTAGTCTATTTCTAGAGTAACTACTTGATCTACTGTTAACGATACCAAGAAACTGGAAAGTATGCGGGGTAGGTTGTTACAAAAAATGTCTTCATTAATTAAGCTGTAGTTAATTAGTGTTTACATGCTTTCAAGTTTTATGTGCCTCAGGTTTTAGCCAACATAATAGGCTAACTACAGACCCAAAATGGAGTGTGTGAGTACTTTCATTAGAATTATCTGGCCCAAAATATGAATTTTGTAACGTCCATCCCCGGTCTCCCCTAGTGAGTGAGTGATTGTACAGTTTCGACCAATCAGAGAGCTGGAACCTCACCATCGACCCCTCGCTGAAGTGGTTGTCCGATCACTCGACGTTCACTCGAGTGAATGTACAACACGTATGTTCATGATCGATCATAGAGGCAAGACTGAGCGGGTCGCCATCTTGTAAAGAATCAATGCACCTGAACAATGCCATGAACAACTGAACAATGCCATTACATGAACAATG
>CALNVZ010003426.1:13635526-13663243 GCA_940671915.1 Paracentrotus lividus
CCCAAGAGAGAGATTCTAATGTAGACAGACTTTTTGCAAAAAGTTATCTATGCTTGCATAATTAACCCAAGCCAAAAAAAATTGGGCCGTATGCTAAAAAAGTAATTGCTTTCGTTGGAGTTTTACTTCCATTTTTACTTTTGAATTCAATTCATTTCAATAACTTGTATTTCCTGTTTCTAATGTTATAAAAACTAAAACAATCACATAAAATTGTTGATATCATCAATTAAAAATGCATTATGAGCGAAATTCTATAAAAGAAATTTCTACTTTTATGCATTTTAATATGTAGCAATTGTGCAGCATTGTCATTGTGGAAATTAAATTTTGTGATTCTTCTAGGTTCATGTAACAACCCATGGTGGAGTCAGCTAGTTTCTCCTGTGTTCCATGAGACTGGGACTGTCCAAGTTCTCTCACATCAAACCACTGCATGTAATGTAAAAATATAAACAGCATCTGTGACTGTGTGAACGAACCCTTGAAACTAATAAGGATAAACCCAGCTAAACGTGGTTCCTCATTGCTTGCATCAATGTATGTAAGTAGAATATAAAAGCATTTGTGTCTGTATGAACAAACCCTGGATATTTTTTCAAGGGATAAAATCATGTTGGTTGTTCCCATTTGAGTTAAATCGCTAGTGTGCTCGCATCAAGCCACACATGGTAACGTCAGAATGTAACACTATCAGAGCCTGTGTGAACAACCCTGGAAATTGAGGGATGAAATCAAGCTAGTGTGTGTGGTGTCCCACAAGACTAGGAATCTCTGAGTTTGTATAGCAACATCTTTGGGTGTTCAACCAAACACAAGGACAGGAGGAACATGCCTAATAAACTCAAGTTGGGTTCTCCTGATGTAACAACATGAGCATTATTAGGATATATCACTGTCTGTGTGTGTATGTGTGGGAACAAACACTCTGTCTGTGTATGATATACATTGTATGTGACAAAAACTACATGTTGTATGCGTTAATATCCTGTACTTTTATAGCAAAGAGAACTACAATGTGAATAGACCCTGAAAATTAAGGAATAGACAATGTTGCTGAGAAGGACATATTTTAGTTAATCACATGGAATGAAGCACTTAAAGTCAATGTCCTATCAAAACATAAGTCACTGCATGATACAGCTGAGAAGAGAAATTTGGTAATCTTTCCAAGGATGTGAATGAACAGTTTTGGAATGTTTCAGAGTATCCCAGGCTTATTCATATGTAGATCAATATCTGTCATTAAATTTCTCTTTGATACAAGATAGTGCTCGTGGAAAAAATTGACTGATATAACTCAACAGTCAGGTGGCATTTGGAAATATTTCCTATATCTACATGTTAGAAGAAGTTGTGTCTATGATGATTATTTCTAACTACTGGAAAGAAATAGATGACACATTTCCCGTGGTTTCTCTGTAAAAGTGCATGATGCATGACAATGATGAATTGTCCTGTCTTACAGTACAGCTGACCCCCCGTTATAACGAGTGCTCAGGTTCAAGGCAATAAAAAAATATACTGAAAAACATCAGCATGTGCATGTGGCCATTGAGGACATTTTGGGCGTTTGGAGCAGGATAATAGCCTTGAACCCATTCGCGCCATTGTCCCACATTTTGTGGTTTGGGTCAATAACTTTTGTTTACAGCTCTAAAAAATACACCAGGTATATCAGTAGAAAGAGAAAAAAAATTCTGCATCCATTGTGCGTATGTTGTTGCATGACCATACTGCATTTGATGTCAGGAATTTTTAAATAAGAATAATCTTTAAAATCCCTAAATTGGCAACCACACTGGGAAGTTGAAGATCACCGTTTTGATCAAAAGTTGGCAATTAAAAAAAATTTTTTTTTTTGAAGTTCCTACTGTAACATGTGTGTTGGTATTCAAAGACATCACATTCAATTAGAAGCATGAGCATTGAAATAAAAAGTATTGCTGTTGCCAATTTGAGGAATAAAATGTGATCAATTTAGCCCTCAAACAATCTCTGTCTGAATGAGTTAAAACGAAATCTCATAGTGCTTTCATTGAACAAGACTCTAATAGACTGCATAAAAGATTTTGTCAACAAGATAATGGGACTTGTATGAACGTGTAAACATGTTTTTTATGTTAGGAGTGTAAATATGTACAAAAAAATATTTATTGTACATTTTGTATTTTACTTTAATTCTTAAATTCTAAAGCTGTTATAAATACATTGGAACCTTGGGACCATGGAAATTATCTTATCAGGAATTTCCGTATATTATGATTTTTTTTTTAAAACCCCAAAGACCTCTGTTATGACAAGTTTTCAATGTATATTAGAGTTAACACCTACATGTACATGTATTTTGTATGTATGAATTGAACTAGGTGATGTGAGTTGTGGACAGAAACTGAAGTTTATTCAAATTGAATTCTGGAATAATTTTCTAGGCCTATCCATAAATGAAAAGGCATGTATCTCCAGAAACTATCAATATCATCATCATCATCATCATTCATCATCAATCATCATCATCATATTCACACATCATCATCTTAATCATTATCTTCATCATAATCATGATCTTTGTTTGTAGTGATATTTTCAATGTATTCTAAGCTTACGAATTCTAATCTAAATGTCTGCCAAGTTTCAGAAATGTTGTAATTTCACGGCCAATTTCATGATTTTTCAGAATGAGCATTGCCCAAAAGCTCAGTCTGAGTAGGGTTAACCCTCATTTTCACCATTATCATCACCTCTTTGGGTCACCTTACTACTGAATTAGGAAATATTTAGCAACAAACATATGTATGTAATATTATCATGACCAATTTTGTCAGGATTTCAAAGAATGAACATGATTTGTACTAAATTTAACAATGTATTTAAAGTGTACATATTGTAATTTTTGTATAGAAATAAATGACAACTTATTATTCACCCATGTCTCATCATGTGCATACAATTAAATAAGTAAAGGAGTAGATATTTTAGAACTTAAAAAGTTACAATTTTTCTTGAATTTTCTTTCATTTCATTCCATAAAGACTATTCACTCAAAACTCTTTTGTGTGATTGAAGTGATAATTGTCGATCGACACCGTACATGTACCGACTGTTAATAGGTGTGGTATCGTACAGTGTATCAGGAACACTACCCACTGGATAATTATACCCAGGACAACTACCTCCAAGAAAATACGGTTAGGGTTAGGGTTAGAGTTAGGGGGTAGGTAATCTGGGGTAAATGTCCAAGGGGTTAGGGTTTAGGGTTTGGGTTGTCCTAGAACCATGCATAGATCAGGCCCGTAACTAGGGGGGGGGGGGGTTGGGGGGTTCGAGACACCTGTAGTCTTACTGCACAATTGCAGTAAATATTACAGAAAATTGGTATATGTGGTATAAGATTTTGCAAATTTCCTGTAATAAAAGACTTTTTAAAAACAGACCTGTTCTGTTAAATTGCAGAAAATTTCCAGAATGTACAGAATGATTCTGTATTTTTTTTTCTCCTTAAAGAAACAGAAAAAAGTTCTTGCAGCAGGGCTTCAAGAACACCTGTAATCTTAACTGCAGCAATTGTTAATTTACAGTAAAATTACAGGAAATTGGTTTATTCTGGAAATTTTCTGCAATTTAACAGAACAGGTCTGTTTTAAAAAAAAGGAAAAGGTCTTTTTACAGGAAATTTAAATGTCATACTCCAATATACTGATTTTCTGTAATTTTACTGCAAAATGTTGAGTAAGATTACAGGTGTTCTTTGAAGCCCTGCCTGCAAGAATTTTCAATTTTCATTTTTTTTTAAACCAGTGAATGAATATAGACCTTTATGGCAACAAACTAAAATATGTATGTGTTAATAAATCATTACTTGGAAATCTTAAAGCATATAAAACCATACATATGGACTCAAAGTTAGGTCTTCTTACATAATATTCATAGACTGTTTTGTCTTTTTCAAATATAATGGTGAGTTGTGCACTAGTACTTCTTCGCTACAAAACCTGCTGTTTGACATTAGGATTTCTTGTTTGAAAAATTTAGTATTAAATTTTTGCAAAACTTGCTCAAATTTCAGCATTATGCATGTTTTTTGTGGTATGTCAATGAAATTTATTTAAGATTTTTTTTTCTTTCTTAAAGAGATTCTAGGCTACTTTTTCCACACACTATCTAAATGAAATATATAGTCAACTTACCATCAGCTGGTTAATTATTAAATGAGAGACATCCGAAGAGGATCTAGAATTGTGTTTGAATTGAATTTCAGAATCAATAGCTAGACCATATTGTTTATGCAATATTTTTATCAAATTATAACAACAAATGAGAGCATGGTGCAAAATAGGTGGCTAATATCAGCTTTAGACAATTCTGAGAAGAAAAAAAAAAATATTTTCCCTAGCAATAGTACTATAAACAGATTTTTCATGACCATTTTTACTTTCAAATGTTTCATATCAAACTTTCTTTATTATCTATGCATGATACATTAAGGAGAATGAAACCCAGGATTCAGTTAATTTATATGAAACAAAAAAAATCAAAGAAACAGATTAAAGAAAGTTTGAGAACAATTGAATAAATAATAAAGAAAGTTATGTGCATTTGAATGTTTGTGATCACTAACGCCATGGAGATCCTCACACTGGCAACGGGCCTAGATGTGTGATATCACAACATGAACAACTCTCCCATATGACATACAAAAAAATACCAAAATTCTTCTTTTTCCTCATTCTAATGGTAATACAGACTCTTCACACCATTATATTTTGTGAACTTGTATTACACATGTCCTCCCATGAAAAGAATCTCAGATCTTTAAACAGAATTAATAAAAAAAGACAATTTGAGTGAAATATGTACAAAAGTAATGGGGAAGTTGTTCATGTGTGACATCATACATCTTGGGCGTTGCCCAATGTGAGGATCCCATAGCGTAGTGATCACAACATTCAAATGCTCATAACTTTCTTATTATTTCATTCATTTTTTTTCAATTTTTTCATTGATCAGCTTCTTTGATTTTCTTGTTTATGTACAATTTTAAATGAATTCCTAGGGTTTCCTTCCCCTTTAAGCAAAAAATAGTAATTAAAAAAGGGTAAAAATCAAATATAATGAAAAATGGATCTGAGCCCTTTTAGAAATGAATTCTTCAAATAATTGAATAGAATAATCATTTATTTTATTTTTGAGGACTATTTCATAGTATATCGTAAGCTTCTATGATTTTCTTGTTTATGTACAATTTAATGAATTCCTAGGGTTTCCTTCCCCTTTAAGCAAAAAAATAGTAATTAAAAAAGGTTTGAAAAATCAAATATATTGAAAAATGGATCTGAGCCCTTTTAGAAATGAATTCTTCGAAATAATTGAATAGAATAATCATTTATTTTATTTTGAGGACTATTTCATAGTATATCCTAAGCAACCCTTCTGAAGCAGCCATCACATAAAATATAATATGCCGCCCTTTTCTGAAAGATTTGATTTACACCACAGCTTTCTCGATTTAGTGCCTTCACACAAGTTTTGGTTGATACACAGTATGTAAATTAGCTAAGAAAATTATCGAAGAATGCCTTTAATACTCTATTGTCTTCGTTACACATATCTATTTTAACGAATCAGCAAGAATATTTCAACATATCCACGAATGCACTAATCTACCAATATGTTTCCCCTAAGTATAATATGTTTTTAATTAATATATTTGTCATTTTAATCATTTCAATATTAGAAGTAGCAATTAAAGATTCACACAGTTGAAAAGTAATTTAGGGGTCAGTTTGTTTCTCTAGTGTCTTTTATCAGCACAACTCAATTTTAACACATTAGAAAAACAATTGGTTTAAATAGGTTATTCAATGAAAAAGACAAATTACATTTAAAGTTGTCTAATATCTACCACCATTTATTGCTGTCGCTGGTGGTACATCATCTCGAAGTGAATTTTTGACAAAATTTAAAAATTTTTAATAGTTCTTACAACTGAAGAGACATGATGATTAGTCTGGTATTGTGAATATAGTACATGTATGTCACTAATTATACCCTGAGCAATGCCTTATTCTACCTAATGGCTTTGCTACAGTTGATTTTATGTGTAAAATCACCCATGGGGTAGGTTGTTTACAACAACCTACCCCATGTCGATGTAACAACCTACCCCAATTACATTACACATGTAAAGTAATTTTTATTTCAATTTTCAGGTGTAATATTTTTGATATTTCTTTATTACTTTAGTCTATTTCTAGAGTAACTACTTGATCTACTGTTAAACGATACCAAGAAACTGGAAAGTATTGCGGGGTAGGTTGTTACAAAAAATGTCTTCAATTAATTAAGCTGTAGTTAATTAGTGTTTACATGCTTTCAAGTTTTATGTGCCTCAGGTTTTAGCCAACATAATAGGCTAACTACAGACCCAAAATGGATGTGTGAGTACTTTCATTAGAATTATCTGCCCAAAATATGAATTTTGTAACGTCCATCCCCGGTCTCCCCTAGTGAGTGAGTGATTGTACAGTTTCGACCAATCAGGAAGCTGGAACCTCACCATCGACCCCTCGCTGAAGTGGTTGTCCGATCACTCGACGGTTACACTCGAGTGAATGTACAACACGTAATGTTCATGATCGTATCATAGAGCAAGACTGAGCGGGTCGCCATCTTGTAAAGAATCAATGCACCTGAACAATGCCATGAACAACTGAACAATGCCATTACTATGAACAATGCCGCAAGCGCATGCCTAACCTAATGAATATTCATGAAGCATAGTCCAACGCTATGTATTTTGTGTATGTACTTAAACGACGATTTACAAGAAAGCACACAAAATACAATGTTTGCAAAATATCAGAAACATCGTAGATATACTTTTAATAAGATACAAGATACAAGATAGCCACAGAAATTCAGAGAAGACGAGAACTGGGTTGAAAGTTAGATGTTCCAAAAAATCAAATTTGAGTAGTAGGCTTGCTTCAATTTCATAAATCATCAAATTAGTTTGTAATTGCCTTTGGAGCCTGATTACCTAAATTGTTTATATCGATGGAAGATTAAAGGGAAAACGTCACCAAATTCGTAAGAAGACATTTTTAAATCTCATTAGATATTTTACTGATTTTTTTTTTTTTTTAATCAGCCTTGGAGTGAGACAACCTCGCATGACCTTGTTAGCATAATGATACATTGTCCCACATGATGTATTTTGTGTATGTACTTAAACGACGAATTACCAAAAAGCACACTAAATACATCTCTACCAAATATCACAGCAACATCGCATTATACTATCACATTAGATCCAAGATACAAGATAGTCACATAAATTCAGAGAAGAAGACAAATTGATGAAAGTTAAAATCAAATTATGATAGTAGCCTTGCTTCAAGTACGTTTAATCATTAAATGAGTTTTTAATTGGCTTTGGAGCCTGATTACCAAAATTGTTTATTCAGATGGAAATTTTAGGAGATAACATGACCAAATGCGTAAGTAGCACATTTAAAATCTCCATAGATATTTTACTGAAAGTTTTAAGAAATTTTTTCAACCTTGGAGAAAGACAAAAAAAGAAAATAATCAGCGGCCTCTTGCGCCCATGCCTATATATCTGTCAACATGGCCCCGCCTTCAGTTCCCCCATTGGTTGTACATATCATAAACATACGTGACAACCACTCATCAGTGGACGACCAAAGTGGCTGCTTTTATAACATCGTGCGGGGTCAGCCAAAATCGTCCACTCGGGGTAGCCGCATTGAAACCTGTGTAATATAGACCGGTTTAACGCGGACACATTCTCCTTTTCTTTTTGAAATTATTCTCAACATTCCAATAACATCGACAAGTTTCACACTTGCCATGTTTACGATAGTCTATTCAGACTCGGTTGCACAACGCAGGTCTGGTATGATATAATAACCATTTTTATGTTTTAATAATAGCATTCAGAAGACTTAAAGAAATACTAAAGACGTGAGATTGTTCAGTATTAAACACCTGATAGTTAGATTGAGAAAATTTACCTTCATTGACATATGTATCATGACATATAAATTAACCTTCTGACGGAACGTAAGTAATGAATAAGAAAAATAATTCATGAATGGCTGAATGAATTAAATTTAATATTTTTGGGGGGTAAAAATAAAGAGATAAAAGGAATGGGACCTTTAGTCAGCCATTAATTTGTTATTACAGTCTTATACCATTTGCACGTGATTGCTTTAAAAAAAAACATCCACTCTAACTTGCCACGTGATTGCTGTAACAAACGTTCACTCACTATGCAATCGCGTGGTTGTATTAACAGTCATCCACTCGCTTCCGGGTAACGTGATTGCTTCCCATGCATTCACTCACTCTGCTGTTAACACAATCATTCGCTCCTGTATAAAGTGGACGTCTCTAATCGCATCCACCCTACCCCCACCTCTCTTTGACAATTGTTTTTTTTTTTTCCAAACGCGCGCTCTTACTGCGGTATTAATAAAAGTTTTATATTGTTCTCTTCTTTATCTTATTTACTCTCTCTCCTGCATGTTATACACTACAATATTCCCAAATAAAATTTAATATTGTCTGTGGAACAGGAATAGCTCACTTAATTGGTCAATGGCCGAATGAATTCAAATAGATAGGTTTCGAAGTTTAAAAAAAAAACAAAACAAAACAAAACAAAATGGAAAAAAAAAAAGAGAATAGGACCTATAGTCAGCCATTCATTTGTTATAAAGTCTTTCGCCTATTTGCATGTGATTGATAACAAAGAACATCCACTCTAACATGCCACGTGATCGCTCTAACAAACGTTCACTCACTATGCAATCGCGTGATTATATTTCCAGAGAGTCCCTCGCTTCCGGGTGACGTGATTGCTTCTCATGCATTCACTCACTCTGCTGTTAACACAATCATTCTCTCCTGTATAAAGTGGACGTCTCTAATCGCATCCACCCCACCCCCACCTCTCTTTGTCAATTGGTAGTTTTTTTTTCTTCTAAACGCTCTCTTACTGCGGTGTTAATAAAAGTTTTATATTGTTCTCTTCTTTATCTTATTTACTCTCGATCTCCACCCCTCTCTCTCCTGCATGTTATACACTACAGGGCGATTCTTTGAAAAGTGAACCTTTTTTGGAAAAAAAAATAAAGTTTGTCCTTTTTTTTTTAAAGCTGCACATTCATATAGAGCATTGTCTGAAGTTTCATGAAATGCATTTTTTATCTTAATGAAGTGGAAAAAGAAAGAAAAAAGCCAAAAAAAAAAAAAAAAAAAAAAAATGGACCTATATTTTCAGCCATTCATTTTTTTAAAGTCTTTCGCCTATTAGCAATGTTGAGAACATCCACTCTAACATGCCACGTTGGGTCGCTCTAACAACGTTCACTCACTATGCAATGCGTGTTTGTATTTTTACAGACAGTCACTCGCTTCCGGGTCACGTATCCTTCCATACAATCACTCACTCTGCTGTTAATACAATCACTCTGCTCCTATATCCAGTGAATTGTCTCTAATCGCATCCACCCACCCCACCTCTCTTTGAAATTGGTAGTTTTCTCAACGCCCTCTTACTGGGGTGTTAATACAAGTTTTATATTGTTTCTCTTCGTTGTCTTATTTACTCTCTTCCCTCTCTCTTCTCCTGCATGTGTATACCAGAACACACGACGTATTACGACCATATCTGCTACAGGGTACAAGTCAGCCTTTATTTGTTAAAGCTTTCGCCTATTAGCACGTGATTGATAACAAAAGAAGCATTTCATGCACGTGGTCGCCTCTTAACAAACGTTCACTCGGATCCACTATGCAATTCGCGCGTTTGTATTAAACAAACCCTAGAGTCTGGAAATGACGACATTGCACCTCAACACAATACTCAACTACCACAGGGATGCCAGATCTACGAGAGCAGTTGCTAACCAACGCCATCAGACGAAGAACCGTTGGCATCGAGTTCTGGACAAGCTAGAGTGGAATCCCAACTCTTACCCTCTACGCGAGGAATATGGTTTAAACATGATTCTAGACAGGTGACCGTTTTACAAATGCTTCGGTCAACGAATACAGTTATGGCAGTCTATAGCACCCCTTTCAGATGCTACCACGATATGTGCAACGGAATGATTTTGAAGGGCCCACTTTGAAATACAAATCTCTGCCTGATTCCCTTCAAGAAAATCAATCTTTTCAGTCATCGGCTGTCAACGGAAGTCGGAAGGGATGTTGCTGAGAAACTTAACAAATTCTCTGAATCTCCTAGATGCTTGCCTAACCGACATGAGCATGTTGAGCCGGAAAACAGAATGTGGCCTGTGGAGTGGTACTTGATACCCAAATGAGTTCCTGAAGTGTGTGACATCTTTCTAAAGCCATCCCTGGTCAGGACGTGGCCTACATTCCTCTGTCTTGAACATAGATTCATGTTAATAAGACAGCAATGCCGCCAGTCCTCGGAATAAAAGAAATACGACCGATGATGTTTCTGAATACTCTTCCCTAGTTCGTTCTTACAATTTTATGTGTTATTGATGATGAAAGCACTAACTATTACTTACAGATCGAATTAATCTTTTCTCTTCCCTATGAGCTTATACCAATTACCTTTCCTTCTTTTAGCTGTGACCTTAAACTTAATTCTACCCAAGTTCTACTTCATACATTGCCATACAACTTATTTTGTCTTTCGTTTTTTGTGGGATTTCTTTTCGCTATACAGTTACAAGGATTTTTGTATTGAAAAATGAAACCGAAAATTGAGAAATAATTACAAGGGAAAATGTTAACAATTTTGTTACTTTGCTTTTTAACGTATTTGAGACCTAAGTATAAAAAACTTAATGACAGATTTCAAGTGCTTTCTTACGATCTTCTTTATCATTTTTGGAAGCGGTATTCATAAGTATCACGATGGGACTACAGCCTTATATGATGATATATCGGCAACGCAATCATATTAATTTTACCAATCATAAACTGAAGTGCCTAAGGGCATTTACTCGTGTTTTCCATCCAGTTCATTGTGTTTCACTTTTTCAGGATTGGGCGATGACACGACACTCTTTGCTTCTATTAGTTTTGATGGATGAAATTCAAAGACATGTCTTTGTGTAAATGTAGTTTATTCATAAGCTTTGTGAACATTTGCTTCATTCTTTCAACTTCCCGAGTCTTTAGGATAAGTCATGTTAGTTTTCTATTTCATACGCGAGCAAAACGGCTTCTCTGCTTTTTTAACTATTGCGCTGGCACAAACTTACACCACATTTTTTGAATGCAATTGCCATCCCGGTTTTTCACCCATAACGTGTTCCTTTAAGAGCCGAAAATCAGAAGGCTTTTGACCAATGAACGCATATTTAGCTATTTGTATTCTACAAATTTTTTGCAGATGTCATTTTTGCGAGGGAAAACATTTGCAAATTTAACATAGGTTCATTTTATGGAGTGAACAGGCAAAGTATATATGCGGAGTTTTAATGTATCGAATCCACTGCAAAGCTACAAACTACTTGAGTTGGATAACAAACCAGAAATCAATTTAATGGAATATACAATAACTCAAAATGGATTCCAGTGGACATGTTCGTAATAGACGTTTAAATTTAGGGGAGGATACCAAACAAGAAACTTTGAACTATCGATTGAACTCGCTCGATAGTGATGCGGGAACACATTGCATCAATCTTTATGAAGGAACCAGAATTCTTATGTAACGCACTTTGAAGTTGTATTTGCAAATTCATGATACGGATCGACTTGCACCTCAATGATTTTACAAAGCAAAAGGGTAAGGTAAAATTGACTTGCAAATGGATGCAGTTCGATGGTGGGAGACTACGCTCAGATTATCCAACAGCTAGGGATCAGGAGTGTAGCCCAGGACGATGAGTGAAAATAGCCCTTCCGGGTTTACAAAAGTCAATGCATTTAGTTTTTATATGAAAATTAGAAACATACTGGCGATGGACATTGCCCTACAAATTGCAATTACCTTTCAATCGGGACCAGATAAAGTAATATAGACCTTGTATTTTCCGGCGCTTGAAACGATACATTTGAGGATCAAAACATAGCTATACCAGTTTGATTGTTGCTTTGCACGATGGAAGTAACCTGACAGGTTGATTCGTGGCGAGAATTTACATTACCTTATCCCCATTTCAAAAAGAATTTACTCTGCAAAATGTCTCTTTATATGTCGCTTTATTTGGCGTTTGAAGAGGATTTTTTATTCTATTGAAACGTGAGCTTCAGTCAATCGCGAAGTTTAGTTTAAAATACTATACAGCGGCATTATTTATTTGCTTGCAGGACATGACACGAACAAGAAATGGAGCGTTTCTTCCAGCAAATGTACAGTGACAAAACATATCGCGATGAATGTCAGAGTAGCTTTCGCTACTAGGCATCTACGTCTCCTCCACTGCGGGGGGAGAAACATCTTTCCGGGGATGGAAGACGGCTACTTCGTCACCATCAAAACCTGGAGGAGGGCTATAGGAAAGCAATGGATATTGGAATATGGTCAATATCCCAGTTCTGGTGTGTGTCAACAATAGCCACTGTGTAAAGATCATTAGCATTCGTGTTTTCTTACATAATGCATCAAGGATTCGTTAGACTTCAGACTTCAAGAAGAATGGTCATTTTTAAGTACAAAAGCCTGTTTCCATTCCAGGATATGGGCCATGGTTTTGCCTGCATTGTCCCTGTGTCATTTACGAGGTACCAACTTATTGAACATCTAGTGAAACTTTTCTTCGTTTTACTCAGAATTTTCCCACCAAAATTAGTCCAATAACTTATATTGGAGTCTTTGGACATCTCCCCAGAGGACATCTGCCCGGGGACAACTCCCGGAGAGAATGCTCCCCCGGAGGAACAACTCCCCTACGGAGATCAGCTTCCCCGGAGGACATACTCAACCATTCCGCAAGGACCATCTCCCCCGGAGGACAGGTCCCCAAAGACGAGTCCCCCCCGGAGGGATAGCTCCCCACAGGGACAACTACCACGGAGTACTAACCTTCGCCCAGACACAAAACTCATTCCTTGTGAGGACAATCCCCGCAGGACATCTTCCCCCGAGAGGACAGCTCCCCCGGAGGACAACTCACCCCTGAGGACAACTCCCCCGCAGCACATCTCCCCCTGAGGACCAGGTCCCCGAAGGACAACTCCCTCAGATGACATCTCCTTCTCACTTTAAATGCATTTATATATTGATTATTGCCAACCCCTTGGTTTTTCTTTCTTGTATACAATTATTACAAGCCACTTTTCGCATGGAAGTAACCCTTCTGTAATGACAAAGGCGGGATGGATGGCTTGTTTAATTGCTAATCATCCATTGGAACCATCTCTTCCAATCTAAATCAATGGCTACTCCTATCCCTCCAAAAGGTTATTAGGTTTGGCAGATCTCAGACGGTACCCCCAACGAAATGTGACCACTCAGAAAAGGAAAATTATGAAAATGCAAGATTAAAAGAAATGTTGAAAAAGGTAGGATGCTATAATGGGGACTAAATATAAGCTACAGGAGTAGAAAAAGAGCACGAAGGCGAGTTGGTACTTCGCTGTCGTCTTTCAGCAAAGGGGATTGACCCGATAATTAAGCTTTAAATAATAATTAATCACACCTAAACAAATTAGAATGGGCGGTTAAAAGTTTTAAACCGAATACAATTTTTATTAATTCAAAAGGAAATTTCACAAAATCACATTGATTTCTTGATCTTGATAGTGTACACGACAACAGAGAACTGGTCTCCATGACGCCAGTGGTGGGCTAATTCAAACATAATCAGTTGTTTGTCAATATTACAAGGAAATAATGTTAATACAATCATTGTATTGGGGTTTAAGATTATTACAAACAGTTGTTTTACATTATCCCCAAAACAAAACGAATATTCATATGTGATAATGGGTGTGTTCATAGTATGCACATTGCACAGCTTTGCATTCTTGTTGTGTTCCTATCATATTAAGAGTGGGTGCTTATTTGCAACTAGTGTTGTATGAAAATATCTCCAGAAGTAGATGAAAATTAAAACATCTCGGCATATCATATAAAACTATTTTTTCTCAGTATTTTTCTGTTAACATATACTATGAAAATTTATAAATTCTAAACATTTGGCCGAAACAAGCCAAAACAAGACACAAACAAAACCCTTTATATCAAATATGTACATGTATATTTTGTATACTGAAGGGGTGTGAATATAAAATTTTCCACTTGACACTTCGCGCTCGGAAATCCTTTTTTCTTTCTTTCTTTTTTTCTTTTTTTTTTTTGGCATGGGGCTCTTAAATGGGGGGGGCTAAAAGAAAAGGTGATCTTTACCTGTTTGTAAAAGAATAACAAAATAAAAAATAAAAATAAATAAAAACCCAAAAAGTAAAATAACCGCTTCGGAGTCAATTAGTCAAAATTTTCGAGCTCGCGCTTACGCGCTTAAAAAAAACATCCTATTCAAAAAAAGGGTTTTTTTTTCTTCATTAAATATCGAAAACCCCGCAAAAATCCTAGTTACGGGTTTCCTAACCATGACCTACATACTACTAAAATACTAATCGATCACCTTACCTAATGGTAATTATAAGATTGAAGTTGATATCACTCTCTCTCTCTTTTTACGATCAAGAGATTCCAAATAGCAGGCGCGCCTCACAGCTGCCAAAACTTAACAACCCTCTCGCCGGGAAAAAAACAAATAATTTGCCAAAGATTTAGTATTTCCATGAATTGCTATTTCGGTTTTAAAAAAAAAGAAAAAAAAAAAAATCGCAAATGGAGCAAAAATTAACTGAGTGCATGTGGATTGTTCTCCGGAAATTGAATGAGTTTGTCCTCTGGGGGGTTCGTCCTGCATGGGTCGTGCCTCGGGGAGTTGTCCTCCGGAGAGTTGACCTCAGGGGAGTTGTCCTCCGGGGGAGTTGTCCTCAGGGGATTTGTCCTCCGTGGGAGTTGTAACTCGTGGCGGATATGTCCTACGTGGGACTTGTCCTCGTGCGGAGTTTCCATCGGGGGAGATGCCTCCGGGGGAGTTGTCCTTGGGGGCGACCTGTCATCCGGGGGAGATGTCCTGCGGGGTTGTCTCCGCGGGGAGTTGTCCTCCGGGATCATGTCCTCCGGGGGGATCTGTTCCTCCGGGAGTTGTCCCCGGCAGGGAGTTGTCCTCCGGGCAGAGAATTTAATCCCGAACGATAATTGAATGTACGTAGTTTATTTTTCGTAGAGGACAGGTGCTAAGTTTGATTGGAATTAAATCTTGATTTAATTATAAAAATATTATCTGGCTTCCAATTTCCTGAATGTGAATTGTATATAAAATATTACGTTTGTTTAGCAAACCACTTCTGATGGATTATTGGATGTTTATGGGAGAATGGTAGTAAAAAATATGTCTACCGGTTTATGTCTGTTTGATGTATCTTTTTTAAATTAAACTTTTTACTTGAAAATTATCTACTCTAAGATATTTTGCTTCACGTCAAAAAAAATACTATTTTTTTAAAACCCATATCAAGCCCATCAATAACTATTTATTTATGTCAAGTTTATTTTAAATCCTAAGTACGTTTTTAAATTGTCTCTACTGAAAATTAAATATATTTATCGTACATGGAACATACTTATAATTGAAAATCAGTTTACAAAAATTTTAATTGCGACGAAATAAGGTTTTGCCGATGGTGGAGATAGCAGGCTTATCACCCCTGCAATATGGCTCCGCTACCTCGCGACGGCAAAATTACTCACATTATTCGCTGTTGGAACTTGCCAGACAGATGGGAGAGGCCGCTAATAAAGGCTCGATGTCATTTTCAGTATTCATCTTTTCGATTTGCTGAAGTAAACAAATTTTTAGGCTTTGCTTATCCTTGTAATAGATGGACCATGTGGACATTTTTATCTCCCAACTATTATGTTTCACCAGGTGCTGATTGTGTATCTTCTCGCTGAGGTGCAGGATTATGCCATCGACCTGAATCATCATTTAATCATTCAGCTGAGTATTACATTAATAATTTGATTAGGAAGTTCAATTTCATATTTTCTTTATTATCTCAAGATCCTTTGCATTATTGTTTTCCATTGCCACTTATGGATCTTTGTATCTGTTCTGCAATCTTAAGTTTCTTCTGGTCGCTGTTTCATTTTCGTATATCTTAGCTTGTTCAATCGCCTTTATGAATTCTTCTCTCGGATATGATTGGTATGAATTGTCATCTAAAAAACTACCTTTTTTTTTGGTTTTCCAAACAAAACATCTCCCAAAGAATGTAGACATACACTTAGAGTGTCAGTTCGGGTCTCTTCGTCTAAAAAGGTTAAATCTTACAGGTGGATACTTGGTATGGCTTCTCATGCTTGTGTTTATCTCAAAATATCTCCGCATTTATATCTAAAACTGAGATGATTATCAATATGATTTATTTAAAAGCCTTCAAACCCACAATTAAATTAAGTGTTCTACTTTTACTTGCAAAATGTTTTTCAGATGTCATTTGTGACGGAAGCATTTTGGGCGATTCACATGCGTGTCGTACGGACATTTTTGACAAATCATTTTTACATCTTTATGGTATGAAATAAATATGAAATTATTTTCTTGATGATATGAATCCTCAAGTAGTACAAGAGGGGCATCAAGAACCAACAACTTAAACTTGACTCGATTTCACATATTTACATTCGCACAAGGAAAATAGTAGTGTGTCGTCGGGACATCAAAATACTTAAAGAAAACAAAGAAATAAAATTAAACAACAGTATGAATCGCCCTTTGTGATTTCCGAGTTTTCAGTATTACTCATGGAGTGAATTGGTCGAATATATTTGCCCGTTTTAAGCGAAAGAAGCCAATTTAGCGAACCATGGGCGGCGGTGAGACGTGGGGGGGGGCTGGCCCCACCTACTTTTTGCTCAGAATTTTTTATTTATTTTCTAAGGGGAAATAAAAAAGTTGGAAAAGAGAGAAATGGGAGGGAGGTAAAAGGGACAGAAGAGGCTCCAAAATGCGTTTTAAAATACCACATAATGGTTCTTCATTAATCCAAATTTTTCGGCTTCGCGCTTTGCGCTCGGCAAGTAAGTCACTTCAAAGCAAATTGACTGACCCCTGTGCCATATAAGTAAACTATAAAATCTATAAAGTTGTAAATTTTTAGTCTGCTTTCGCGATTCGCAATTTTTATTTTGTTTATAGAATGGAGAGTGATCGTTACCTTTAAAAAGATTAAACAAAAAACATACACTTCCCTTAGCTCTGGCTGGTATTGCAACATAGCTTAATGTGTGGTGTGTTTTTTTTTTTCTATTTACAAATCTTTCATATGTTATCATATTTCATTCATAATCATGGCCAGAGATTTGTCAAATATTTGTATATTCTGAATGAGGAGACGTGCCCTTCATTTCTGATATTAGTACATTTTTCATTTCATTACATTTTATTTTTCCACATAACAGTAACAAAATATTAAATGTGTTTTGCATAGCCAAAATCATTAAGATAACATTCAATCATCATAACATAATACAATTGAACGAAAACAGGTGAATGCATAATTAGAAACAAGTCATTAACTTAGCTGTATTGTGGGGTAACCTAAAAAAGCATAGTTTTTGTAAGCTAGGCTTACATACCCCCAGAAACAAAGGAATTTTAAACAGATGGGGCAACAACATGAATCAATGGCCCCCTATATAAGAATTTTAAGAGGTGGGGATATTGTGACATCTCTCTCTGAATAAGGACCATTGATGATTCCCTGACGTCCACCAAGCAGAGAGCGTTGATGTAAATTTCAAAATGTATCTCAAGTCCCTTATCTTTAGTCATTATAAAGCCAATATTTTTTCTCCCGGCGCTTTGCGCTCGCAAAAGTATCTCTCAAAAAGTCTATTGACTGTCCTTGGCGTCCCAAAAATAAGTAATGTATATGTAAATTTTTCTGCTCGCGTCTTCGCCTTTCGCAAATTAGTATTTTTTTTATGAAGATGAAGTCACTTGGTATACTTAAACAAAAAGACATATAAGAGGGAAAATGGATCCAATTGTAATCAAAATTTTTAGGCTTCGCGGCTTTGCGCTCGCAACTGATCTTTAAAACAGACACATTGACTGATCCCTGTTTGTCCATATAAGTTAAGTTATTAGTAAAGTTTGTTAAATTTTAAGTCTGCTCGCGCTTCGCGCTCGCAATTTATTTTTGTATTTAAATGAGAAACTGAATCGTTTACGTAGTAAAAGATTTAAACAAAAAGACATAAGAGGGAAATGTGCATAAAATACATACCTATAGGAACATCATAAACCAAATTTTTCGGCTCCGCGCTTCGCGCTCGCAAAAATTCTCTCTGAAGTAGGACCTACCATTGACTATTCCTGAAAATCAAAAGTGAGAGATTGATGTAAAACGTTGTCTAGGAATACATCACGTTAGGTCAACATAGCCAATTTTTCGGCTCGCACTTCGCGCTCGCAAAGTTTAAAAAAAAAGAAGGTACATTGCTAATCCCTGGCGTCTCTAATAAGTAATTGTTATTGAAGATTTTTATTTATTTTTTGTTAAAAATCGGAGGCGATTCGTAAGTATACCTTAAACCAAAAAAATACATAAATAGGGGAAATATGTGCTGTAAAATATACAGACCTTTGCATCATTATAAGCCAAAATTTTCGGCTCGCGCTTCGCGCTTGCAGATTTCTCCTTAAAACAGTTCAATTTTACCTGACCTCGACGTTCCAAAATGACTAATGGTATATGATTGAAATTTCTAATCGCGCTTCGCGCTCGCAATATTAGTGCTTAAAATGTAGAAGAAGAAAAAAGAAAATGGCATAATTCAGAAAGGTCCATTTTTTTCACATTATTTTTGTACCCCTCGGCCGTAATATCCTTAATTATCTCGGGCCTAATATGTTCACATAAATATCTCCTTTGATAACTTGCACCCCCCCCCCCCCCACTTATGCATAAACGCTCCACCGGCCCTAGCGAACAAACTATTTGAATGGACAAAAATACATCATCAATGGAATATCAATATTTTCATACTGGAATTCCAAAGGTGATGTTCAGCAATTACGTTTTAAGCTTATAATTGAGGAATCGAGTAACCAAAAATTTGAATTGTCGATTGAATCGCGCAAGATAAATTTCGCGACGTAACATTTATGATGTGAGAAGCGGGTCAGGCCTTTATGGCCCGGTCTCAAAGCTACCACGACGCACGGCCAGCGCCAAAAAAAAAAAAAAAGATGTGCTTCGTTGTGGTCAAACTTTTCTGTAGATTATGGAGAGGTAATGCGTGTAATGTAGGGCGCCCCCACAGTCGCTCCCACATGCGCATCACATGCGCACATATTAAGCATCCAACTTATAATATACACAGCTTGCTCTGGCTGTATAATACCACGTAATGACATCCGTGCTAGCACTAGCGCACAACCCTTGCGATATCAAACAAGTTGGTACCCTCACATGACGGTTTCGATTGTTTTGCAATGCATATTTCGTACGCTTTGGACATATACTGCACTATGTCTACGAATGCTTTAACGCGTGGTCGCGTGTTGTCTGGCGCTTGCTGTCTGCGCGCTCCGCGAATGTCTGGCGCAGGTTGCTGCGCCTCTGCTGCATATCTGATGCTCGGCCGGCGTTTACATCCATGCGTCGAGCTCGACGCAGATATTTGAGTTATGCTCAAAAATTCAGACGCAAACTGCGCACATACGACTGAATTCAATAATAAGCGTTCTCTAGCTGCGCTCGTACGAGTGAGCGAGAGTTGTCAACTACAAGCCAGCCGCATGACATGTCATTGCCCAAAACTGTAACTTTTTGTGCGCTGGCGGGCGTCAGTGTAGCTGTGACCGGAGCCATTAAGATTCTTCTTGAAATTTTATATAATACGGATCTTCTTGCACCTCCCTTTTATGAACACAGCAAATTAAAGGAATTCAAGAAATGTCTTAGGTAAGGGATTGCAGTTAGGTAAACAAGATGATCGCCAAGATTTAGCAGGGGATCGGGTTTACTATCAGAGGACGAGTCTGAAATTAGCTTGGGGCATTTATAAAAAGAAACGACGCGTTTCAGTGTTTATATGGACAATTGAAAACCTACAAGCCAAAAGGAAATCGCCCTAACGAATGTATTACTTTTCATCGGACCGCAGATCAATATTAATAAAATTGTTTATTCCAAAAAATTGAACAAACAAGAGATTCGGGGCGGAATCAAGAATCAGTTTGAATTGAATGTTTTGTTTTGGTTGTGTTTAAACTTCAAAAGCTTTCTTAATTGAATTCGTTCTGGCCATTGACCAATCTAGGTTGAGCTATTCCTGTTCCACAGACAATATTATTATTTCATTTGGAATATTGAGGACCATCTTGGTCACGTGTATGACCGAAATTATGCAATATCTTGACTTTATATTGGCTAAACCTCTAACTCAATGTTAAAAATATAATTTGATTTAATGTTTATATCATGCTAATTATTTTTTGGCTATCATTTGTGAATATTTTTTTTGATATTTACAATATGCAATGTTTCAAGGTCAGACGTACAAAAGAGTGCGGTCACGTAGTTGTGACTTCATCAGAACGCATTGATTTGTAAGTTCAAGTTTTCATATTTTGAGAATTCCTGTGAGTTTAAAAATGATGAAATGTTCTTATTGCTGTTGAGAATATGGCATTATGGATCCTTGTTAACCAAAAAAATTACCACTGAGATTAGGGAGTCATCTCTGAAATTCTTTTTATTTATCTATTTATTTTATATCGTGTGTCGGGTCATGTAGGTGACATATTAGTGGGTCAACGTGTGTTGACCATTGGCAAATTGTACAGAAATAATGAATATATTATGTATTATGCAATAAATGTCATTTTGAGCAATTACTATATCCGCATGTGGTAAATTTTTTTTATGACTCAACCCTAGTCAGTTAATGGGGTGTTTATGGTTAGACTGTCAAGACTGGGGGAGGGTGCGGGCTAGGAGGGGGGGGCATTGATGCCCCCTATAAAGATCATGGACTGTTGATCGCGCGAGCGCGCCGAAAATTTGCACGATGGTACACACAAAAAACTAAAGAATCTAGTTTCCTATGAGTAAAAACCCGTTTGTACTCTGAGAGGCGAGTGCTTTTATTCGTATATCACGTATTTATTACTTCAGAATCTGTGTTTCTGTTTAAAAGTACACACCCGCTCTTCCAGAACATGTAAAGTTAATTAAGGGATACTCAAGAAAAAAAAAATACTTGAGTATAATTAATTTTTTTCTGAGTATCCCTTAGTAACTTTACATTTAAATTGCGTAAAACAATTGTGCAATGATGTTTTCTTTCTTTTCAACTTGGTACGGGTCTTGTGGTGTATGATCGGGTGAAAACACTAACATCGAGTAAAGTGAATTGCTGAGAAATTCATATATAGCCTGTAATTCACTATTATGGCAGATAAAACTACGACACGTTCTTCGTATACGTTTCTAAAGTTCTTCGTGAAAGTCTTTGAGAAGTAATTTACTGGCCTTGCATAATTTGGTACTTTACATGTTGCGTCCTCGGTACGCCTACTCAGGTTCTACGGAGTATCGGACATCGACACTGCACTCGATGTATGTTCTACGCTTTTACGTACATATGATGTAGCGGAACGGAGATCGAGAGCGGAGAAGCCTGGCATAGCTCATTATTGTCTTTGGGTGAGTCCTATTCACTTTTTGTCGTTGTTTGCTGTTTATTATACATGATATTTGGAATGTTCCGATGATATAACATATCGTCTGATAAACATAACTAAACAGCTAGTATTACCAGCATGGATTCCCATTACTCTTGTCAGTCATGTACACAGTTTTAGTAATTTGATTGCATTTGATGTGAGTAATGCAATGTATTGGTTTGTGTGAATTGATGCACTGAAGGTGAGTAATGCAGTTGTATTGGTTGAGTGAATTGATGCACTGATGTGTTATATCATCGGAACATTCCATAATAACATTATAAAAAAACAGCAAAACAAAATCAAACAAAAAGGAATAGGACTCACTAGTGAGTACACGCTTTACATATTAATCTAGAGATGTCATGTAAGTAAAGGTTTTGCACAACTCATCACAAGCAATGATGAGTATGCTGCAACACTTACTTACTGACTCATGAAGTATTAAGTAAAGCGTATATACACCCCGTCAACACTGAGCTCGTTCCTACTACGTCCTTGCAAATTTTGATCCGAACGGGGCATAGTTCTGTGTGTAAACTGAGTGGGACAGTTAGTAATACTTCTTACGATCTGTTACGAACTTGCATGGACTAGCTCGGCGGATTTCTCAAAAAGTTCAAAAAATCGGGCGCCCATCTCGTTTCCTAAAATTTAACGGCTAAGGTAAAATTTGGCATTTTCATTTAATTTCTGAATTTGTGGGCGGTGTGCAAGTACCTTAGAAACGAGATGAATGTATACAAAACCTCAAAATGCTCTAAGATACTTAAAATAATTTCGTTTTTAAAGATGGAATAGTGACGTTATACAATACGAGCATTGTATTATTAATTATTCAAGTTCTAAATTATAATCGTATAGGACAACGTTCCATTTAAACGGGTATGACTTACTTCTTGACGAGAAGGACGTACTACGAACATACGTTTCAATTTTTTATAACAGAACTCTGGATCATTGTCTCATAATTCCCGTCACACTGAGCTAGTCTCTCACTGCGTTCTAAGGTAGTTCTTGGTGAAACGGGACTCATCTGTTACATACGTACTGAACGTAGTGCAAGGACCTTAGAATCTAGTACAGACCGTTTACAATCTGTTACGAACTTGTGCCGAACGGGCCCGAACGGAAGAGAACGGAACGGTCATTCCGATTTTTTATTTTAACATGTTCAAAAAAAAATTCGTACTTGCTTCAAGTATCTAAAATAAAACGTAGTGCAACGTTCTCCATTTAAACGGGTAGGACTTACATGAACAGAAGGACGTTACTACGTAACGTTGGTCTTATAACTTTTTTCATGCTGCTGCATAAGGCACTTTTATGTGACCGGTTTTGGAGTTGCTTACGAATGGTTATACCTTTGAGGAACTGAGCAGTTTACTCAGTTCTGAAACTGGAAACAACGTAAAATTGCGGACGCAATTAAAAAGACGGGAATTGACGTCACACAGACTATTATGAACTGGCCTAGCTATCCGTATTACAAGAAATTATGTTTTTCTAAAGTTAATAAGTTCCAACACCGACCAATAGCCCTGTCATGACATTTTTTTTAAAAACGTGGCAAAATAACCGGGTCCTCGCAAAGAACGTTATAGAACGACCTCAGTTTGTGACGGCCCCCTACTCACTAGATTAGTTGTGCAATGTACTCAAAACAATTAGTTAGTGTACTCAATAAAATGAGTTTAATAAATAAATATTGTATGTGTCACTATAATTGTCAAATGGAAAATTACTCGAGTTAGCGTGCGTTTTCAAAGTAGACGTATTGAGCTGAAAGGCACTAAGGATGTGTGTCATTATATTGTCAAAATACCTTGATAATTTGAGTGTGATCACTCATATACTGCAAGTCTCATTTCTTGTGGTGTAGTTGTGATGATAACTACAAGAGAAAGCACTGTTAATTTTCCCATAATAATAATTTATTTATTATTGAATTAATAATGCTATTTACGCACTGCATGAAGTATAATTATTTTGGTCTAATTGAACAAACTAAGGCTTCTGGAGTGCTAATTTGTGTTTGCATATCTTTAATAGATACCTACAATTGCGTACTTGAAAAAAAAATTTTAGATATCGAACTAAATTCGCTTGTGATTTCATTGTTTTTGATAATTTCTTATGTAATTTCTTGTTTTTTTCGACCTTTGTTTTGTGTGTGTTTGTATCTTTTTTTGCCAAAAAAATATTGCCAGAACCATTTTTGGAGCATAATAAATACTATAATAAAATAAGATTAATTTCGCACCAATGAAGTGAAAATAATCAGAATTTTCGACGCCCCCACCCAGCGGTGTCACGTGTTGTGACCAATTTGTTTGCTAATTAATAATCAAAATCAAACTTGCTGGATCATTATTAGTGAGATGCAAGGTAACATTAAATCAGCTTGAAAATAATTATAATATTAACAGAGGCCATGGTTTAACGTGGACAACCCCCCCCACGGGCCATAAACTTTTGGCCGTATTCTGTTACGCTGTTTTAGAGTTGAATCGGCAATGAAATCAAGAATCGAACAATAAAACCGCACGGAGAAAAAACTCCAGCACGAAAAAAACTCTACCAAAAACGTGTACAACTTCCGACAGCTGGTACGTTCTCGTGCACTAAATGCACAGATAAAAACCGGAAATCCATGAAATAATGACGTCAAAATGATTGTTTGAACCGCTTTATCCTTTGACTGCCCGAGTGTGTGCAATTGTCGCCTTGTTTCATGCATTTTTAAATATCCAACGTCCTATTCATTTAACATATTCAGTGGCCTGGATGGGAACAATTAACCAGGGAGGTGAAAGGGAGTTCTATCCTTTGAATTAATCTCTAAATAGCGCCACGAATTCTTTCTCTTTCAACAAATGTGAAGTGTCCATAATCTTCGGGCTCAAAGCCCAATGAAACCGATTGAATTTGTTCCGATATCTTACGCTACCATTGCATGCGTAAAGTCTTACGTTAGGTGCAGTGCGCATCATTTTCCTTATTACTACTTTTGTATGTTTGTTTTTCCCCTCTTTTTTTTTCCTTATTGGGTGAGGGCAAAACGAGTTAGTAAAGATGGGAAAGGGGTATAAATGTAATTTTCCAGCTATTAAGTATTCAACTCTTTACAGAGTCATACCCATAAACAATAAACGTCAATGTTCATTAACAAATATCACATCGGCCTCGATTAATCTCTATCTACATCTATCCAAATAATGTATAAATAATAATGACCTTTGAAGAAATGGTGGAATAATGTTCCATTCTTATTTGTGTGTATATTTTTTTTGTAACAGTTGTATGTATGTATGCTCGCTATGAATTTGAAATGAGCAGCGGATAACTTCTTTTTGTGTACAATGAAAATGTAATCAATGCTTAACAAGTATATTATCAAAGCACGGTTATTATCTTTTCTTTGAGAAGGCTAGCGTTCCAGGTTATTGGCTGACGTAGCACAATCGACAACGGACAACAAGGTTTCAGATTCAGGAGGCAACACATTGCCTGAATATGAACTACTTCGTATTAGATTTTGAATCCAATTGCAGTAACTAATTGTTGCCATATCACTGCAAACACGTTTCTTGTCTCAGCTATAATGCAACACACTAATATATGCAAAAAAGAAATCGGGAGTGGGCCTATTTTATGTCAAAGTGCCATAAATTCAGTAGTCTTGAAAGAAAACATTAGTTATAACATTCTCAGTTGAAAATGATAAGGTGTTTTTCCTCTCTTAGAAATTTATGGTACGTTAATAAGGTAATCGGATTACCTGATCGTCGCGGAGTATGTGTCTGCTGAGTGACTCGATCATCTCGAGACGTCTCCGATATATTGTTTTATGTATCATCAGAGACTCCCACGAAGAAAAAAAACACACATATTTCGTAAGCGATGTTCTATTTTCCCTCGACTCATGAGATGTCGCGGAGATTCATGAGACGTCGTGGTGCGACCACTTTTAGATCTTTCCCCGACAAAAATCAAAACCGTATCAAACCGTCCAAATACAGTCTCAAATCAGTCTCATGGAAATACCTGAGATACCACATAAAAGGTGGTATCTCACATTTGTCCCCGCGATCGGATATCCAGGACGTCTCCGATATAAATATATTTTTTCTGTCGCGAGCATTCGCGGCGATCCCGGGGAGACGGGGGTGGACGTGTCCCCGTCCCTTCGTTTTTTAAGGGGGATCGCCGCCTTCGATTGTTAGAAATGAACAATTTTATGTAGTGATTAGCTTGTGAAGCTAATAAAGAGGTAAAATGTATGTCAAATAAGATGCTAAATGTTATTATAAGGCAAAATTTCCGGCTCGCGCTCGCGCTCGCAATCATTTCATTAGTTTCTGCCTAATGTGCGAAGTATGCAAATTTGAGTGTATTATTTTTCACTTTCGGGTGTTTCTGTCCCCCCCCGCCTCCCCGTCGAGACGTAAATCGCCGCGCTTGGTCGGGGAATATCTCTGAGACGTCTCTAGACGTCTGCGCGACAAAAAAAAAACATCCAAAACAATTTCAAACCATTCTCAATTAGTATCAACTAGTTCCAAATCCGTTTCCCAGTGTAATGACAAGTGACTTGCACTATTAGTTTATTGTTGTTTTTGCGGTCAGTGTCCTTTTCTACAAAATGTCATAGGTCAACTAACACTTCAATCGTGTCCGGAAAATGTAATTTTGTGATTAACTGCAATTATCTTATCGTTGTGGACAGTTTTATAATGCACCTTTATTAACAAAGTTTTTAACAACCTTTAACTTCAAGTTACGAGAAAATAGATAAATTAGCTTCCTCCGACATAAAAACTCGCAAAAGCCATATAAACTCTGAAACCACCTATACCCCTAGTTTAGAAATTCTTTAGAAATGTGTGTACATAAATGATCCGAATGACAGTCATCTGAATCTACTTTTCGTACGAATAGGACGCAACTCGCTTCACTGGACGCTATCATAAAAAAAGCGTGCAAATCAGCGTTGCATTCTCGTTCATTACCCTTACTATATTTTCGTGCGACAGCACAACTCTAAACCAGGTAACAGAATACGGGCCTATGTTGTTTTCTGGTTACTTGTGTGTGACATTTCGAGGGCAATTAATTTCCAGGGTTGATGATCTTAATATAATCATATTTAACAAAATTATTTTTTTTGGTTAGATTCAAAGGAATAGAGGTACCATAATATTATAGGACAGTAATCCAAGTAAGGAAGTCAGCATATCCATTCCAGTCAGAGGTTAAAAAATAATAATTTTATTTACCTATATTTTTCCATTTAATTATTCATTATTGTTAATTTTATGCAAAATGGCATGAAACAATTGCCAAAAATCACGAAAAACATCAGTTCATGAAACTTCAGACATTGCTCTATTCAGCTTAAAATAAAAAAGCAAAATTAATTTGTCCCCAAAAGGTTCACCTTTTAAAGAATGCCGAATGAGCCTGGTCCCTTTTTTAAGGCATGACCATAGTTGGTCACACAACGTGACCACGTGTGTGACCAATTTCAAAGTTAATTAATAACTAATTTAAAAGCTATCATGGCTTCATATTTGGTGAGAATGCAAGGCACACATTATATCTAGCTTTGGAAAAAAAATTAATAATAATAGAAACCATGGTTTCGTGGGGGGGGGGGTGTCGTTAACTTTTTCGTGTTTTGGGGTCACGTGTTACATTTGATGGCAATTAATTTCTTTAGTTAATTATCTTAAAACAATCAATTCAACACCATTATTTTTCATTTAAATTTAAAGGAATGAAGTTAAAAAAGGGTATAATGACAATAATCAAAGTTAAGGAACCAGCATATACAATCAAGTCAGGGTCAAACAAATGATATACGATACCATTTTCTATTTCAATTTTATTTGGCAATGTTAATTTATGCAAATGGCATTGAAAAATTTGTAAA
>CALNVZ010003426.1:13663268-13683161 GCA_940671915.1 Paracentrotus lividus
ACGTTTTATTGTTTATGGGTATGACTCTGTAAAGAGTTGAATACTTAAATAGTGGAAAATTTACATTTTACCCCTTCCCATTATTACAACGTTTGCCCCTCCCAAATAAGAAAAAAAAAAGGGGAAAAACAAACATACAAAATAGTAATAAGGAAAAGATTGATGCGCATGCACCTAACGTAAGACTTTTACGCATGCATGTAGCGTGATATCGGAATCAAATTCAACGTTTCATTGCTTTTGGCCAAATATGGACACTTCACATTTGTGAAAGAAAAGATTCGTGGCGCTATTTAGGAGATTAATTCAAAGGAATAGAACTCCCTTTCCACCTCCCTGGTTAATTGTTCCCATCCCAGGCCACTGAATTGTTAATGAATAGGACGTGATATTTAAAAATGCATGACAAGCGACAATGCACAACACTCGGCAGTCAAAGGATAAAGCGGGTACAAACAATCATTGTTGCGTCATTATTTCAATGGATTTCCGGTTTTATCTTGTGCATTTTAGTGCACGAGAAACGTCCAGCTGTACGGAAGTTGTACACGTTTGGGAGGTTTTTTTCGTGCTGGGAGTTTTTTCTCGTGCGGTGTTATTGTTCGATTCTATTTTCAATTGCCGTACAACTCTAAACCACGTAACAGAATACGGGCCAAAAAGTTTATGCCCCGTCTTAACCATGGCTCTGGTATTATTATAATTATTTCTTCAAAGCTAGATTTAATGTACCTTGCATCTCACTAAATATGAATCCATGACAAGTTTTAATTTGATTATTAATTAGCAAACAAATTGGTCACACACGTGACCCGCTGGGTGGGGGCGGTCATAAATTCTGATTATTTTCACTTTCATTGGCTGAAATTAATTTATTTTAGTATTATTATGCTCCAAAATGGTTCTGCAATAATTTTTGCAAAAAAAGAACAAACAAACAAACAAAACAAAAGGTCGAAAAAACAAGGAAATACATAAGAAATTCATAAAACAATGAAATACACAAGGAATTTAGTTCGATATCAAATTTTTTTTTCAAGTACAATTGTTAGGAATCCTATAAAGATTATGCAAACACAAAATTAGCATTCCAGAAGCTGTAGTTTGTCAATTAGACCAAAAATTATTACTTCATGCAGTGCGTAAATTAGCATAATTAATTCATATAAAATAAATTATTATTATGGGAAAATTAACAGTGCTTTCTTGTAGTTACATCACACACTACACACAAAAAATGAGAACTTGCATATATGAGTGATCACACTCAAATATCAAGTATTTTTGACAATATAATGACACACATCCATTAGTGCTTTCACTCAATAACGCTACTTTGAAAACGCACCTAATCGAGTATTTTCAATTTGACAATATAGTGACACACCAAAATGAGTTTTTTATTAACTCATTTTATTGAGTAACATAACTAATTGTTTTGAGACATTGGCACAAACTTAATCTGTAGTAGGGGGCGCGTCAACTGAGGTCGTTCTATAAAACGTTCTTGCCGCTTTTTTGCCGTTGTTTAAAAAAATGCATGAAGCGGTATTTGGTCGGTTGGAAACTTATTTAACTTTAGTAAAATAATTTCTTGTAATACGATGCTAGGCAGTTCATAAATAGTTCTCGTTACGTTATTCCGTCTTTATCGGTCCGCATACGTTGTTTATCAGTTAGAACGAGGTAAACTGCTCGTTCATTATACCGTTCGTAGAGTTCCAAACGGTCACTAAAACGTGGCCTATGCGACATGATAAGTTAGGTACACGTTCGTAGTACGTCCTTCTCGTCTCAGAGTAAGTTTAACCGTTTAAGGAAGTTTGTCATAGTTTTAATTAGAATTGAAGCCAGTACGATTTTTTTGAAACATGTTTAAGAAAAATCGGAATGCCTTTCGTTCTCTCGTTCGGGCGCGTTCGCAAGTTGTAAACAGATTGTAAACGTCTGTTAGATTCTAAAGGTTGCACTACGTTCAGTCCGTGTGTAACAGATTGAGCCGTTCAACCAAGGAACTACCGTTAGAAGCAGGAGAACTAGCTAGTGTGGACGGGAATTAATGACATGCCGTTCTGTTAAAATTGACGTATGTTGTAGTACGTCATTCTCGTTAGAGGTAAGTCCTATAACACGTATTAAGGAACGTTGTATACGTTTAATTTTAGAACTTGAATATGTAATATATCCATTTGCCCCCTCGTTTGTATGACGTCCCTAGCAATTTTAGAACGATTTAAGTACGGCCAATTTTGGTTTGTAGTACGTCCATCTGGTTTCAGGGTACGTTGCCACCCGTTAAATTTCTAGTGAGATGGGCTGCAATCCGATTTTTTTTGAACACTTTTTTTTGGAAATCCGACCGTAGCTAGTCCGATTAAGTTCGTAACAGATTCGTTAAGAATATTATACGCTCACGTCAGTTTACACCAGACTATGCCAGTTCGGAAATATTGCAAGGACGTAGTAGGAAGAGCTCAGTGTGACGGGGTATAACGCTTTATAATACTCAGAGAGTCAGTAAGTAAAGGTTGCACAAACTCATCAACTTGCTTGTGAGAGTTTGTGCAACCTTTACTTACTGACTCTCTGAGTATATATGTAAGCGTTATCACTAGTGAGTCTATTCTTTTGTTTGTTTGTTTGCTGTTTTTATAATGATATTTGGAATGTTCCGATGATTACACATCAGTGCATCAATTCTCAAACCAATACTGCATTACTCACTTCAGTGCATCAATTCACAAAACAATTACTTGCATACTATCTCAATCAATGCATCAAATTACTAAAATGTGTACCAAGACTGCAAAGTAATGGAAATCCATGCATTGGTAATCTAGCTGTTAGTGTTATCAGACGATGTATATCATCGGAACATCCAAATATCATTATAAAAACAGGCAAACAAACGAACAAAGAAGGAATAGGATCACCCAAAGACAATAAGAGCTTGCAGGCTCTCGCTCTCGATCTCCGTTCCGCTACACATTATGTACGTAGCGTAGAATACTCGTGTGCAGTGTCGTTGTCCGTACTCGTGATCGCGGTAGCGTACCGGGCAACTGTAAAAGTACCGCATAGCCAGTAAAATTACTCTCAAGACTTTCAACGGGACTTTAGACGTTACGAAGACGTGTCGTAGTTTACTCATCTAGTGAATTCAGGCTATATAGAATTTCTCAGCAATTCTCTACTTTACTCGATTGTTAGTGTTTACCCGATCATCACCAAGCCGTCCAAGTTGAAGAGAAACTCACTTGCACAATTGTTTTACGCAATTTAACATGTAAAGTTATAAGGGATACTCAAGAAAAAAATTATTATACTCAATAATTTTTTTTTCTTGAGTATCCGTATAACTTTACATGTTCTGGAAGAGCGGGTGGTGTACTTTTAACAGAACACAGATTCTGAAGTAAAAATACGTGATATACGAATAAAAGCACTCGCCTCAAGAGTAGCAAACGGGTTTACTCATGGAAACTAGTTCTTGTTTTTTGTGTGTACCATCGTGCAAATTTTCGGCGCGCTCGCGCGATCAACAGCCAGATCTTTAGGGGCATCTATGCCCCCTCCCTACCCGCCCTCCCCCAGTCGTTGACAGCTACCAAAACACCCATTGACTGACTAGGGTTGAGTTTCATAAAAAATTTTACCACAGCGGATATAGTAATTGCTCAAAATGTAATTTATTGCATAATACAATAATATTTTATTTTTCTGCCTACAATATTTGCCATAGTCACAACACGTGACTACTATAAATGTCACACACATGACCCGACATCACGATATAAAATAATAGATAAAAAAAGAAATTTCAGAGATGACTCCTATCCAGTGGTAATTTTTGGTTACCAGGTCCATAATGCATATCTCACAGCAATAAGAACATTTCATCATTTTAAAACTCACAGGAATTTCAAAATGAACTTGAACTTTCAAAATCATGCCGTTCTGTGAAGTCACACACGTGACCCACTTCTTTTGACCTCTGACCTTGAACATGCATATTGTAAATATCAAAAAATATTCACAAATGATAGCCAAAAAATATATTAGCATGATATAAACATTAAATCAATATATTTTTAACATTGTTAGAGTTATAGCCAATTAAAGTCAAGATTTTGCATAATTTCGGTCATACACGTGACCAAGAATGGTCCTACAATATTCCCAAATGAAATATAATATTGTCTGTGGAACAGGAATAGCTCACCTAATTGGTCAATGGCCGAACGAATTCAATTAGAAAGCTTTTGAAGTTTAAACACAAACCAAAACAAAACATTCTAATTCAAACTGATCTCTTGATCCGCCCCGAATCTCTTGTTGTTCAATTTTTGGAAATAAACAAGTTTTATTAATATTGATCTGTCGATGAAAAGTAATACATTCGTAGGGCGATTTCCTTTTGGCTTGTAGGTTTTCAGTTGTCATATAAACACTGAACGCGTCGTTTCTTTTATAAATGCCCCAAGGCCTAATTTCAGACTCGTCCTCTGATAGTAAACGATCCCCTGCTAAAATCTGTGCGTCATCTTGTTTATCTAACTGCACCCATTTACAAGACATTTTGACATTACCCTTTAATTTGCTGTGTCATAAAAGGAGGTGCAAGAAGGATCCGTATTATAAATTTCAAGAATGAATCTTATGGCCCGGTCACAGCTACACGACGCCCGGCCAGCGCACAAAAAAGTTACAGTTTTGGGCAATGCTTGTCTTGCGCTGGCTTGTAGTTGACACTCGTCGCTCACTCGTCGAGCGCGCTAGATGAACGCTTTTTGATTCGTCGTTGTGCGCAGTTGTGCGTCTGAAATTTTGAGCATGCTCAAATATCTGCGTCGAGCTCGACGCATGGATGTAAACGCCGGCCGAGCATCAGATATGCGCAGAGGGCGCAGCACCTGCGCCAGACATTCGCGGAGCGCGCAGCGCAAGCGCCAGACACACGCAGACCACGCGTTAAGCATTCGTGACATGTGCGTATATGTCCAAGCGTTGCGAATGCATTGCAAACAATCGAACCGTCAATGTGAGGGGTAACCACTTTTGTTCGCAGGTTGTGCGCTGTGCCTGCGCGGGTCATTCGTGTAGACAGCCAGAGCAAGCTGTGTATTACTTAGTTGGATGCTTTAATATGTGCGCAGTGTATGCGCTGTGGGAGCGCTGTGGGGGCGCCCTACACACGCATTACCTTCTCCATAATCATCAGAAAGTTTGACGCACAACGACGCACATCTTTTTTTTTTTTTTTGTGCGCTGGCCGTGCGTCGTGTAGCTTTGACCGGGCCATAAAGGCCTGACCCGCTCTCCATCATAAATGTTTACGTCGCGATTTTCTTGCGCGAGTTCAATCGACAATTCAAATGTTTTGTTCTCGATTCCTTCAATTAAGCTAAAACGTGAATTGCTGACATCACCTTTGGAATTCCAGTATGAAATATTGAATATTCCAATTGAAGCATCGTATTTTGTCCAATTCAAATAGTTTGTTCGCAGGGCCGGTGGAGCGTTTTCATAAGTGGGGGGGGGGGGGGGGGGGTGCAAGTTCAAGGAGAATTTATGTGAACATATTAGGCCCGAATAATTAGGATTATTACGGGCCGAGGGGTACAAAATGTGAAAAAAGTGGACCTTTCTGAATTATGCGATGTTTTCTTTTTTCTTCTTCTACTATTTAAGCAAAACTATATTGCGAGCGCGAAGCGCGATTAGAAATTTCATCAATACATTAGTCATTTTGGACGTCAGAGGATCAGTAAAATGAACTGTTTTAAAGAGAAATCTGCAAGCGCGAAGCGCGAGCCGAAAATTTTGGCTTATAATGATGCAAAGGCTGTATATTTTACGCACATTTCCCCTTTTATGTAGTTTTTTTGGTTTAAGGTATACTTACGATCGCCTCCATTTTAACAAAAATAAAATAAAATCTTCATAACATTACTTATTAGAGACGCCAGGGATTAGTCAATGTACCTTCTTTTTTTTTTTAACTTTGCGAGCGCGAAGTGCGAGCCGAAAAATTTGGCTTATGTTGACCTAAACGTTGTGTATTCTAGACACGTTTACATCAAATCTCTCCACTTTTGGATTTCAGGAATCAGTCAATGGTAGGCCTACTTTCAGAGAGAATTTTGCGAGCGCGAAGCGCGAGCCGAAAAATTTGGTTTATGATGTCCTAAAGGTAATGTATTTTATGCACATTTCCCCTCTTATGTCTTTTTGTTTAAATCTTTTACTACGTAACGATCAGTTCCATTTTAACAAAAATAAATTGCGAGCGCGAAGCGCGAGCAGACTTAAAATTTACAAACTTTACAAATAACTTAACTTATATGGGACAACAGGGATCAGTCAATGTGTCTGTTTTTAAAGACAGTTGCGAGCGCAAAGCGCGAGCCTAAAAATTTGGATTACAATGATTCACATTTTCCCCTCTTATGTCTTTTTGTTTAAGTTATACCAAGTGACGTTCATCTTCATAAAAAAAAATACTAATTTGCGAAGGCGAAGCGCGAGCAGAAAAATTTACATAACATTACTTATTTTGGGACGCCAAGGATCAGTCAATAGACCTTTTTGAGAGAACTTTGCGAGCGCAAAGCGCGAGGAGAAAAATTTGGCTTATAATGACCTAAAGATAGGGTACTTGAGATACATTTTGAAAATTTACATCACGTCTCTCTGCTTGTGGACGTCAGGAATCAGTCAATGGTCCTTATTCAGAGAGAAGATGTCACTAATAATCCCCACCTCTTAAAATTCTATAGGGGCCTTTGTTCATTTGTTGCCCCATTGTTTAAAAATTCCCCCTTTGTTTCTGGGTATGTAAGCCTAGCTTACAAGCTATGCTTTTTTAGGTTCCCCCACAATAACAGCCATTAAGTTAATTGACTTGTTTCTAAATTATGCATTCACCTGTTCTGTTTACATTGTAATTATGTTATGATGATTGGAATGTGTATCTTAATGATTTTGCTATGCAAACACATTTATATTTTGTTACTGTTATTGTGGAAAAATAAATGTAATGAAATGAAAATGTACTAATCTCAGGAATGAAAAGGGACACGTCTCCTCATTCAGAATATACAAAAATATTTGACAAATCTCTGGCCATGATTATGAATGAAATATGATAACATATGAAAGATTTGTAAATATGAAAAAAAAAACACACACACATTTAGCTATGTTGCAATACCAGCCTGAGAGCTAAGGGAGTGTATGTCTTTTTGTTTAAATCTTTTAATAGGTAACGATCACTTCCATTCTAACAAAAATAAATTGCGATCGCGAAGCAGACTAAAAATTTACAACTTTATAGATTTATAAGTTTACTTATATGGGGCACCAGGGGTCAGTCAATTTGCCTTTGAAGGAACCTTAATTGCGAGCGCAAAGCGCGAGCCGAAAAATTTGGTTAATAAGACCTATGGTGGTATTTTAAACGCATTTTGCCTCTTCTGTCCTTTCCTCCCTCCATTTCTCTATTTTCCTTTTTTTTTCCCCTTAGAAAATATAAAAAATTCTGGCAAAAAGTAGGGGGGCCAGCCCCCCCCCCCACGTCTCCGCCGCCCATGGTTCGCTAAATTGGCTTCTTCGCATTAAAACGGGCAGATATATTTCGACCATTCACTCCATGAGTATACTGAACTCGGAACTCACAAATGGGCGATTCTATACTGTTGTTTAATTTTTTTCTTTGTTTTCTTTAGTATTTTTGTGTCCCGTACGACACACTACTATTTTCCTTTTCAATTGTAAATGATGTGAAATCGAGTCAAGTTAAGTGTTGGTTCTTGTGCCCCTTCTTGTACTACTTGAGGATCAATATCAATCAAGAAAATATTCATTTATTTTCATACCATAAAGATGTAAAATGTTGTCAAAATGTCCCGTACGACACAGCATGGAATCGCCCAAATGCTTCCGTCACAAAAAATGACATCTGAAAACAAGTTTGCAGAATAAAAAGTAGAACACTTAATTTCATTGTGGGTTTGGAGGCTTTTAAATAAATCATATTGATAAGTCAGTCTCAGTTTTAGATATAAAATGCGAAGATATTTTTGAGATACAAGCATGAGAACCATCCAAGTATCACGCTGTAAGATTTAACCTTTTTAGACGAGAGACCGAATCCAAACTGACACTAGTAGCTACATTCTTTGAGATGTTTGACAAGAGGAGTTATTTTTTTAGAATGGACAATTCATCCAATCATATCCGAGAGAAGAATTTCATAAAGGCGATTGACATAGCTAAGATTATACGAAAATGAAACAACGACAGAAGAAACTTAGATTGCATGAAAGCGATACAAGATCCATAAGTGGCATGGAAAACAATAATGCAAGGTTTCTTGATAATAAGAAAATATGAAATTGAACTTCCTAATCAAATTATTAATGTAATACTCGCTGAATGATTAATGATGTTCAGGTCGATGGCATCAATCTGCACCTCAGCGAGAAGATACACAATCAGCACCTGGTGAAACATAATGAGTGGAGATAAAAATGTCCACAATGGTCCATCTATTACAAAGGATAAAGCAAAGCCTAAAAATTTGTTACTTTCAGCAATCGAAAGATTAATACCTGCATGGACATCGAGCCTTTTTAGCGGACCTCTCCATCGCTCTGCCAAGTTCCAACAGCGAATATATGTGATGTAATTTTGCCGTCGCGAGGTAGCGGAGCCAGTATTGCAGGGGTGGTATAAGCCTGCATCTCCACATCGGCAAAAACCTTATTCGTCGCATTAAAATGTTTGTAAACTGATTTTCATTATAAGTATGTTTCCCTGTACGATTATATATTTAATTTTCAGTAGAGACAATTTAAAACGTACTTAGGATTTAAATAAACTTGACATAATAAATAGTTATTGATGGGCTTGATATGGGTTAAAAAAATAGTATTATTTTTGACGTGAAAGCAAAATATCTTTAGAGTAGATAATTTTCAAGTAATAAAGTTAATTATAAAAGATACATCAAACAGACATAAACCGGTAGACATATTTTTTACTACCATTCTCCCATAACATCATAATCATCAGAAGTGTTTGCCTACAAAAGTAATATTTTATACAATTTTCATTCACGGGAAATTGAAGCCAGATAATGATTATTATAATTAAATCAAATTTAATCCAATAAACTAAAGCACCTGTCCTCACGAAAATACTACGTACATTCCAATTATCGTATCGGGATATCTCTCCCGGAGGACAACTCCCCCGGGGACAACTCCCGGAGGACAGCTCCCCCGGAGGACAGCTCCCCCGGAGGACACAACTCCCCCGCGGGAACAACTCCCCCGCAGGACATCTCCCCCGGATGACAGGTCCCCCCAAGGACAACTCCCCCGGAGGACATCTCCCCCGATGGGAACTCCCCGGAGGACAAGTCCCACAGAGGACATATCCCCCGAGTACAACTCCCCCGGAGGACAAATCCCCCTGAGGACAACTCCCCCGGAGGACAACTCCCCTGGAGGCAACTCCCCCGGAGGACAACTCCCCGCAGGACAACGACCCTGCAGGACGAACCCCCAGAGGACAACTCAACCATTCCGGAGAACAGATCCACATGCACTCGTTAATTTTGCTCCATTTGCGATTTTTTTTTTTTTTTTTTTTTTAACCGAAATAGCAATTCATGGAAATACTAAATCTTTGCAATTTTTGTTTTTTCCGGCGAAGGGTGTTAAAGTTTGGCAGCTGTAGAGGCGCGCTGCTATTGGAACTTTTATCGTCAAAGAGAGAGAGAGTGATATCAACTTCAATCTTAAATTACCATAGGAAGGTGATCTGATTAGATTTTAGAGTATGTAGGTCAATGGTTAGACCCGTAACTAGGATTTTTTGGGGGGTTTCGAATTTGAAGAAAAAAAAAAACCCTTTGAAAGGATGATTTTTTTAGCGCGAAGCGCGGACCGAAAATTTTGACTAAAAATGACCCGAAGCGGTATTATTTTAACTTTATGGGTTTTTTAATTTATTTTTATTTTTATTTTGTTATTCTTTTACAAACGGTGAAGATCACCTTTCTTTTAGCCCCCCCCCCCAAAAAAAAAAAAAAAAAAAAAAAGAAGAAAGAAAAAAAAAGGATTTTCGAGCGCGAAGTGTCAAGTGGAAAATTTTATATCACACCTCTTCAGTTATACAAAAATACATGTACATAATTTGATATAAGGGTTTTGTTTTGTCTTGTTTTGGCTTGTTTCAGCAAATGTTTTAGAATTATAAATTTTTTCATAGTATATGTTAACAGAAATACTGAAAAATTGGTTGATATGATATGCCGAGATGTTTTAATTTTCATCTACTTCTGGAGATATTTTCATACCAACACTAGTTGCAATAGCACCCTCTTAATATGATAGCGAACACACGATATGAATGCAAAGCTGTGCAAGTGCATACTTATGAACACACCCATTCACATATGAATATTCGGTTTGTTTTGGATAAATGTAAAACAACTGTTGTAAAATCTTAAACCCAATTACAATGATTGTATTACATTATTCCTTGTAAAATTGACAAAACAACTGATTATGTTTGAATTACCCCACGGCGTCATGGAGACCAGTCTCTGTTGTCGTGTACACTATCAAGATCAAGATCAATTGATTTTGTGAATTTCTTTTTTGATAAATTAAAATTGTGTTCTCGTTTAAACTTTTACGCCCATTCTAATTTGTTTATGGTGTGATTAATTATTATTTAAAGCTTAATTATCGTGGTTCATCCCCCTTTGCTGAAGACGACTAGCGATATGTAGGCCAACTCGCCTTCGTGCTCTTTTCTACTCCTGTAGCTTCATATTTAAGTTCCCCATTTAGCATCCTTCCTTTTTTCAACATTTCTTTTATTTCTTGCATTTTCATTAATTTTCCTTTTCTGAGGGTCACATTTCGTTGGGGGTACCTCTGAATCTGCCAAACCTAATAACCTTTTGAGGGAAGGAGTAGCCATTGATAGATTGGAAGAGATGGTTCCAATGGATGATTAGCAATTAAACAGCCATTCCCATCCCCGCTTGTCATTACAGAAGGGTTACTCCATGCGAAAAGTGCTGTAATAATTGTAACAGAAAGAAAAACCAAGGGGTTGGCATAAAATCAATATATAAAGCATTTAAAGTGAGAGGAGATGTCATCTGAGGGAGTTGTCCTTGGGGGACCTGTCCTCAGGGGGAGATGTGCTGCGGGGGAGTTGTCCTCAGGGGGAGTTGTCCTCCGGGGAGCTGTACCTCCGGGGGAGATGTCCTGCGGGAGTTGTCCTCCAGGGAGTTGTTCTGGGCGAAGTTGTCCTCCGTGGTAGTTGTCCCTGGGGGAGCTATCCTCCGGGGGGACTCGTCTTGTGGGGGACCTGTCCTCCGGGGGAGATGTAGTCCCTGCGGGAGTTGTCCTCCGGCGGGAGCTTGCTCCTCCGGAGGGGAGTTGTCCTCCGGGGGAGCTGTCCTCCGGGAGTTGTCCCCGGGGCAGTTGTCCTCCGGGGGAGATGTCCTAGAACCTCCAATTATAGTTATTGGAACATAATTTTGGTGGGAAAATTCTGAGTAAAGAAGAAAGTTTCACTAGATGCTCTCAATTGTTGGTGCCTTCGTAAAAAGACACAGGGATCATGCCAGGCAAAACCATGGCCATATCCTGGAATGGAAACAGGCTTTTGTACTTAAAAATGACCATCTTCCTTGAAGTCTGAAGTCTAACGAATCCTTGCTGCATTTATGTAAGAAAACACGAATGCTATGATGCTTACACAGTGGGCTATTGTTGACACAACCAGAACTGATATGAGCCATGATTCCATATACCTTGCTTTCCTATAGCCTCCTCCAGGTTTTGATGGTGACGAAGTAGCCGTCTTCATCCCCGGAAGATTGTCCGCAGGTGGAGGAGACGTAGCATGCCTAGTAGCGAAAGCTACTCTGACATTCATCGATATGTTTTTGCACTGTACATTGCTGGAAGAACCTCCATTGAGTCTTGTTTCGTTGTCATGTCCTGCAAGCAAATAAATAATGCCGCCTGTATAGTATTTTAAATCTAAACTTCGCATTGACTGAAGCTTCACGTTTGAATAAACATCCTCTTCAACGCAAAATAAAGCGACATAAAGAGCATTTTGCAGAGTAAATTCTTTTTGAAATGGGATAGGTAGAAATTCTCCGCCAACGTAATACCACCATGTCAGGTTACTTCCATCTGCAAAGCAACAATCAAACTGGTACTGCTCAGTTTGTTTGTCCTCAATAATGTATCGTTCAAGCGCCGGAAAAATACAGGTCTTATTAACATTTATCTGTCGATGAAAGGTAATGCATTTGTAGGGCAATGTCCCATCGGCCAGTATGTTTTCTATTTTCATATAAAAACTAAATGCATTGACTTTTGTTAAACCCGAAGGGCTATTTTCACTCTCGTCCTGGGCTACCTCCTGATCCCTAGCTGTGATAATCTGAGCGTAGTCTCCACCATCGAACTGCATCCATTTGCAAGTCAATTTTACCTTACCCTTTGCTTTGTAAAACATTGAGGTGCAAGTCGCATCCGTATCATGAATTTGCAAATACAACTCAAAGGCGTTACAAAGATTCTGGTTTCCTTCATAAAGATTGATGGCATGTGTCCCCGCATCACTAATTCGAGCGAGTTCAATCGATAGTTCAAAGTTCTTGTTTTGGATTCCTCCCGCTAAATTAAAACGTCTATTACTAACATGTCCACTGGAATTCCATTTTGAGTTATTGTATATTCCAATTAAATTGTACTGGTTTTGTTTCCAACTCAAGTAGTTTGTGCTTTGCAGTGGATTCGATACATTAAAACTCGCATATATACTTTGTCCTGTCACTCCATAAATGAACCTATGTTGAAATTTGCAAATGTTTCCCTCGCAAAATGACATCTGGCAAAAAATTTGTAGAATACAAATAGCTAAATATGCGTTCATTGTCGAAAAAGCCTTCATGATTTTTCGGCTCTAAGGAACACGTTTATGGGTGAAAACCGGGAAGGCAATTGCATTCAAAATGTGTGGTAAGTTTGTGCCCAGCGCAATAAGTTAAAAAGCAGAGAGCGTTTTGCTCGGCGTATAAATAGAAAACTAACACATGATTATCCTAAAGACTTCGGGAAGTGAAGAGAATGAAGCAAAATGTTCACAAAGCTATGATAACTACATTACACAAAGACATGTCTTAGAATTCATCCAATCAAAACTCAATAGAGCAAAAGAGTGTCGTGTCACGCCCATATCCTGAAGTGAAACACAATGAACTGGATGGGAAAACACGAGTAAATGCTAGGCACTTCAGTTTATGATTGGTAAAATAATATGATTGCGTTGCCGATATATCATATATAAAGGCTGTAGTCCCATCGTGATACTTATGAATGCCCTTCAAAAATGATAAAGAAGACGTAAGAACACTTGAAATCTGTCAAGTAAAGTTATACTTAGGTCTCAAATACGTTAAAAAGCAAAGTAACAAATTGTTAACATTTTCCTTGTAATTATTTCTCATTTCGGTTTCATTTTTCAATACAAAATCCTTGTAACTGTATAGCGGAATCCAAACGAAAGACAAAAAGTGTATGGCATGTATGAAGTAGAACTTGGTAGAATTAAGTTAAGGTCACAGCTAAAAGAAGGAAAGGTAATTGTATAAGCTCATAGGGAAGAGAAGATTAATTGCGTCTGTAAGTAAATAAGTTAGGCTTTCAATCATCATACACATAAATTGTAAGACGACTAAAGGGCAGAGTATTCAGAGAAACATCATCGTCGTATTTCTTTTTATCCGTAGGACTGGCGGCATTGCTGTCTTAAACATGATCTATGTTCAAGACAGAGGAATGTAGGCCATCGTCCTGAACCGGGATGCTTTGAAAGATGTCACCTTCAGGAACTCTTGGGTCATCATAGTCCGACTCCACAGATCCCACATTCTTGGTTTTCCGGCTCAACATGCTCATGTCGGGTTTGGCGTACAACGCATCTAGGTCAGGAATTGGTAAGTTCCTCAGCAACAATCCCTCCGACTTCCGTTGACCCGATGACTGGAAAGATTGATTATCTTGAGAGGAATCAGGGCGATTTGTATTCAAAGTGGGCCCTTCAAAATCATCCGTTGCACAATACGTAGCATCTTGATAAGGGGTGCTAGTTAGACTGTCCATAACTGTACTTCGTTGACCAGCATTTGTAAAACGGTCACCTGTCTAGAATCATGTTTAACCATTTCCTCGCGTAGAGGTAGAGTTGGAGTTCCACCTAGCTGTCCAGAACATGATGCCACGGTTTCTTCGTCTGATGGGCGTTGGTTAGCAACTGCTCTCGTAGATCTGGCATCCCTGTGTAGTTGAGGTGTTTGAGGTGCCAATGTCGTCATTTCCAGACGTCTAGGGTTGTTTAATACAATCGCGCGATTGCATAGTGATCGAGTGAACGTTTGTTAGAGCGACCACGTGGCATGATGTTCTTTGTTATCAATCACGTGCTAATAGGCGAAAGACTTTAACAAATAAATGGCTGACTGTACCCTGATAGCAGATATGGTCGTAATACGTCGTAGTGTTCTGGTGTACAACATGCAGGAGAGAGAGAGGGAGAGAGAGTAAATAAGACAACGAAGAGAACAATATAAAACTTGTATTAACACCCCAGTAAGAGGGCGTTTGGAAAAACTACCAATTGTCAAAGAGAGGTGGGGGTGGGTGGATGCGATTAGAGACATTCACTGGATATAGGAGCGAGTGATTGTATTAACAGCAGAGTGAGTGATTGTATGGGAAGGAATCACGTGACCCGGAAGCGAGTGACTGTCTGTAAATACAATCACGCGATTGCATAGTGAGTGAACGTTTGTTAGAGCGACCACGTGGCATGTTAGAGTGGATGTTCTCACATGCTAATAGGCGAAAGACTTTTAAAAAATGAATGGCTGAATATAGGTCCTATTTTTTTTTTTTTTTTTTTTTTTTTTTTTTTTTTTTTTTTTTTTTTTTGCTTTTTTCTTTTCTTTTTTTCTACTTCAAACCTATCTAATTGAATGCATTCCGCCATTGACAAATTAAGTGAGATATCCCTGTTCCACAGACAATATCAAATTTCATTTGGGAATATTCTGGTGTATAACATGCAGGAGAGAGAGGGGGAGAGAGAGTAAATAAGATAACGAAGAGAAGAATATAAAACTTGTATTAACACCGCAGTAAGAGGGCGTTTGGAAAAACTACCAATTGTCATGCAAAGAGAGGTGGGAGTAGGTGGATGCGATTAGAGATATTCACTGGATAAAGGAGCGAGTGATTGTGTTAACAGCAGAGTGAGTGATTGTATGGAAAGGATTCACGTGACCCGGAAGCGAGTTCATTATCTGTTCATTTTTACCCCAAAACCTATTAAATTTAATTCATTAAGCCATTCACCAATTAGTTTACTTCTTCTACTTACGTTCCGTCAGAAAGTCCATTTATCTGCCATGATACATAATATAAAAAACAAATTAAGAAAGAAATGAATAGAACAAGTATCAATAAAGGTAATTTTCCTCAATCTAATTCTCAGGTTTTTACTACTGAACAATTTCACGTCTTTAGTATTTCTTTAAGTCTTCTGAATGTTATTAAACATAAAATCCTTTCAACTCCAATTTAATTGTTATTATATTATACCAGACCTGCGTTGTGCAACCGAGTCTGAATGACTATCGTAACCATGGCAAGTGTGAAACCTGTCCGTCGATGTTCTTGGAATGTTAAGAATAGTTTCGACAAAAAAAAGTAGAATGTGTCCGCGTTTAACCGGTCGTCCTATATTACACAGGTTTCAATGCGGCTACCCTCAGTGGACAATTTTGGCTTACCTGGCACGATGTTATAAAAGCAGCCACTTTGGTCTTCCACTGATGAGTGGTTGTACATTCACTTGAGTGAACGTACAACCACTCGAGTGATCGTACAGCCACTCCAGCGAGGGGGTCCGAAGGTGAGGTTCCAGCTCTCTGAAGGCCACCGCACACCTTGCGACTGGTCTACGATCCGATTTTGGAACAAATCGCATTTAGCTTATTTTCCGAAAGTAGGAATGAATAGGATCTTTTTACTAGAGGTTCAGATTAACTGTAAGAATATTAATATCGAATTTCGCAAAATTGCAAGCCTTTATTTTGGAGTAAAGGCCAAATAAGGGAGTTTACAGTTACCGATAGGAGCTCTGTGACGTCATTGGGTCAGGGGTCACATGTACATGGTCTCTTCTATTAGAGGTGGGCTATAAATAGGTCATGTCTCAGAACCAAGTTTGTGCTATCTTATTTGAAGCAGCTCGTTGTCTGACAACTATCCCCCACCCGCGTTTAAGAAATCCCCGCGTGAACAATCTGAGGGAAAACACGTCCGCTGCGGACCAGAAAACGATTTTTGAGCCGGCGCGTGGCCAAAAAAAATGCCTGATCATACGTCGTTTTTCAAAAATTGAAAGCTGTAAATTCTTTAGTTCAACAAGCGGCTATTAAGAAAACAAAGAACGATTCTCACCACGCCCGTGTATATTTATACTAGTTCTATAGTCAGCCTGATACAATCACATGGGCAAAAGTGGTCAAAATTGCAATGGTTGTGAAGAACAGCTACTGAAAAGAGGGAGAATTGATAAATAGTTTAACCCTTTAATTACGGTAAGGAGTCCTTCTGAGGGCACCCCTAGGACAAAATTGTGTTGGCCATCAACCGCCGAAGTTTTCGGTAATGTTTTTTCATGTCTTCTTTTTTTTTACAATTCATTCACAAATCTTCTTGACAGACACCAAGTTTTATTGAAATCGGACTTTCCACTGGAGAAGTTACTTTGACTTTCGGTGGCCAAGGTCAAACCGAAATTTGAGATTTTGTCAATTCTGTAGTACCAAAACCAATGGCGCAAAAGTCAAGCGTTTCCTATTTACTCCTATCAAATCACACCAGGTATCATCTTTAGGACTGTTTTTTATTGTTCATCTGGGAAGACAATGAAACTAAATCAAGAATGAAAGGCCTGAAGTATTATTCCGTCAAAACAATAAAACATAGATATACATGTAATACATGTAAGTAATGAAACAATAGAATACATAAGCAAATTCACTAAACAGAAAATAGTATGTCAAATTACTATAATGTAACCTTCTGATATACTTCAACATCATTATCTGAGACTCATTCTAATTCCAATGGAATAACTCAACAAATGCACAGTACAAGAATGATACCATTGGATTTATAGAGTTTAGAAATACGAACCCTGACCTTGCCATTGGTTTTGTACCAATAATGTCAACCTCAATAATTTGGGTTCGACCTTCTTGTGCAACGAAAAGCGTCAAGAAATGTCTCCTATTGAGATGTCCGCATTCATTAAAACACTTGGTGTCAATTGATCCCGTAAGACTTGGACGAAAACGATACATGGAAGCGACAATTACTGGAAAATCGCGGCGTTTTGATTGGGCAACGCAATTTGCTAGGGGTATTCCCTCCAAGACCCTACTCGCGTAATTAATGGTTAAAACTATAATCCCTTTTAGTACGATTTTCTTCAACACTATGTTGCAATTTTGGACAGTGCCATTAGCAATTTAATCAGGCTGATAAACATATAATTAGACCCCAAGAATCATCTTTTAAGCCCTGTTTATAAAAGATATTACAGCTTTTCAATTTTGCAAAAACGTATGACTTAGCATATTTTGGCTCCGCCCCTGCAATTGTTTTTGTGCCCGCACTGTCCACAATTTCACCGATTCTTAAAAATTGGGGCAATATCGATCAGGACAACGAGCTGCTTCAAATAAGATGGCACAAACTTGGTTCTGAAACATGACCCTTTTTTTACCCCTCTATAGCCCACCTCTACTTCTATAGCAGGAATTCTTACGTGTGAAGTCTATGGTACTCTTTGATTTACATATGGTTTTCATACTCTATTGCGCTCATATTGTGAAAATATGGATGAAGAATCGCACTTGTCTATTAATGAGATAGACAAGGTATACTTATTCCTATCTTTATTTTGATACTATGTTTATTTGAGTCTCTTTTCTCAACTGAAAGCGAAATTGGTAAGATACCAACTCGCGTACGGCAAACCGGCATTAATTGAAGTTCGTCGAAACCAACGGGGCTTGAAATCTCGATATACGGACCGGTGTGCATTAGTACACAGTCGGTGTTTTTGCAACTTTCTGGGAAGTAAACGTTAATTAAAGTCATGAAAATGTCTCATCATATTATTCAACATGGCAAACGAGAAGGAAAAAACCGACAAAAAGAAATATACAGCTAGATTTTTGTCTGATAAAAATTTGTAGATATGCCGTTCGTTGGTTGACTCATGGGTTGACTGTACGGTCGCCGCATTTTATGTACAGGTGGCCTGACCCCGAAAGTGGATATCGGAGACTTGCGCATGCGCAGATTGTATCTGTAAACTCCCTTATTGGTTTGAAATCGTAGCCAATCGTACAATTGCTATGACGTCATTACGATTAAATATTGAATTTGCTTTTATCTTAATAAGGAGGGTTAGATAGTCACTAAATTGAACACATAAGTATTACTGCGATGAATTACAACTCTGCACAGCAGGATGTTCCATGTCTCAATATTCACATTAATGTTACGACGTTTTATTCCAAAATCGGGTCGCAGACCAGTCGTAAGGTGTGCGGCGGCCTTGATTGGTCCAAACTGCACAATCACTCACTCACTAGAGTGAGCGATTTTAAATGTGTACCAGTCACTCACTCACTCACTCGAGTGAGTGAGTGAATGATATGATATGGCGTGGATGGCCTTCCAAAGTGTGAGGATCTCCATAGCGATAGTGATTATAACATTTAAATACCCAGAACTTTTTTTTTAATGATTTATTCATTTTTTTCCTTCAAACTTTCACTTTGATTTTTCTTTTTCATACAATTTAACTGAATCGTAGGGTTCATTCTCCTTTAAGAACCAGGAAAACTTTATAATTTGCTTCATACTGATGGTAGTTTTATTAAGTTAAATCCTATTAAACCTACACACAAAAAACAAGAACTAGTTTCCATGAGTAAAACCCGTTTGCTACTCTTGGAGGCGAGTGCTTTTATTCGTATATCACGTATTTTTACATTCAGAATCTGTTGTTCTGTTAAAAAGCTACACACGCCGCTCTTCGCAGAACATGTAAATTTAATAAGGGGTAGCCAACCGAAGGCGATTAACTTTCGGCAAGGAAAAATAGAGATTTGTATTGAGTATAATATAAAAAATTTCTGTCTCCCTGCATAGAAGGTAATAATGCTATCAAACCTCACGTAATCTTTACGGATCCGTTTCTAGATTATCAGAGCCCTGTTGTTTAAAAAGATCAATGACAAGTAAATGACAATTGTGCAAGTGAGTTTCTCTTCAAACTTGGTACGGCTTGATGGGATATCGTCGTGAAAACACTAACAATCGAGTAAAGTGAGAATTGCTGAGAAATTCTATATAGCCATGATTAATATTCCGACAGCCAGCTTCCATAACATATGTACATTGGCCAAACCACAATTCAAAAAATTAAAAACCGAAGGCGAATAAAATGATATCTACGGTAACGAAGCGAATAACAAAATACAAGAAGTATATCCATCCACGTGTTCATAAGCGGAGTCTCCTCACCCAATCTACAATAATTCAAAAGTAATGAATGAGTGTTTAGAGTAGAATAAACCCCCAGAATCTCGAAGAGTAAAATAATAAAATTTCAACCAGGTTTGAAAACACCTAATGCTCACTGTCCTGTGAAAGTAAATTGAGGACCAGTCCCAATGTTTACTGGCTAAATGAGAAGCTT
>CALNVZ010003426.1:13683186-13711544 GCA_940671915.1 Paracentrotus lividus
ACGCTTTAAAGGATGATAGCAAGATAATGTTTTTTTATAAATTTGATATAGGTATGGAGTGTTAGTTTTGCTCTTAAGTGGCTTAATTGAGTCTGACCCACCCCCACCACACTCCCCCCCCCCACAAAAGTGTTAGTAAGTAAGAAGAGAAAGCAAGGAAAAGCGGAAGAAAAGAGAAAGCAAGGAAGAAAAGAAAAAAGAGATAAAACTGTTTATAATATATAGTTAATTGTGTGATGATAATCTTTCATTCGTACGTTTAGTAGTGAAGTTTTATAGGTTATATGGTAGTTGACCCACGTTATGTCACGTATAACAATGCGTCGTTAGAGTTGATGTGGTACCCTTTTAATAGTTAAAGATTTTTATGTATACCCATGCTAAGTAGCTTGTTAAAGCTACCCACCCCACCCCAACAAAATTTAAATGTTAAGTAATTTTAGTAGTAGTCTAGTGGTGTATAATTAGTTTTTGTTTAGTTTTTTTACCCCCCACCATAAGCAGTTTACGTATAACTATTTGTAATTTACCCACAGATTGTACCATAATTGATCTACACCCTAGTAATTGTAAATATTATATTTGTAGTTTAGTACAAAAACATATTAATAATCTATATTTGTTTATAAGTGTTATTATTGTAGTTCTATACTATTATGTAAACAAAAGTACCTCACCCAATCTACGTGCCTACTTTAGTGTATAAACTTTATGAATTACCAAAGATTTGTTTGAATTAATCCCCCCCACCCCCCACCAAAGTTTAATACCCACGCGTAGTAAATACAAAAATTTAGGTACTAAGGTTCCTATGCTTATGTTAGTTAAATAATTAACGATATAATATACCAACCCACCCCCCACCCCCATACCAAAGTAGTTAGTGATACCGTATACCCCCTATACAATAGTAGTATACCAAGTACTTTTAGTTATGTTATTCTTAAGAGATCTTACACCAATACTTATATGTTTCACAATAGAAGAGTAGTAACGTTTAGGTTTGCTACAGTGTTGAATGTTAAAAATCTACCATATTGCTTAGTTTAATTTTGTAGCTTGTAATAGTCTATTAGTAAGATGTGTGGTATAATTGGTGTGTAGGGGAGGTTTTAGTTAGCATGTTATTACAGTATAGTATTAAGTTGTAGGGCTAATGTGCTTGAATTGAGTCTCTATAGAGGTGGTACCCCACAAATTAAATATATTAGGTGTAGCGTAGTAGTTAAGTGACACAAAGTAAGATTGTTTTTTAATATCACCCAGTGTTGCTAGTGTTAACCCAGATATGGGTAATAATAATGAGGTTTAGCTTAAGTAATGCTTGTATAAAAAAGTGCTGTTAGTAAAAAAATTTGGCCATACAGTTAAGATGTAACATTTTCAACAATTACCCAATAGTATTACTGTTAAAAATTTGTATGGAAGTATAAATTACCCATTGTTGTAAACCCATAAGGTTAGTAAGATGTAATTTGATTTATGTCTTTTCCTGGTCTCTGTTCTGACCCCCCACACCCCCAATGTTTAACAGCTAGTTAATTACCAACCCCACCCCCCAAAATTATATTAACAAGCGTGCCGTATGTTTGGTCTACCCAATCTAATTGGTTGTGGTGTTGTGTACCCCCCCCCACCACCCCACACACACCAGTGTTTTACATTTGTGAATTTTTTGTTAATATTTCTGACCTATTGTATTTAGTTATAGTTGTGTATGATTTATCTGACTTTTGTCTCTTATTAGTAATTTGGTAAGTTAACTATGCGGCAGTAGCACAGAATTTGATGGGTTAACCCCACAAACCGCAAAGAATTTTATTGGTGGTATTAGCTGTTGAATTTAATTTAATTTTGCTTGTGGTAATTTAAGGTACACCACCAAAACCCTAATAGTTGTGCTTGTATTGGTTATGAGGTATTTCTTGTATGTTGTATTTGTATCTATGGTTCTAAATTGTACACCCACAACAGTTATGTAGTGCTACCCCCCAACATTTATATTGGTGTTTTTTTATGTGGTATGTGATTAATTGTATAAACTATTTTGTTTGTAAAGGTTTCAATTTTGTAGGTGTTTGTTTCTGTAATGTATTACCCCCCCATTTTGATGTATTGTTTGTGTTTATTATAATGTATGTACCCATCGCCCACATTGTTATGTGGGTTTAAAATACTAGTACCACCCCCACCCCCACCCACCCAATACTGGTTCTAGTTTAGTGTATTCTATACCAAGGTTACAATGTGGTCTTGTGTTGTTTTCTGTGTATAGTGTATCCCAATGTTTAGTAAGTTTTATTGATTACAACATAGTTAGTAACCCCAAAGTATATTTTAAGTAATCTTTTTAGATTTATGTGATGTACTGGTCTTCTGCTCTACCGTGTAGAAACGTTCTTGTGTACCCCCCCCCACCACAACCCCCACCAAAGTGTACATGCCTAATGACTTAGGGGTTGTTTGTTACTGTTGTTTTTAATATTGTTTTACCAGAAAAAGAGAAAGCATTTCTTTTTGTCTGGGTTTCGATGGGTTGTATGTTTATGTACTTTAATGTTTAAGTTGGGTGACAACACCCCCACCCCCACACCCCCCAAGTTACCCACCACCACCCCCACATGACCCCAAGCATCAAGTTCGTGGTGTATTTATGTTTATTTTGAACTTGTAGTTTCTGTGTGGTTGTGGTGGTTTTGTCCTATTATGGTTTGAGTGTCTAAGAGGAAGCAGCAGAAGGGCAGCAGAAGAGCTAGGAGAGAGAGAAGTATTTATTTATGTTGTACTTTGTACTGTGGGTGTTGTTTGGTATTTTTATATGGGTATTGTAATTTATTGGGTTGTGTGAGTACAAAATAATTAGTGTTATAATTTTTCGTAATATTGAGTGTAATATGTATACCCGGTTTGGATTGTTGTTTCTGTTTAGACCCACACAAACAAATGACTTTTTTTGGTACCCACCTTATTAGTTAATTGTAGAGGTATTAGATAGGATGGGAGTAATTAGAGAGCAGTTGTTTTGGTATTATTTAATGTGTAATGACCCAAATTGCATATCAGTTATTTGTGTGTATGGTACAAATTGGTTTTTTTATGCGTTGGTATTTTTTTTGTTTTTGTTTTTTTTGTCAATATTAGATATCTTTGTCTGCTTTTGTTAACATATAAAAATATAGTAAAAGCCAAAAAGAGAAGTAACATGTACCCATATCAAGGTGATATGTAGATGTATTTGTAGTGTTTTGTAAGGTTTTAACCCCCCCCCCCCACACAACACCCAACGACGTGTTGTACATAAGCTAATTTTTTTTTGTAGGTTTGGGTTTATGTGTGGCTAATTAATGGTTGATGTTTGACACTAATGGTTTTTTATTTGGTTAATTATGTTTGTTTAGTGTAAGTTTGAGTAACATTATGTATAGTTTTTATTCACACATGTGTTTATTGACCCACCCCAATTATATGTAATTGTAGTTGAGTATTTGTTAAGATATGCTGTGTATTAACCGGCTTGTATTTTTATGTTCTGAACTCCCACACCTTTAGTTTATAGGGTTAACAAAATAGTTAATTAATTTGTAGTAGTTTTGTAAATGGTACAATACTAGTGCTAGGTCGGTGCTTTTAGCATTTTTTTAGTATCTTATTTTTTAATTTTTATTCTTTAACTACGCCATGTATGTAAATTTGGTTTATTGTGTTTTCTATAGATCTGTAATTTTATTGTCTGCTACATTATGTAGTTGTAGTTTATGTGTTAGTGATTTGTAGTTGTATTTGTTTGTACAATTGTTTTTAGCTATAGTTAACCCAGTAAGCTTGTTTCTATCATTTAAAATATTGAGGTTATTTTACACTTATGGGTATATTAGTGTGGATTGTATGGACATTTTGTATTTAGGTTAAAGATTGTATTGACGTGAAATGTAGGTTATTGTTTGTTATTATTATTTATTGTCTTTAGTTATTTTTTGTGTTTTGTGTCTGGTTGTTTAGTTAGTTTTATTTTATTTGTACTTAACGTTTGTGGTTTATCGTTATTTGATGTGTGACACCACCAAATTGCCGTGTGTATTTATACCAATCCAAGCCCCCCAACAACACCCCAAATAATGTAAAGTATTTATATGGTATGTTTTGTGTTTTGTTTGTAATTGCTCGTAGTCAGTGTATATTTTACTTATCTATTTGTATTATGTATATGGTACTCATTGCTGTTTTGTTATATTTGTAGTTGTAATTAGTTGTTGTGTAATTGGTTGCATATACATGTATTACCCTCCCCCCAGACTAGTAGTAATATACAAAGTATGCTTTATGGGGGTATCAACCAGGATGTGTTATTTTGTTTATTGTATATTTATGCTGTTAATGTAGTTCTAGTATATGTGTTGTTAGAAGTTATGGTTTATATATGTACTATCTGGATACCACACTGTTACCCACCCAACAAGTTTCTTTTTAACCACCCCACCACCACATGCTCAAGTAGTTTATGGTTATGTACAAGTAATTTATTATTGTTGTTATGGCTGCTATTTATAGACCCAAGTTAAGTAACCCAATCAATCCACCACACAACCATTACCCCCCACCACCACCACAGCGTTACAAAAGTGGTTACATCCTCACCCCCCACCCAATATACAGAAGTACCTTATTTAAATATATAACCCCAACACACAAAGGTAACATAAAAAGAAACCAGACCAATCCCCCAATAGATAGTATACCATCACAGTTACACAAGAGTAGTACACCAAGTACCACCCCCAACCCCTCCCACACACACATATAAAGTTAGTAAGAAGATATACCCCACACACTACCCAAAATACCCCCCCCAATAGAACCCCCAAGTAGTAAAGTAGCAATAAGAAAAACCCCAACCCCCAAAGAACAGTAACAGAAAACAGGTGTCAAAGGTAACCCCAAAGGGGTGGTACCCCCACCCAACCAATCAACACCAGTAAAATAACCAAAACAAAATAACCCCACCCCCAAGGATATAATAAGAAGCTAGCCCACCCCATGTACCCAAGATACCAAAAAAAAATAGTAAGACAACAAAAGTGAAAGACAAGTGTAAACAGTATACATTAAACAAGTATACAATCCCACTACAGTTATGATACCAAGACCAATATAAGATAAACCAACAAGTTAAGTAAGTAAAAAGATACCCTAAAGTAAGAGAATAGAGTTACATGATAAAAAGAAGAAAGTAGTAGTACACCCAGAACCATTCACCACCCCCTACACCCCAAAGGTTTAACATTAGACTTATGCTTATAAAATTAAAAGATGTTAGCTAGTTACTAGTATAGGTAACATTAAAATGGCAAAGACATCCCCATAAGTTAGGTATAAAGTTAACATAAGTAAGAAGCTCTACAAAGTATTGAGCTGAAAAGAAAAGCATACAAAAAAGCTAGCTAGATAAGTAAGTAAAGCAAAACAAAGTAAGTTGCTTTAAAACTACATCCACAAACCCACCTAACTTAGTACCCAAAGAAGATACATGGCCAGAGACAAGTACAACCCCAATAGAACCACCCCATACAACGGCCCCAAGTTGCTGCACACACGTAAATATGAAGAAACAAATCTAGTGATATGTAACTCCAAAGCTTACTACTAGTAAGGAAAATGTAAATACCAGTGATTATTTAAACCAATAATACCAAAACATAAATAGGAAACCAGTACATATAAGCAAATAAGTATTACAAAACCACCACCATAGTAGTAAAGTACTAACCACCCACCCCCACCACCACCCAAAGTTAAGTTCTAAAACACAGACAAACCCCACACACCACAACACCACCACCACACCCCCTAAGGGTTAAAGAAGCAAAGTAACAAATTTCACAACCAACCTTGATAAATTTAACCATCCCCATCGGTTTCATTTCTTAATACAAAACCGATTATAGAGGAATTACCAAACGAAGAGACAAGTTTATGCATCCCATACCAGAAGTCTACACACTAGAATTAAGTAAGGCACAAGTCTTAAAGTAAAACAACAGTACCAGCTCATAGGGAAGAAGAAGATTAATTGCGTCTGTAAGTAAAAAGTTAGGGCTTTCAATCATCATACACATAAATTGTAGACGACTAAAGGGCAGAGTATTCAGAGAGAACATCATGCGTCATTTCTTTTTTACTCGTTAGGACTGGCGGCATTGCTGTCTTAACATGATCTATGTTCAAGACAGAGGAATGTAGGCCATCGTCCTGAACCGGGATGCTTTGAAAGATGTCACCTTCACGAACTCGTTGGTCATCATAGTCCGACTCCAAGATCCCACATTCTTGGTTTTCCGCTCAACATGCTCATGTCGGGTTTGGCGTACAACGCACTAGGTCAGGAATTGGTAAGTTCCTCAGCAACAATCCCTCCGACTTCCGTTGACCCGATGACTGGAAAGATTGATTATCTTGAGAGGAATTCAGGGATTTGTATTCAAAGTGGGCCCTTCAAAATCATCCGTTGCACAATACGTAGCATCTTGATAAGGGGTGCTAGTTAGACTGTCCATAACTGTACTTCGTTGACCAGCATTTTGTAAAACGGTCACCTGTCTAGAATCATGTTTAACCATTTCCTCGCGTAGAGGTAGAGTTGGAGTTCACCTAGCTGTCAGAACATGATGCCACGGTTTCTTGTCTGATGGGCGTTGGTTAGCAACTGCTCTCGTAGATCTGGCATCCCTGTGTAGTTAGGGTTTGAGAGTGCCAATGTCGTCATTTCCAGACGTCTAGGGGTTGTTTAATACAAGCGCGATTGCATAGTGATCGAGTGAACGTTTGTTAGAGCGACCACGTGGCATGATGTTCTTTGTTATCAATCACGTGCTAATAGGCGAAAGACTTTAACAAATAAATGGCTGACTGTACCCTGATAGCAGATATGGTCGTAATACGTCGTAGTTTCTGGTGTACAACATGCAGGAGGAGAGGGGAGAGAGAGTAAATAAGACAACGAAGAGAACAATATAAAACTTGTATTAACACCCCAGTAAGAGGGCGTTTGGAAAAACTACCAATTGTCAAAGAGACGGTGGGGGTGGGTGGATGCCGATTAGAGACATTCACTGGATTAAGGAGCGAGTATTGTTATTAACAGCAGAGTGAGTTGATTGTATGGGAAGGAATCACGTGACCCGGAAGCGAGTGACTGTCTGTAAAATACAATCACGCGATTGCATAGTGATGTGAACGTTTGTTAGAGCGACCACGTGCATGTGAGTGGATGTTCTCACATGCTAATAGGCGAAAGACTTTTAAAAAATGAATGGCTGAATATAGGTCCTATTTTTTTTTTTTTTTTTTTTTGTGCTTTTTTTCTTTTCTTTTTTTTCTACTTCAAACCTATCTAATTGAATGCATTCCGCCCATTGACAAATTAAAGTGAGATTATCCCTGTCCACAGACAATATCAAATTTCATTTGGAATATTCTGGTGTATAACATGCAGGAGAGAGAGGGGAGAAGAGTAAATAAAGATAACGAAAGAGAAGATTATAAAACTTGTATTAACACCGCAGTAAGAGGGCGTTTGGAAAAACATACCAATTGTCATGCAAAGAGAGGTGGAGTAGGTGGATGCGATTAGAGTATTCACTGGATAAAGGAGCGGAGTGATGTGTTAACAGCAGAGTGAGTGATTGTATGGAAAGGATTCACGTGACCCGGAAGCGAGTTCATTATCTGTTCATTTTTACCCCAAAACCTATTAAATTTAATTCATTAAGCCATTCACCAATTAGTTTACTTCTTCTACTTACGTTCCGTCAGAAAGTCCATTTATCTGCCATGATACATAATATAAAAAAACAAAATTAGAAAGAAATGAATAGAACAAGTATCAATAAAGGTAATTTTCCTCAATCTAATTCTCAGGTTTTTACTACTGAACAATTTTCACGTCTTTAGTATTTCTTTAAGTCTTGCTGAATGTTATTAAACATAAAATCCTTTCAACTCCAATTTAATTGTTATATATATTATACCAGACCTGCGTTGTGCAACCGAGTCTGAATGACTATCGTAACCATGGCAGTGTGAAACCTGTCCGTCGATGTCTTGGTATGTTAAGAATAGTTTCGACAAAAAAAGTAGAATGTGTCCGCGTTTAACCGGTCGTCCTATATTACACAGGTTTCAATGCGGCTACCCTCAGTGGACAATGTGGCTTACCTGGCCGATGTTATTAAAAGCAGCCACTTTGGTCTTCCACTGATGAGTGGTTGTACATTCACTTGAGTGAACGTACAACCACTCGAGTGATCGTACAGCCACTCCAGCGAGCGGGTCCGAAGGTGAGGTTCCAGCTTCTCTGAAGGCCACCGCACACCTTGCGACTTGGTCTACGATCCGATTTGGAACAAATCGCATTTAGTCTTATTTTCCGAAAGTAGGAATGAATAGGATCTTTTTACTAGAGGTTCAGATTAACTGTAAGAAATATAATATCGAATTTCGCAAAATTGCAAGCCTTTATTTTGGAGTAAAGGCCAAATTAAGGAGTTTACAGTTACCGATAGGAGCTCTGTGACGTCATTGGGTCAGGCGTCACATGTACATGGTCTCTTCTATTAGAGGTGGGCTATAAATAGGTCATGTCTCAGACCAAGTTTGTGCTATCTTATTTGAAGCAGCTCATTGTCCTGATCAATATGCCACCAATTTTAAGAAAATCGGGTGAAAATTGAGACAGTGCGGACCAAAAAACGATTTGAGGGGGCGTGGCCAAAAAATGCTGAGTCATCGTTTTTCAAAAATTGAAAAAGCTGTAATTCCTTTTATTAAAAGGGCTATAAAGATGATTCTCGTGTCTATTTATATGTTTATCAGCCTGATAATCCCAATGGCAGTGTCAAAATTGCAAAATGGTTGTGAGAAAAGTACTGAAAAAGGGAGATTATAGTTTTAACCCTTTAATTACCGGTAGGGTCTCGAGGGCACCCCTAGACAAATTGTGTTGCTCAATCAAAACCGCCGAGTTTTCGGTAATGTTTTTTTCATGCTCTCTTTTTTACATTCTTACAAATCTTTTGACACCAGTTTATGAAATCGGACTTTCCACTGGGAGAGTTACTGACTTTTCGTGGCAAAGGTCAAACCGAAATTTGAGATTTTTGTCATTTTGTGTACAAAACCAATGGCAAAGTCAGGTTTCCTATTTTACTCTATAAATCACAGGTAAATCATTCTTTAGACTGTTTTTATGTTCATTGAGAATGAAACTAAATCAAAATGAAGGCCTGAAGTATTAAAATTCCTAAAACAATTAAAAACATAGATATACATGTATACATGTAAGAATGAAAACAATAGAATACATAAGAAATTCATAAAACAATGAAATATATAGGAATTACTATAGATGTAGACCTTCTGATACTTCAAATCATTATCTGGATCAATTCTAATTCTCAATGAATACTACAACCAGTTCTAAAGAAGATTTACCTGTGATTTATAGAGTAAAATACGAAACCTGACCTTGCCATTGGTTGTACACAAAATGTCAAAAATCTCAAATTTTTGGTTTGACCTTTGGCCAACGAAAGGTCAAGTAATTCTCTCATTGAATGTCCGATTTCAATTAAACTTGGTGTCAAATGATCCGTAAGACTGGACGAAAAAGATACATGAAACGACATTACTGAAAACGCGGCATTTGATTGGGCAACGCAATTTGTCTAGGGGTACCCTCAGAGACCCTACCGGTTAATTAAAGGGTTAAAAACTATTAATTCCCCTTTTTTAGTATTTTTTCTTCACCACTATTTGCAATTTTGACAACTGCCATTGCATTTATCAGGTCTGATAAACATATAAATAGACCCCAGAATCATCTTTATAGGCCCTTTTAATAAAGAATTACAGCTTTTCAATTTTTGAAAAACGAGTGACTCCAGCATATTTTGCCACGCCCCTCTAAATTGTTTTTTTGGCCCGCCACTGTCACAATTTTCACCGATTTTCTTAAAATTGGCTTGGCATATCGATCAGGACAACGAGCTGCTTCAAATAAGATGGCACAAACTTGGTTCTGAAACATGACCCTTTTTTTACCCCTCTATAGCCCACCTCTACTTCTATAGGGAATTCTTACGTGTGAAGTCTATGTACTCTTGATTTACATATGGTTTTCATACTCTATTGCGCTCATATTGTGAAAATATGGATGAAAGAATCGCACTTGTCTATTAATGAGATAGACAAAGGTATACTTATTCCTATCTTTATTTGATACTATGTTTATTTGAGTCTCTTTTTCTCAACTGAAAGCGAAATTGGTAAGATACCAACTCGCGTACGGCAAACGGCATTAATTGAAGTTCGCTCGAAACCAACGGGGCTTGAAATCTCGATATTACGACCGGTGTGCATTAGTACACAGTCGGTGTTTTTTGCAAACTTTCTGGGAAGTAAACGTTAATTAAAGTCATGAAAATGTTCTCATCATATTATTCAACATCGGCAAACGAGAAGGAAAAAACCGACAAAAGAAATATACAGCTAGATTTTTGTTTGAATAAAAAAATTTGTAGATATGCCGTTCGTTGGTTGACTCATGGGTTGACTGTACGGTCGCCGCATTTTAATTACAGGTGGCCTGACCCGAAAGTGGATATCGGAGACTTGCGCATGCGCAGATTGTATCTGTAAACTCCCTTATTGGTTTGAAATCGTTAGCCAATCGTACAATTGCTATGACGTCATTACGATTAAATATTGAATTGCTTTTATCTTAATAAGGAGGGTTAGATAGTCACTAAATTGAACACATAAAGTATTACTGCGCATTGAATTACAACTCTGCACAGCAGGATGTTCCATGTCTCAATATTCACATTAAATGTTACGACGTTTTATTCCAAAATCGGCGTCGCAGACCAGTCGTAAGGTGTGCGGCGCTTGATTGGTCCAAACTGCACAATCACTCACTCACTAGAGTGAGCGATTTTATATGTCAGTCACTCACTCACTCACTCGAGTGAGTGAGTGCAATGTATATGATATATCGTGGGATGGCCTTCCAAAGTGTGAGGATCCCATAGCATAGTGATTATAACATTTTAAATACCCAGAACTTTTTTTTTATGATTTATTCATTTTTTCCTTCAAACTTTCACTTTTGATTTTTCTTTTTCATACAATTTAACTGAATCGTTAGGTTCATTCTCCTTTAAGAACCAGGAAAACTTTATAATTTGCTTCATACTGATGTAGTTTTATTAAGTTAAATCCTTATTAAACCTACACAAAAAAACAAGAACTAGTTTCCATGCAGTAAAACCCGTTTGCTACTCTTGGAGGAGTGCTTTTATTCGTATATCACGTATTTTTTACTTCAGAATCTGTGTTCTGTTAAAAAGTACACACCCGCTCTTCCAGAACATGTAAAGTTAATAAGCGATTACTCAAGAAAAAAAATTATTGAGGTAATAATAAAAAAATTCTGCAGTATCCCTATGTAACTTTACATTGTTCAATGCGTAAAACAATTGTGCAAGTGAGTTTCGTCTCAAACTTGGTACGGCTTGGTGGCATGATCGGGTTGAAAACACTAACAATCGAGTAAAGTGAGAATTGCTGAGAAATCCTATATAGCCTGTTAATTCACTAAGATGAGTAAACCTACGACACGTCTTCGTATACGTCTAAAGTCTCGTGAAAGTCTTTGAGAGTAATTTTACTGGCTATGCGGTACTTTTACATGTTGCGCCCGGTACGCCTACTCGGATCACGAGTACGGACATCGACATTGCACACGAGGTATGTTCTACGCGTACGTATATACGTAATGTGTAGCGGAACGGAGATCGAGAGCGGAGAGCCTGCATGCTCGTATTGTCTTTGGGTGAGTCCTATTCCTTTTTGTTTGTTTGTTTGCCTGTTTTTATAATGATATTTGGAATGTTCCGATGATATTCGCCGACAAAGTCATTACGTCACGAACACGGTCAAATGGTCGGAACCATAGTAACGGGTTCACGCTACAATCAAAACACCACCTGCTCAACACACCCACAATTTGTAATCGGATTTTTCCTTCTTTGGAAATCGAAAATAACTGCAATAATGACTCTCACTAGTATGATTACAGTCTGCTGCAAAGCAATTCACCCTATTTATATCCTATTTACGCAAAATTTTGAAGAAATCTCCGTCTACAAAATCGGTGTTTCGTGTCATATGCTTACTGCATGTATCAATTGGTTGCTAATGAAAGTGCGTGAACCATCGTCAAGGAAAGCTACTTGACCCATGCAGGAAGTGACGCGCTACTTTGTCGGCGAATACATCGTCTGATAACACTAACAGCTAGATTACCATGCATGGATTTCCCATTACTTTGTCAGTCATGTACACAGTTTTAGTAATTTGATGCATTGATGTGAGTAATGCAATGTATTGGTTTGTGTGAATTGATGCACTGAAGTGAGTAATGCAGTGTATTGGTTTGAGTGAATTGATGCACTGATGTGTATATCATCGGAACATTCCAAATATCATTATAAAAACAGGCAAACAAACAAACAAAAAGGAATAGGACTCACCTAGTGAGTAACGCTTTACATATACTCAGAGAGTCAGTAAGTAAAGGTTGCACAAACTCATCACAAGCAAGTTGATGAGTTTGTGCAACCTTTACTTACTGACTCTCTGAGTGTGTAAAGCGTTACTCACTAGATTAGTTTGTGCAATGTACTCAAAACAATTAGTTACGTTACTAAATAAAATGAGTTAATTAAATAAACTCATTTTGGTGTGTCACTATATTGTCAAACTAAAAATACTCGATTAGGTGCGTTTTCAAAGTAGCGTTATTGAGTGAAAGCACTCATGGATGTGTGTCACTATATTGTCAAAAATACTTGGATATTTGAGTGTGATCACTCATATATGCAAGTTCTCATTTTTTGTGTGTACTGTCATAAAAACTGGTTTAGTTCTGATAAACTGTTGTCAAAGTTATCAATATAATTCGACACAAATTGGCACTATCAAATATTTATACGATTGACAAGATTGATGGGTCGATAAAAGATATTCATGATACAATGTATTGTCCCTAATCATCGATGAATTATAATCCCATGCATGATTATGATTGTTCAGATACATATGCATGTCAATTCATTACAAACAATAATCAATTGGATGGCTTCGAAAGAAAATTTTAGTATCAGAAACCGTATTTATATCGTTAATAGAAAATGTTTCTGTGTTTAGATAAGTATTACGTTCATAATTATATTTCACCACAGTTACGTCGCACAGTTAAAATTTCGTTGTAATGAAATCATTGGAACGATTTAAAACACTTCGTTATAACCAAGGTTGATTGTGGTTTCGTTAATACTTTTGCTCTATTGGAAGAGATTAAACATGATTCATCAAATACTCAAAATGATGTTCAAGACATTAATTTTGCTTTTTCATTATTTTGACCTATTTTTTTTTTTAATCTTAGAAAATAAAAAACTTTAAAGGTAGGGGAGACTCAGGTTAGTTGAGCCACTTTTTACTCAAGGTAACCTGGTGCCCATGGGTAGAGTTTTTTTTTTTTTTTTTTTTTTTTTTTTTTTTTTTTTTTTAGGTTCTTGGCGATTGGGAGTGAAAGAGTAGTATGTTAGGAATAGTATTAAAAAAATGTATAATTATCCTGAAAAAAGCCCTTTGGGTTTTGAAACCAAATTTAGCATGTATGGTCCCTGTATCACTATGTGACGAGAGATGGAAGCATTATAAATTTAAAAAAAAAAGGTCTTGACTTATTTAGAGGGGGTGGCTCAACTAACCAACTGGCTCAACTAACCTAATCATGATTGTCCCTAACGCCATTTTCACGCCGACACACATGATGACTTTAAAAATTAGGCATGTAAATGGTCAATCATATTCTTTTTAATTTTTAAGTCTAGCTGATTTGATGCTGCTTCCTTGGGAGATAATTTACCAATTTTGAGAACATAAACGTGATTCACCACATCATCCGGCTCTGACTTTATTAATGACTCTTATACTTCAGCGTACTTTATCGTTTAGTACGAAATGATAAAGGGTTAGACTAGAATCATTCACAATTCAAGCGCTCCAAAAGATGGCTAATTATTACTAACATTGTTTTAATGACACAGGTCAGTAGCGGATCCTGCATCAGCCTAAACAAAGGGTTGTATCGGCCCATGCGCAAGCATATTAGAGCCACTATTGTCCCCACACACAAAAAACAAGAACTAGTTTCCATGAGTAAAACCCGTTTGCTACTCTTGGAGGCGAGTGCTTTTATTCGTATATCACGTATTTTTACTTCAGAATCTGTGTTTCTGTTAAAAGTACACACCCGCTCTTCCAGAACATGTAAAGTTAATAAGGGATACTCAAGAAAAAAATTATTGAGTATAATAAATTTTTTTCTTGAGTATCCCTTAGTAACTTTACATGTTCAATTGCGTAAAACAATTGTGCAAGTGAGTTTCTCTTCAACTTGGTACGGCTTGATGGATGATCGGGTGAAAACACTAACAATCGAGTAAAGTGAGAATTGCTGAGAAATTCTATATAGCCTGTAATTCACTAGATGAGTAAACTACGACACGTCTTCGTATACGTCTAAAGTCTCGTGAAAGTCTTTGAGAGTAATTTTACTGGCTATGTGGTACTTTTACATGTTGCGCCCGGTACGCCTACTCGGATCACGAGTACGGACATCGACACTGCACACGAGGTATGTTCAACGCGTACGTACGTAATGTGTAGCGGAACGGAGATCGAGAGCGGAGAGCCTGCATGCTCTTATTGTCTTTGGATGAGTCCTATTCCTTTTTGTTTGTTTGTTTGCCTGTTTTTATAATGATATTTGGAATGTTCCGATGATATACATCGTCTGATAACACTAACAGCTAGATTACCATGCATGGATTTCCCATTACTTTGTCAGTCATGTACACAGTTTTAGTAATTTGATGCATTGATGTGAGTAATGCAATGTATTGGTTTGTGTGAATTGATGCACTGAAGTGAGTAATGCAGCGTATTGGTTTGAGTGAATTGATGCACTGATGTGTATATCATCGGAACATTCCAAATATCATTATAAAAACAGGCAAACAAACAAACAAAAAGGAATAGGACTCACCTAGTGAGTAACGCTTTACATATATACTCAGAGAGTCAGTAAGTAAAGGTTGCACAAACGCATGGTTTGTGCAACCTTTACTTACTGACTCTCTGAGTCTGTAAAGCGTTACTCACTAGATTAGTTTGTGCAATGTACTCAAAACAATTAGTTATGTTACTCAATAAAATGAGTTAATTAAATAAACTCATTTTGGTGTGTCACTATATTGTCAAATTAAAAATACTCGATTAGGTGCGTTTTCAAAGTAGCGTTATTGAGTGAAAGCACTCATGGATGTGTGTCACTATATTGTCAAAAATACTTGGATATTTGAGTGTGATCACTCATATATGCAAGTTCTCATTTTTTGTGTGCAGACAATTGGGTCGAATAAATCATTTGCTCTGGCTAATGCTGGATCTGCGCATGGGTCAGTTGTAACTGATGTAAATACTGAGATAAAGTTGAACTAATTATAAGCCCTATTGGCCATACACGCAAATATGAGACAATGAAAAATGACAATGAGAATCGTTTCCCCATTAGTGTTCTAAAGGTAAGAACTCGTCTAAGACCGGTTCAGATGGTGCAGACCGCACAGGTTAGTTCTTTACCATGGACGAAAGGCCCGCAGGGTAGTCCTCCCCCATGCAAGCACATGCCTTCCACTAAGTAGAATAATGCACCGTCTTGATTACCTTCTGTACCAGGTTCGGGTTCCATATCCCGATCCATGCAGATATACTCACTTTTAGTGAGGGTGTAGCGGTCAGCCATTAGGTAACCCCTGTACTCAAGACGCCAGGAATCAGATGGACAAATGTTACGCCTGGAACCATCAACTTGGTCATGCGGTCAGAGGGCGCCCTAAACACTGCACAGGTTGGGGTATGATCATGAACTCCACGCAGACGAGAAGGCCCAGCACTAGTTTCATATTCAGATGAATACAGACGGGATTTAAGTGTGCTTGTACACACAAAAAATGAGAACTTGCATATATGAGTGATCACACTCAAATATCCAAGTATTTTTGACAATATAGCCGGTGACATCATCATCCATGAGTGCTTTCACTCAATAACACTACTTTGAAAAACGCACCTAATCGAGTATTTTTAATTTGACAATATAGTGACACACCAAAATGAGTTTATTTAATTAACTCATTTTATAGAGTAACATAACTAATTGTTTTGAGTACATTGCACAAACTAATCTAGTGAGTAACGCTTTACATATCAGAGAGTCAGTAAGTAAAGGTTGCACAAATTCATCGACTTGCTGTGTGATGAGTTTGTGCAACCTTTACTTACTGACTCTCTGAGTATATATGTAAAGCGTTACTCACTAGGTGAGTCATATTCCTTTTTGTTTGTTTGTTTGCCTGTTTTTATAATGATATTTGGAATGTTCCGATGATATACACATCAGTGCATCAATTCACTCAAGCCAATACACTGCATTACTCACTTCAGTGCATCAATTCACACAAACCAATACATTGCATTACTCACAATCATCAATGCATTACTAAAACTGTGTACATGACTGACAAGTAATGGGAAATCCATGCATGGTAATCTAGCTGTTAGTGTTATCAGACGATGTATATCATCGGAAACATTCCAAATATCATTATAAAAACGGCAAACAAACAAACAAAAGGAATATATTTTTTTCAGTTTTATTTGGAATGGGGCAAGACAGAGTTAAAAGAAAATTATGTGTAATGATTATGTACAGTCTGGCCTAAAAATGATAGATCCATTAACTTTTGCCAATGCCCAAAAGATGGTCTGGGTGAAAAATATTCTTGATGTAATTATGTTGCCCCTTGGAAAGACATTGAAATATCCTTTTTTAAATTTCAATGGTGATGTTCTTACTTGTGGAATTCTTTAGCTCCAGAAAGTATCCTTAAATCACTTGGTAATATACATATTGCTGAATCTTCGTGTTTGGTATTTTATACAGAGAAGAAGCTACTGTAGAATTTTATGGTCATAAATTTTCAGAATTAAGTGCTTGTCAATGCCTTTGGTTTAACAGGTTTATTCGTTCAAAAATCTAAACCCTACCTATTTTACGAATCTTGGTTTGATAAAATATATTCTTACCTTATCTGATTTATTTAATCCTCCTTTTCCAGGTCATAACTATTGAGGAATTGGTATTAGATTTTGGTATTCCTCAGGAATAGAAGGAAATTCAATTTTTTAATCCAAAGCATCCCCTGAAGAATGGAAAGAAAATTTTGATGTTGATATTATTGGAGTTCATGAAACTATTGTTCACCAAGCTGCTTAGTGCTAAAAAGTTTCAAAGGATTGCATATACTGTGTTATTGTGGTTCCCAGGTTCTGACAATAGAATATGATTATTGGTGTAATAATTTACCTGTCCCTTGTTCTCTTTAAACTGGAAAAGTACACAACACCAAATTTTTTGTACTATTGATACTAAACTAAGATTTTTATTTAAGATTTTTCACAAGGCCATTGCTCTGAATGGTTTTTCTCACAAGATTAAAAGAGAGATTCCCCAAATTGCTCCACTTTTGTAATAAAGAAGTGGAGACAATGGTTCATTATTCTGTGATTGTGAAATTGTATCTTCAATATGGCTTGATCTATTTGATGTAATTTCTCTTAAATGTGAAAATTTTGATATTCATATTGTATCCAACTTTGAAAAAAAATCTTTGGATTTGGAGATGATATGTTATCTCTTATTTATTTTTTATTACTAAGTACCATATATTTACATTTGTAGTTTAATAGCAATGTTCCTAATTTTTGCTGTTTTTAAATCCTTTGTTAGAAACAGAAAGAAATTGAATATATGTTGGCTAAGAAACGAAACAAACTTCCTATCCACTTTAAGAAATGGCGTTTTGACTTATAATTTTACAAATTCTTGATTTTTATTGATTGTTTGATTTATAATGTCTACGCCTTAAACTCAAAGAAATGTTTTCTGAACGCTCCAACAAGATTGTTTTCAAACGATATTGACATTTTCTTGTCTGTTTTGCAACTGTACTGTTTGACCTCCGCTAGGTATGTAGGTCATCGGTCATTTTGCTAGTCTAGAATCCGGACTCTTAAATTGACTTGCGCGGTTTTGTATCCCCGTCTCGCCCTCCTCTGCTCAATTTGCGCTCGGGTGGCTGTCGCGTTACTTTTCTCTTATTTTTTGGCACTGTGGGATTGGCGCTGCTTCGGGGAGAATAGTTTATTGATGGAGTCCAGATTCTAGTTTGTTTTGTATTCCTTATCGCTCTCGGTATATATCGATCTTGTTCTAATAATATATGTTAATCTTTTACAAGTTTACCTTTCTATGATATATACATTGTGCCCTTGCAACCCCTCGACAATAGTAACTACATTTATCTTAGTTTGATTTTATCTGTTCCTATTTAAATCCGAATTTGTTTTGAACTTCCGACATAGCTTCTTTGTGTGGTAGGTGAATCGATTTTTTTCCCCTGCCCTTTTTGTTAACTTTTGTTTAACTTTTTTTTTTTTTTTTTTTTTTTTTTTTTTTTTTTTTTTTCTTCTTTTTTTACTGGTTTTGATTTTCAATCTTTCCGATTACTTGTAAATATTGTAATTTGTGCTTGATTATTAATAAATACATAAATACAAAAAAACAAAAAAAAACAAAAACAAAAAGGAATAGGACTCACCCAAAGACAATAAGAGCATGCAGGCTCTCCGCTCTCGATCTCCGTTCCGCTATACATTACGTACGTACGCGTAGAACATACCTCGTGTGCAGTGTCGATGTCCGTACTCGTGATCCGAGTATAGGCGTACCGGGCGCAACATGTAAAAGTACCGCATAGCCAGTAAAATTACTCTCAAAGACTTTCACGAGACTTTTAGACGTATACGAAGACGTGTCGTAGTTTACTCATCTAGTGAATTACGGCTAATAGAATTTCTCAGCAATTCTCACTTTATCGATTGTTAGTGGTTTTCACCCGATCATCCACCAAGCCGTACCTAAAGTTGAAGAGAAACTCACTTGCCACAATTGTTTTACGCAATTTAACATGTAAAGTTACTAAGGGATACTCAAGAAAAAAATTTATTATACTCAATATTTTTTTTTCTTGAGTATCCCTTATTAATTTACATGTTCTCGGAAAGAGCGGGGTGTGTACTTTTAACCAGAAACACAGATCTGAAGTAAAAATACGTGGATATCGATAAAGCCCACTCTGGCCTCGCAAAGTAGCAAACGGGTTTTACTCATGGAAACTAGTTCTTGTTTTTTGTGTGTAGAAGCTACTTCATCATAGATTGGTTCAGAAGGCATGCACAGATAGTTTGATCCTCCACCGCCTTCCGCATAATGTGAACCTGCAGTTGTACCTGTTGATTTAATAAAAACTACACACACAAAAAAAGTCACGTACTAAAATAAGGTATGAATGTCGTGTGGGTACAACATGACAATTATAATAGGCATAGGCCTAATCATTAGGATTTAAAAAAAGTTTGGGCAGGTGTACGAGCTTTCATTCCATGGGTTAAGTGAGTAGGGGTAGACCGGCATAATCGCGTAAAACTACACGATTACGAAAGTATTCCATGACAATTTCTCGACGACAATTGCCCCGCTGCAAAGTCCCTAAACTAGCTAATGTAATGACCATCTTCAACCCTGAGATTAACACTATAGCCTGCCCTAAAGTAAACCTTACATAAAACCCTGTTGCAATCCTAACCGTAACAGGATCAAGGGTAAAGGGGGAGGTAGAAGGTGGCCTGGGGGCTCATAATGCCGAATGGTTATGGTATCCACGCGCGTATTCTGGGGGCCCATTGGGCCCGGGGAAGTGAAACGAGGAGAAAATGGGAGAAAGGGTGCGAAATTTATTTATTGACCTTAAACTTAGGGGGCGCCTATTTTACCTTAAAATATGAGCACCAAGTCGATTTTAAATTTAAGGGGGGCGCCAAATTGACCTTAAACTTAGGGGCGCCGTATCGATCTTAAAATAAATGATCAAAAAGCACCCCCCCCCCCCCAAGCAAAAAATGGGAGAAAAAATCTTGACGGCCAAAGGCCTGATTTTTTTTAAATACCCCCCCCCCCTTCATCTTTTTTATCGCCCGGTGTGACGGAGAGGGGGGGGGGGTGGTGTACCACTGAGGGCCCCCAAATCACGTCGGGCCCCCCCCCCCCCCCGGGTGCAAAATTCTGGATCAGAACGTATCAGTACAGTGACATAACCAGGTTGCACCTACTGGGGAACCACCAGATATCAAATATTATTCGAGCACATCCAACTTCTGCTCCGAACAGGCAATTACGTAGCATTGGTGGATCCAGGATTTTAAAATAAAGAAGGTACCAGGCCCAATAAAGGGTTCAGCCGCAGAAATTTTCTTATATTAACTACATTCAATGAGTGATTTTCAATTTATAAAGGGGATGCGCGTCTCCTGTGCCCCGCATGGATCCGTCACTGTTATGCTACAGTCACACAGACACTGACGTTTAGTTACGTCCGCTGCGTATAAATTTGGCTGAGTGGACGCAGCATGAACGCAGCATGGACGCGGTCATCCGCAGAGAACGTAAGTATACGTATCTGTCCGAAACTGAACCGTATCGGTACGAACAATGACGGAGCCAAGCCTGCGAAATTTTGAAATGTTCAAAATTTCGCAGGGCATCTTTACGGATATCGATTTACGTAACCGTAACTAAACGTAACTTTCCGTAAATGAACGTAACTATCCGTATCTAGGACGCAGACCATCCGGGAAAATTCTTAATGCTACAGTCACACAGACACTTACGTTTAGTTACGTCCGCTGCGTATAGATTTGGCTAAGTGGACGCAGCATGAACGCAGCACGGACGCAGTCATCCGCAGGGAATGTAAGTATACGTATCTGTCCGAAAGTGAACCGTATCGGTACGCACAATGACTGCGCCAAGCCTGCGAAATTTTGAAATGTTCAAAGTTTCGCAGGGCATCTGTACGGATGCCGACTTACGTAAGTAACCGTAACTAAACGTAACTTTCCGTAAATAAACGTAACTATCCGTATCTAAGACGCAGACCATCCGGGAAAATTCATAAGTTCCGTCCATTTGAGTTTATTTGCGTCCACCGTAAGTATTCGCAATTATCCGTAATTAAACGTATCAAACGTTTAAGTACCCGAAAACAATACACTTAAGAGGCTACGGACAAACACTTAAGCGTTGCGGATAATTGCGTCCTTTCACGTTTTAGAGCTCCCGAACACCCGTTCTTGTTTGCACACGGATAAGGGTTGTAATAGCTTCGAGGGGCAGGTCCTAAATTTCCTAGAGGGAGGGGGGGGGGCAAATAAAAAAAATACTAATAATAATTCAAGCGAGCTTCCACACAATTAAAAAATTAACGGAAAACAGGATGTTCGAAACCATATTTGATTGAAATCCTCTGCAATCAAATATTATATAAATAATTTCCCCCTTTTTATATGACAAGAATATATTGAATAATTTTGTTTAAATTTCGTTTTAGTTGGATAATCCCTATGATAAACATGGTTATGACATCTTGAGAGCGCGATGCTCGGTCAAGAAGGGTTATTGATATCAATTTGTTTTAATTATGTAATTTAATTCACGTGAGCGCAAAGCGCAAATACTCTATTTACCATTTAATAATTCGGAAAGCAGGGCAGTCTGATCTGTTTGGGCTACAATTTATTTTTTTTCTGAAGGAGTAGGTGTTAATTTTTTTTCCTTCGGCCAACAAAGAGGTCATCGGTTATCAACCATAGGGTGGGGTTGGGGGATCAATCAGCCCGCTCGTCGATTTTTACTGCGCTTTTTTTTAAATCTCTCTCTTCTTCTTTTTTTTTTTCCTTTTTTGCTAGGGGGGGCGGGCGGGCCCGTCGGGCCCCTTGGATCCGCGCCTGTATAGAAGCGATATATAAAATTGGTTTGAAACCTAATTATTTAACATTCTTCTTTTGTTTTCTCTCTCTCTCTTTCTCTGTTTATTCTACCTTCTCCCCCTTCTCTCTCTCTCTCTCTCTTAATCTTTTTTTTTCTCTCTCTCCTTTTTTTTTTGGGGGGGGGTGGGGGTGAGGGGAGGGTTTCTTGCCCCTGGATCATCGTATGTTGCCATGTAGCCCCTCTTCAGCCTTTGTCTTTGTGCCCTACCACTTTGCTTTTGGGTGTAGGACTTTGAAGCCATATAACTAGCAGAAATAGGAAAGGTGATCTATTAGCGAAGGTTAAAAAAAAAACCACACTCATTGACCAGAGAGATATATAATTTTTCATTACAATTCCCAGTTATGTGTATACGTATGTCAATCCCCGCAAGTGTTCAGATCGAAGTGTCCGGAAGTTTCGGGAAGTCGGAAAAAACAAAGACCGAGTAGACTCGTAAGGTTATTCGTAAGTGTCCGTATCTGGACGTAACTATTCGTATCATCCGCATTTTGTCCCGTATATCTTATAATTATTGAAGCGTGACGGGAAGGCATCCGTGGGGATTCGCAGAAAAAATGATTTTTTTTTTTTTTTTTTTTTTTTTTTTTTTTGGACGCAACGCTGGACGTAACTCAACGTAAGTTCTGTGTGACTGTAGCATTAGTTCCGTCCATTTGCGCTTATTTGCGTCCCCCGTAAGTATTCAGTAAGTAAGCAACTCAACGTAAGTTCTGTGTGACTGCAGCATTATAAGCCTATACGAATTGGAATGTATCGCAAAACACTTCGCAAATAATTTTATTGTCCATATTTCATATCGAATTGTTTAATCGATTAAATAAATGAAGGTACATCGATCCTCTTTCCCCGAGATTCAATGAAATCTACAGTGCCCATTTTTTATATTTTATTTTTATTAATAGCGGACGCAGCCGGATTTCAAATGGGGATCGCACTGTGCCCGTTGGTAAGGGCGCATCAAGGGGGCAACGGGCATAAATTCAAGTATTTTTGACCGATGGTTTGTTTTGGGGGCATGGTTGAAGACATGACCCAGCTTTTGACCAATCAGAGAAAATTATTCAACATTCTTAAAGTGAGGTATATAATATAGTATCCTAAGCAACCCTTCTGAAGCAGCATCACATAAAATATAATATGCCGCCCTTTTCTGAAGATTTGATTTACACCACAGCTTTCCCGATTTAGGGCCTTCACCACAATTTTTGATTGATACACAGTATATAAATAAGCTAAGAAAATTGTCGAAGAGAATGCCTTTAGTACTTTATTGTCTTCGTTGCACATATCTATTTTACGAATCAACAAGAATATTTCAAGATATCCATGAATGCAATCATCTACCAATATGTTTTCCCCTAAGTATGATGTTTTTAATCAATATATTTGTCAGTAATATATACACAGTTTATTCACTTGTCTCGCGATGTTTGTACTTATAAAAGGCACAACGTTTCGGATGCCACTGCTATCCTTTATCAAGTGCATAATGAGGAGATAATCTAAAAAAGTTACTTTTATTGAGAAAATGCAGACGTCGTTGAAGCGTCTGTATTTAAGATCTATTGTATTCTTAAAGAATCAAGGAATTGAAAAATCATTGTAGTTTATCGGATACCGTGCAGAGATTGTGACACATGTTACATCGGCGAAACAGGCAGGCCTGTAGGTGAAAGAATATCAGAACACAGAATAGATGTTAAGAACCGAAGGATTGACAGTTCTGCCGTGGCGGAACATGCATGGAAAGCCGAGCACCAACCGGATTGGCTAGGTGTCAAATGCATCGCTCAGGACCGCCACTGGTATACCAGACGTGTTAAAGCCCAAGTATAGTTATGGTAGAGAAAATTGCATTTTTAAAAAACTTACTCAACTTGACCTCATATTGTTCCAATGACATATTAATACATGGGCAAGTAATATAACCATGTACCATGCATGTCTTTTCATGATATGTTATAGTTAGCATAAACATGGGGAGATGTTCATCAAAATGAGGCCATACTTTCTTCACTCTCACCCCAGAACTCTGGGCATGCCACACCACTGCTGACTGGTATGGCATGGGTGCATTCTGTGTGTATCAGTCTGTGTATCAACAGCATATACTTTGCACACAAATCACTGCACGTTGCACTCTCCCCCATGTCATCCTGTTTAGCCATGTCCCATCAACAAATCGATTTACACAGTTTTATTGCTAAATTCAGGTCTTAGGGTGGATTTTATAACAAATCATTTTGTACACAGAGGTTATTTGAGGTATTGATTCATATTATTCTGCTATGGAAGTAAAACAAAAAATATGTCCTCCCAAAACTATACATGAGCTTTAAGGAGGCGCTCCACATCAGGCAGAATCCCGACAACATCAACAGGGATGTAGGCATCGATATACCTAACGCCTGGATGCGCACAATTCGTCTACATGACCGGAGAGCCCGCTCTAACAATGTGAGTCAGAGTGGGTAGATAGAGAGAGTGACGACACGCGTACCCAAAACTAGGTGCGCTCAGTCAAAGGTCAAACATGGGGAGCTGAAAAGGAACTATTTTTGTGATCATTGCGCAATTATGTTAAGACGCATCCTGACCGCGCATCCTGGCAGCTTATGATTAAAACACATGAGCTTATTGCAAAAAAAGTTCCATTGGCACTGAATCAGCTGTTGAGGGCATCAACTGCTTATGAAATAGTTCCTTTTTGAGCCCCATGAAAAAATTGACCAATCAGAGACGACTTCCGTTGTCGGCACTCTCTCTATCTACCCACTCTGATGTGAGTGTAATAGCGCCCCCACCGACGGAAACGGCAACCCCTCTCTCACCTTGAAGAGCCCCTTCTCCGATGATTCAGCCTATTTTGTCAAGCCGTCACCAAAGTCCGCATTTAATCTCTTCTTTTTTCTTTACATTTACATAGTTCAGTGACTTTACCTTAAGAATACAATAGATCTTAAATACAGACGCTTCAATCAACGACGTCTGCATTTTCTCAATAAAAGTAACTTTTTTAGATTATCTCCTCATTATGCACTTGATAAAGGATAGCAGTGGCATCCGAAACTTTGTGCCTTTTATAAGTACAAACATCGCGAGACAAGTGAATAAACTGTGTATATATTATTGTATATCCGTGATGAATAACCTGTTTACTGTTAATATATTTGTCATTTTAATCAATTCAATATTAGAAAAGCAATTAAAGATTTACACCGTTGAAAAGTAATTTAGGGGTCAGTTTGTTTCTCTAATGTCTTTTATAAGCACAACTCAATATTAATACATTAAAAAAATAATTGGCTTAAATAGTTTATTCAATGAAAAAGAAAAATTACATTTAAAGTTGTCTTATACCTACATGTACCACCTTTTATTGCTATCGCTGGTGGTACATCATCATCTAGTGGGGAGCCATAGACTAAGGCAATCAACAGGAACATTTCTAAATATTTGAATATCGCCATGACTTGATTGTTTCAGGGAGGTTTGAGAAACGAAATCAATTGAAGACCTCACCTGGACACTCGATCAATCGTTACAAGAAGACAATTGCATATTGTCGGTAATATCATGTAGTATTTATTCATTTTGTTTGTTGCGTTTGCCATGTTTGCTTGCATGTCTTGCATGGAGTAAAAATTATGTGATTTGTTTGATTAATTGTTTCAACTCTCTATTTGAACTGCAATTAATTGATAACGCATCTGTAAATAAGGTTCGGAATCGATGGGAGCAGTTTCTGCTGTTGGACCATTCTTGGTCACGTGTGTGACCGAAATTATGCAAAATCGTGATTTTAATTGGCTATAACTATAACAATTTTTCAAGATATACTGAATTAATGTTAATATTATGCTAACATATTTTGTTGGCTATCATTTGGAAATATTTTTTGATATTTACAATATGCATGTTCAAGGTCAGAGGTCAAAAGCAGTGGGTCACGTGTGTGACTTCACAGAACGGCATGATTTTGATAGTTCAATTTTATTTTGAAATTCCTGTGAGTTTTAAAATGATAAAATGTTCTTATTGCTGTGAGATATGCATTATGGATCTGTTTACCAAAAAATACCACTGGATAGGTGTCATCTCTGAAATTTCCTTTTTCATCTATTATTTTGTATCGTGATGTCGGGTCACGTGTGTGACATTTAGCAAACTGTACACAAAAATGAAAATATTATACATATGCAATAAATGTACATTTTGAGCAATTACTATATGCCCTGTGGTAAAACTTTTAGGAACTCAACCCAAATCAGTCACTGGGGTGTTTTGGTAGCTGTCAAGACTGGGAGTGGGGCGGGGAGGGAGGGGGGCCATGATGCCCCCTACTAGATCTCGTCTGTTGATCGCGCGAGCGCGCCGAAAATTTGTACGATGGTAGTGTTCGATATAAACTACAAGAATACACTTAATTTTCCCAAAATAATATTTATTTATTTTATATGAATTAGTTATGCTAATTTGCATTACTTGAAATCATACTTTTTGTTCTAATTGACAAACTAAAGCTACTGTAATGCTAATTTTGAGTTTACATAATATTTATAGGACTCCTAACAATTGTACCGGTACTTGGAAAAATTTTGGTATCGAAATAAATTCCATATGTATTTCATTGTTTTATGATTTTCTTTGTTTTTTTTCGACCTTTTGTTTTTCTTTGTTTTTTTTCCCCAAAAATTATTGCAGAACCATTTTGGAGCATAGCAATGCTAAAATAAATTAATTTCAGCCAATGAAAGTGAAAATAATCAGACCCTTATGATCACCCCCACCCAGTTGGTCACGTGTGTGACTAATTTGTTTGCTAATTGATAATCAAATTAAAACTTTTAATGGAATCATATTTTGTTAGATGCAAGGTACATTAAATCTAGCTTTGGAGAAAAAAATAATAATAGTATCAGAGCCATGGTTAAGGCGGGGCATAAACTTTTTGTGTTTCTGGTCACGTGCATGTGTGACATTTGAGGGCAGTTAATTTCCAGGGTTAATTATCTTAATATAATCAATTTAACAACATTATTTTGGGGTTAGATGAAAAGAAATAGAGGTAAATATAATATAATGACAGTAATTGAAGTAGTCAGCATATCCATCCCAGTCAGGGTTTTTCATCTAATTATCATATATGTTAATTTATGCAAATTAGCATAAAAAATGCCAAAATCATGAAAAAACCATCAGTTCATGAAATTTCAGACATTGCTCTATATGAATTTTCAGCTCAAAATCAAGAGGCAAAAACTTTATTTTGTCCCAAAAAGGTTCACTTTTCAAAGAATGGCCCACATGTGTATTTTATACTGTAGGACCACATTCTTTGGTGGCCATCCTGAAAGGGTTAATTAATATACAATGCAATCATTATTTTCAACACATTGCAGCCATAACATTGTAGTATAAATGTAAGGCTCAAGTCATGCTCATTTATTCCTGCAATAGCATAGTCCCTATTTTCAGGCATGACTATAGTTGGTCACACACGTGACCAGTGGGTCACGTGTGTGACCAATTTCAACGTTATTTTATAACTAAATTAAAAGCTATCATGGCTTCATATTTGATGAAATGCAAGGCACATTATATCTAGCTTTGGAGGAAAATTGTAATGATAATAGAACTATGGTATTTGGGGGGCGTTAACTTTTCGTGTTTTGGGGTCACGTATGTGACATTTGAAGGTACTTAATTTCTTTAGTTAATTATCTTTAAACAATCAATTCAACACCATTATTTTTCCAGTTAAAGTTAAAGGAATGAAGTTTAAAAAAGATATAATGACGATAATCAAAGTAAGGAGACCAGCATATACAATCAAGTCAGGGTCAAACAAATGATATTTTATGTACCATTTTTCTATTCAAATTTTATGTATGTTAATTTATGCAAATGAGCATGAAAAATTTGTAAAATTAAGATTTAAAAAATGCATTTCAGACAATACTCTATATGAATTTGCAGCTTAAAAACAAAAGGCAAAAACTTTATTTTTTCCCAAAAAGGTTCACTTTTCAAAGAATCGCAATGTTGTGGTTCCTTATCTTCGTGTAATTTTCAGAACAACTCCTTGTTTTATATCAGTCGGTGCCCCATTTTATATCAGGAGCTAGAAGGGCTTTATCTTTGTTACGACCAACAGGCCCGTAACTAGGATTTTTACGGGAGGGTTCGAAATCTGCAAAAATGGACAAAAAGGTACTTC
>CALNVZ010003426.1:13711569-13731685 GCA_940671915.1 Paracentrotus lividus
CGGTGACCAATCAACCGTTATTTTATTAACTAACATTAAAAGCTATCTATGGGCTTCAATTTTTGATGCAAAGTCAGGGCACATATATCGTAGTCTTTGGAGGAAAAAATTGAATGATAATAGGGAACTATGGTATTGGGGGGGCGTTAACTTCGTCTGTTTTGGGTCACGGGCACGTAGTGACATTTGAAGGGGGTACTTAATTTTCTTAGTTTAATTATTTTTAACAATCAAGTTCAACACCATGATTTCCATGTTAAGGTTTATAAGGAATGAGTTTTAAAAAGAAAGATATAAAAGATAATCAAAAGTTAAGGGAGAGACCAGCAGTATACAATCAAGGTCAGATGGTTCAAACAAATACAGGATAATATTTTTAATTGCTTACTTTGAAAACCCCGATTTCTGACCCTCTTAATTCAAAAATTTTTTTAATCGTCGTGTTATGTTAATTATTGCAAATGAGCGTAGAAAAAATAATTTTGCTAAATAAGATTTTAAAAAAAAAAAGTGTCATTTCAGACAATACGTCTATGGATGAATTGTGCTCAGCTTAAAAACCAAAAGGCATAAAACTTTATTTTTTTTCCCAAAAAGGTTTCACTTTTCAAAAGACAATGCCGCAATGTGTGTGGTTTCCTTATCTTCGTTGTGAATCGTTTCAGAAACAAACTCTTGTTTATATCCAGTCCGGGTGTTGCCCCATTTTATATCAGGAGCTATAGGAAGGGCTTTATCTTTGTTACGACAACAGGCCCGTAACTAGATTTTTTACGCGCGTACGACGGCGTGCGGAGGGTCTCGAAATCTTGCAAAAATGGAACAAAAAGTTACTTTCAGTTAGGTTTTATTTCCATTGTCACGCGGCAAACAAAAGAGGTACAAAAATTTTCACCAACGTCACGCTTGGCCAGCGCGCAATAGGGAGGGTGGCAGCTGCGGTAGTGGGGTAATGGGTCTACGCTCGTCTTTTTCAAAAATGTTTCTGCCTTCGTCGGCCCTAAGAAAGGAAAGTACCATATTTAGCTATAGAGGGAGGCACTAAAGTTCGTTTATCGAATCAGCCCCAAGAAATTGATAGCAAAAAAAAAAAAAAAAAAAAAAAAAAATCCATTTCATCCCATTTTTTTATTTATTTATTTTATTTATTCTCTATTACTTTGTTTATTGTTATTTTTTTTATTTTTTATTTATTTTTGTTTATTTTTACTTTTTTTAATTTTTATTATTTATATTATTATTATATCATTATTTTTTTTGTATTTCGATTTTATTATTATTTATTTATTTTTATATATTATTTATTCATTTTTTTTTTATTATATTATTATTTTTTTTTTTTTTTTTTGGCTGGGGGGGGTCACACGGACCCCTGCTCGCCCAGCAGGGGACACCCCCCCCCCCCCCCCCCCCCCGCCCGCCCCCCCCCCCCCCCCCCCCCCTCTTAGTTACGGGCCTGACCAACTAGGCTCGAGTAATCCCTGTTCAAGCATGTCCAATGGGTGGTTTGGTGCAAACATTAAAGTCAAAATAAAGTTAAACAAGGACTGACGCCCATTTTGTCTTGCATTATCCGCAACATAAGGGGAGCAGATATCAATAAATTGTTTCATAGTATCGAGAGTTGAATATCTCGTGCATATCCAGTTTGAAATTATCTTTTAAAAGTAGAAAATATTATTGAATCAGATTATATTTTAATATTGATACCAAGCACATTACTATTCGCCCCCCCCCCCCTCCATGTGATACTGAATAAACTATCTCTAATACACAGTGGCGGATCCAAGATTTGAAAGTAAGGAGGGGGGGGGGGGGGGGGCGGGTTGGGTCCAACGAAATTTTCCGATTTAAACATGTTCAGTCAATGTGTGGGTTTCAAAACATAGAGACGCGCGCGACCCCTGCGCCACCGCCTTGATCCGCCACAGGATACAGGAGGCCTATACTGTGCATTTATAAAGTGCCTGGCTAATAGTAGGGTTGGGCAAATAATGACTTTTTTCTGAAAAGTTATTTCAAACAAGTTACTTCTATAGTCAAATTTGATGTAGAATCCAAAAATGACAATGATTTTTGTGTACGATGATGTCTGACGTCGCTAAAGTGCAAAAAACCAAAATAGTGTATTTTGCCCATTCATCACACACTTTATAGGTATAAACCGGTTTTATTTTGTTTCTTTATGGATTTTGATGGTTTAAAAGCTCAAATCTGACAATTTTATCATGACCAAATGTAGCTAGTATGGTTATAGGTGTTAATTAGTGAGTTTGATATGAGGTGATTTTTGCTCTATATTAACTGAAACTAACTACCAAACTACACTAACAGTCAACTTAGGTAGGATTAATCATGTTGGATTAATCATGTTGGGTTCCCTGACACCCAAAAGCCATATAAAAACGCAATAAAAGTGGTTTATACGTATAAAAAGTGTGATAATTGGGCATAATACGCTATTTTGGCGGCCATTTTGGTTTTTTGCACTTTAGCGACGTAAGACGTCATCGTATGCAAAAATAATTGTCATTTTCAGTTTCTACGTCGAATTTTACTATAGAAACAACTTGTTTGAAAAAAAAGTTGAGATTCGCCCAACCCTACTAATAGGCATGTACTGTAATGTGGGCTAATAATGGCATTTCAAACAGATCATATATGTACCCTCAAACCACGCACATGAAACACGCGCGCACACACACATACACAAACACACACACACACACACACACACACATCCTCATGCACACATGTGCACACGAAACACGGTTACACAGTTCGAAACCAGGAAGATTTGTTAAATTTGCTTCATACTGATGATAGTTTTATTCAGATTCTGAATGTGTCTATGCCTAAGCTTAAACAAAAACAAAAAATGCGCCTACTCTATCAACAACAAAAAACCGTCTGGTGCTAAATCACAAAACATGGGAAGACAAAAAATAAAGAGGATTTGTTTGAGATGCTCCTTAAATCGAGACAAAAAATAATACAATAATATATAAATTGAAGCATATGAAATTCTAAGGAGGATAAATGAAAATAGAGGCCATGAATGAATAGTGAAATAAGATTTGATTTATTTATCTGTTTTTTGTTTTCACCCTTTTCTAAATTATTAAATCATCTTATCAAACCAGATAAATATCATAAAATGTTTGATCATTTTCATTTTCATTCATTAGTCTAACTGATCCCATGATATAATCCCCCTTAAGTAGATGAACGTGTTTTACAACCCTACAATTTATGAATGACTAAATCCGGTAAAGTTGAATAAGGATTCTTCTAGCTTGTCGTATGATACGAAATAATAAGAGGTTATGGGATTGATACGATATGAATCATTCACAGTTAAATGCCTAAAAAGGCAGTTAAATATTGCTTACATTTTGCGAAAGACACAAGGGCGTAGGCTGGGTTGGGCATGGGGAGGTGCACATAATAGGTGGAACTAAAGTTTAAAAAATTTAAACCGATAGCACAATACAACCAATTAGTTTTTCCTGGACGATATTTTTTTTTTAGCCTTGAGGTGTTTTTGAAAAGGATGATCTTGAAACTTGGTGATGGAGAGGGGTGTATCACTCAGCAGAGATCCCTGGTCACTCAGGGTGGTCACACCAGGAAGGTGCAAAAATATTTTACTGTATTTAACTTATAATGCACTTTTACTTTTTCTTCTTTAATAAGTTAATGCAAGCGTGAATTGTGCGGGCCGAAAGAATTACATTATAAATTGGAAAATCCTAAATTAGGTATTAACAACTTTTACTGGAAGGGGTGGGGGGGAACTACCTAGCTGTAAGGCCTAAAATAATTATGTAGAGCTGCATGCACCTATTTTTTTTTAGTGACAAAGTCAGAATTTTTCCAGTCGTCCTTCTGCAAATGATTTTTAAACTAAGGCTTGTATCTCACTTCGCGGAGACGTCTCCGCGACGGATAAAAAGTATAGAAGACGTCTCCGAAACTTTATTCCGTCGCGGACGTCTCCGAGATAATTGCTAAAAAAAAAAGTAGTTTCAAAGAACCGTCTCAAAGTTTTCGCGAGACTCGTGAAACGTCTCGGGGACGTCTCCGCGACGTCTCCGAAATCCCCGTCTCAATGTTGTTTCAAATCCGTTCTCAAAGTTGTTTCAAAAGTAGTTTCCGCGAAAGTGAAATACCATTCCTCCGAAACTGCAAGCAGAAAAAATTTGAGCTCCAAGATGGAGCAACCTTTTATTAACCTACACATGTATATAATTTTACATCACGAGATATACGGCATCAAACATATGTGTTTAAAATGATATGACAATCATATGACAATTTATCTTCTTTTTAATTAATATTATTATTATTTATTTTATCTTATATTTATTATTATTTATTTTTTTATTCATTATTAATTAAATTAATTTTTTTTTCTTATTTTTATTATTTTTATTTTTTTATTTTATCCATTTATTTATTTATTTATTTTATATTATTTATTTTTATTTATTTAATTTATTTATTTATTTCATTTTATTTTTATTTATTTTTATTTTTATTTATTATTATTATTATTTTTTTTTTTGGGGGCGGGGTTGCTTAGCAGTTGCGGAAAATCCATATGAACTCTGCCGGGGGGGGGTGCATCCCCAGCCTACGCCCTTGAGACACAGCGCCCTTCGTTACTATTAGATGTAAAGATTGTGATAAAGTTTTGGCTAAGCCCGATACTAGCAAAATGTCAAACAAGAAAATGATGACTTATAAGGAATCGTTTCTATAGTGGTCTAAAGAATAACTCGTCCATCGTCGTTTTAAATGCTGCAGACAGCACAGGTTAGCTCGCTACCCTGAACGTAAGGCCCACAAGGTATGCCTCCCCCAGCCAAGCACATTGTTTCTACTAAGTAGAACAAGGCACCCTTTTGTTTACCTTCTGTACCAGGCTCAGGTTCCATGTCCCGATCCATACAGATGAACTCACTTCTCTTGTGGCCATGATGTGAAGCCATTAAGTAACCCTTGTATTCTAGACGCCAAGAAGAAGATGGACAAATGTTACGCGCTGGAATCATCAACTTGGTCATGCGATCAGAGGGCGCCCTACAGACTGCACAGGTTGGGGTATGATCATGAACACCACGCAGACGAGAAGGCCCATCAGAAATTTCATATTCAGATGAATACAGACGGGCTCTTTGTGTGCTTGCAGGAGTGACTTCATCATAGATTGGTTCAGAAGGCAGGCACAGAAAATTTGAACCTCCACCGGTTTCCGTGTAACGTGAACCTGCAGCTGTACCTGTTGATGTAAAATTTAAGAATTCACGTATAAGATGAGGCTTATTGGGAACAACGAGACAACTATATAATAGGTCTAATAATTAAGGTTTTAAAAGGTTGGTGCTGGGTATGCGAGCTTTCATTCCATGGGTCATTTGAGTAGGGGTAGACCTGCATATTCGCGAAGAACTGGACGATATAGGTTTTCCCCGTCAAGTTTAAAGTATCTCCGATCAATTTCACATTACTTTCAAGCACTTTCGTCCGGATCGTGATCCCGATTAAAAATCTGGAATCAAATTCGTTTATGAGTAACGAAAATCAAACACCATTCAATTCAATTGCAAATGGCGCCGATGAATTTGACATTGTGAGCAATTGTATTCGTGAATGGTCGCTCAGATTCGTCCATTTGTAAAATTCCCGTCTTCTGGGGCAGTCAAATTCGTTTTGGGGCATGAATATTCGAAATAACTGTTTACAAATTATTAGGAATGTTAGGTTCGGGTAGGAAAATAACATTTGGGAGGGGACCGCCGAGGGTTTTTGACAGAGAAAGAGAAGAGGCTGATCATTGGGAGGGGGGGAGGCTGAGCTTGCAAAAAAAAAAGAGAAAAAAAGCATAAACTGATTATAATGTCCACGTTTTTATCAATATGTATTCAACAACTATATGTCTGCTCGAAAACGTAATGTCTACAACAAAAAAAAAAGGTAATGTGTATAAAAACAGAGTAGGCCTCGGGTCTCCAGCCCCCATCCTCACTCCTATTCATCAGGAACATGCAATATCCCAACAATTCGAACAATCATACACAATTTAGTCTATTACGTAAATAAACGGGTAAAACATTGTAAAATGCCATTTGGTCTAAGCCCACTTTGACTAATACCCGTTTGGTCTCATCCCGCACATGGCCTAATTTCACCTCCATTTCGCCTCCAAACAGTTTGTCTAGAATTGACCATTTTGTCTTATTTCCAATTCGCCTAATTCTATTTCCTCTAATACAGTGCGTCCCAAAAAGAACTATACACTTTTTAAATAGCTACCAAATAGAAAAATATATGATTATTGGGGAAAGGGTTTATAAATATATAAAGCTCATATCCTCAACTATCATTACGATACAAAAAAAAAATCCGAAAATAACTCATGCTTCAATGAGTAATGCCCCCTTTTGTAAAGGACACAAAAATTACCCTGCGCAGGACTTCACTATTCATTTTGCACCTGGTTATGGAACGCCATGAATGAGTCAAAATTAATGATGGAATCAATCGGCCAACAACGACAAAAATAAACTGAAGTCCAAGCAAAAATCAATGATTTGAAAACAAAACAGTAAAACATTACATTTTTGCATAATATTGAATGTTTTTTCTGACTTTTGGTTTATTTTTTACTCTGTTTGCTAATTTATTCCATCATTAATTTTGACTCCTTCACGGCGTTCCATAACCAGGTGCAAAATAAACAGTGAATTCCTGCGCAGGGTAATTTTTGTGTCCTTTACAAAAGTGGGCATTGCTCACTGAAGCATGCATTATCTTTGGAATTTTTGGTGTCATAATGATAGTTGAGGATATGAGCTTTATATATAAACATTTTACCCAAGAATCTTATTATCTTTATTTGGTAGCCATTTCAAAAGTGTATAGTTCTTTTTGGGACGCACTGTATAGGTTTTCCCGGTCAGTTTCATTGTTTTTGTCAATCAATTGCATATTAGAAGCATTCATTTTCGGATAAAACGCTGATGCATCGAAATGTTGCCAGACAGAATCGTATTCAATCATAAAAATTAACGATTGTTGTGATCGATTTCGTACTTGCGCATTCTACTTCACATAATAAGCATATAATATACATTCGGCAATAACTATTCAAATTCGTCTTCATCCTGTCGACATTTCATTCCGTATACTCAAATTCGCACTAATTTGAATGCACAATCATGAAATTAAATGCCTATATCCGAATTTGAACTTTACAACCATTACTTTGTGCGCCTAAAAACGAATTTGAGAGCATGAACACGAAATTGTTTGACTAAAGTCAGTCTGTTGCATCAAACACACGAATTTGAATACACATTAAATGAAAACGGATGATAAATGTATGAACTTGGCCGGGAAAACCTAAATTATTTTCTTGGTCTATCACCGCTAAAAACTGAAACTTACCCCTATGGACGATATAACAGTGCGTGTCATTAAAAATGGGGCAAAATTTTGTTTCAATTTATTATGTTTATATTTTGATGTTAATAGATGCTCTGAAGTCTTATCTTTCAAATGTCATTAAAAAAAATATGTTTCGTTCATGCTTGAGCGAACACGGAACGTTTTTGTTAAGTTTGTGAAATAAATTCTCCGAAAATCAAAATTTAACAGCAGATGCTGTTAAATAATCATTATTTAACAGCATCTGCTGTTAAATTTTGATTTTCGGAGAATTTATTTCACAAACTTATCAACGGCGACTTCTACTGATAAAGAATTAGTTTCGCTTCTAAAGTCGGGTCGTTGAACAGTCCATAACAAAATAATTTCTTCCGCAATTGTTTTCGTTCTGTCTTTATTTAATGAAAAATTTATTTCAGCGGCGAATTCTTCCGGTAAAGAATAAGTTTCATTTCTAAAATTGGCCCAGTGTCACTCAATAACTAAATATTTATTTTGCAAGTGTATCCGTTTGTTATTCGTGTGTGTGTGTGTGGGGGGGGGGGGGCTGAAGGGGCTTAAATCACGAATGTATGGCAGGTGCGGATCCAGGATTTCCAGAGGGGGGCCCCAACTTTAAAAAAAAATCTTGCGAGCGGAGCGAGCAAATGAGCGCGAATCGCGAGTTTAAATCACTCCCCGATATATAGGCCTATACTGACCTAAAACGGGGAATTTAAAAAATTTTATTTTTACCCCTATGAAAACAAAATAATAATATATATTAGCAAAAAAAAAAATTAAAAAAAATATCTGAATAGTTTAAACAAAACTTTAGTGGTTTGAATTTGTATTTTAAATTGCCACCATGAATACGATTATTGCCACATCAGAATTACATCAGACGTTCCGAGTGCAAACTTTGCCATTTAATTACCTGGAAGAACGGCTTCGTTATAGCCATGTTGATGTTGTTATGCCAGAGGCGGTAGAACGAATTTGAGAGTGGGGGGTCACGATGGAAAACGGGCATTTTTCCTGAAAAGGGGGCAATTGAGACCAAAGGCATAACGATGATTTTCGGATGAATAGGGGGAGCGCCCCAAAAATTGCGTTTTAATTGCATGATGCTTTTAAGAATGTGTTTTGTATTTCATTAATGACAAAAAAGCAAAGCGAGCGCGAAGCGCGAGCCGAAAATATTTGAGATAATTATGCAGTATAGACTATATTTATATAGTATCCGCGAGCGCGAAGCGTGAGATGAAAACTTTGAGGTAAAAATTTGAGTAAATTGCGCATTATGTAGGCCTACCCTACTGAATTATTGGTATCTGCAAGCGCGAAGCGCGAGCCGAAATTTTTTAGCTTAATATTGGAGATATTCGTGCATTATGGTTTAGTATCCGCTAGCGCGAGCCAAAAGTTTTGGGTTTTAAAAGATATTAGCACTTTCTAGTATAAGAAATTGTAAATAATTGTATATTATAATAGACCCTATTTAGTATCCGCACCGCGAGCGCGAAGGGCGAGCTAAAAGTTTTGAGGTAAATATTGGAGTTGTATGTGCATTATGATTTAGTATATTTGATTTTTATTTTTGAGTTAATTGTGCATTCTATACCCTACTGAATAGGTATAAAATTTTGAGCTCAAAATTGGAGTTAATTGTGCATCATGATGTAGTATCCGCGAGCGCGAAGCGCGAGCCGAAAAGTTGGGGGTTTAAAAGATCATATCAATTCTAGTTGTAAACTTACGAGATAGAGGGCGCTACCATTCTACTCAAAGCGAACGCGCCCATTGACTTTTTTGTTTTGTTTTTTTTTTGTTTTTCGGCCATCCCCGCTCCACCCCCGCTCCGCGAACGCAGACGATCGTTGCAAGCCGTCTAATTTACCCCCTATTAGAGGCTTTTTGAGGGGAAGCTGCATCAACATTACCACCTATTACAGGCTTTTGGAAGGGGAGCCCGCAAATTTAACCATTTTTCACATGTTTTTGGACCATGTTCAGGCCTAATAGGTCGAGGGGGTTAAATGCTAAAAGTACCTCCTAAATTACAATAATCATCTCGGGGATTTCCGGCCCTAGCCTGAGCGCCCTAAACTTAATATCCCGCTGTTCCGGAAGAAAGCCCATCGGTGTTCGTGTAGCGGTGAACTCCTGAGTAGGGGGGGGGGAGCGGGCACCGACATACATCAATATTTTTTTTCGAGGCATTGCACTTTCTCCGAACGAAATCATAGGCATGTGCCCGCGGCCCGCCCCCCCGCCGGCTTATTCTGTTAAGTTTACTTGGGTAGGCACCTCGTAGCTTACCTGAATAAGACAAGTTGAGACCCGCTTAAGTGCGGAACTGCTTGCCCAGCGAGGTATAGGATAGCACCCCCCAGTGGGGATTCTTTGCAGTCTTTACATTGACGTGGAGATTAACTTGACAGCCGTTTGCCAAGGTGCCGAGGAATAAAGGTGGGAAATAAATAATATTTCTTTCGTTACCGATGTGAATATAGTTCGAAACAAACATAAATAACAACACACACAACACACACACCCCTCATGTGCACACACATTTCGTTGTTTATTGTTTTATTATTACTCAGTAGGTTTTCCCGTCGCTCGAGTTCACATTTCCTCAACTCTATTTCATTAATGTACACAGAATTGTCACGCAGCTGCCGCTTTCGTGCCTGTTTGGGTCATACAAATTTTCAGATTCGCAGCAATGGAGCTTCATTTACGTGCAGCGCAAATTTTCGTTTGGTGGCACGTCAATTTTCATTTATCGGCACTAACTAATTTTGTAGGTGACTAACAAATTCACGTAATATTTTCTTTCCATTGTCAATGAATTGATGCACAATGTTCCCGATTCGTTCATTTAATTTAAAACGAAAACAGCGACCGGGCGTTCTTTGCGGCAAACAAATTTCATTAATGAGGAATTCTTTTTCTACTTTGTAAACTTAATTTTGATTAAAGCTCTTTAATTTTCAGGATTAATGAACATATACACATCTCAATTTTTTGGAGTGAGGTTTGGGAGGTATAGGGTTAATCTCAAGCACAATTTTTTTTTTGTGATGCTTATCCTATCATAGCGCTTAATTGTGCAGAACCGCTGTGTCCAAAACTTAAAATTATTCATGATATAAAATATCGGCCTTTTCAATAAGCTTTTTCTTTCTCTCTCTTTTCCGCATAAAATAATAGTCATATCAATTCATCACATAGCCCATAAATCATGTGCAAAATTGCTCAATGTTGCAGTCAGTCGAGTTTTCGAATTTTGAAATGGATTTGTAATTGGATTTTGTTAATCTTTTAATTTTGAAATATAAAAACACAACAAACTAGCAGCGTGCAAAAACGATAATATGACCTCAATGCATATGCATGATGGCGTACAGAAATTTATACAAATAGTAGAGAATGCATTAGACAAGACAGTGTTTGTAATTTTCTTGATGAGCATTCATTTTGTATCAATACGCAATACAGAAGTAAGACAGATAAATAAGTACAGGGCCTAGTCCCTCCGCTCACCGCGCGAGGCGCTGATAAATACCATGCAGTCTATCAGGAATTCGACGTAGTTTTTGTGTATGCGGTGATGTTTGAGCACTGAAAAATGCGCTAAGGGCTGGTCAAGTTAATATACAAAAGCAAATTGTTGTGTAATATTTTAGGCAAAACATTGGGTTTATGTATAGTGAGGTAAAAACGTGGTTTGGCGTACGAGGTAAGTTGTGGTGTTAACTGCTTAATTTACGCGTGCGGCATTTAACGCAAAAACATTAAAGTAGAAAAATAGCTTGGAGTTTTCAATGTTAAAAAATAATTGACAAAAACAATTTACTTACGGGGAGAGAGTGTCTGCCTCTCATTTAAAAGGACAGATGATCCAGAGTTCTTATTTTATGCGAACAGTTGTAGCAAATTCAAGAGAGGGTAATCTTAGAAAATGACAAAGGCCCTATTCCGCTCACGCACACCTTCAGGTATATCCCATTCAGATATTATGCAACTTCAGAGGCTAATTACCAACGTGATATCCATGATTAGGCTTAAAACAGCTTCATGTATTATATGTATTTGAATGTCAAGGGTTTGTATGATGAATATCCAAAACTGTTTAAAATAACATTTTCCACTCCTATCGCTAAAGTTAGTCCGTCATTATATGCCCCGCGTTATGATTCAATCTATTGTCGCTATATAGGCGCTATAAATATAAAGACGGCGCTATACATGCGTTGCTGTCCGTGGTATTATTTCCATTATTAAGTTTCCAAAGTCCTTTTCTATTCTTTCTTAGTTCTTCTTTCTTTTTTTTTTCATATTTCTTGTGTTGGAATATCAGAGGCCTCTGACGTTAATGTGTGCAAGGGAAGAACTTCAGTCTAAATAGACAATCTGATGACTTGTTATCATATATTATTGTGATATAATTGACTTATAGGCACCCGGTATAGGCCATGATAGTTTTTATTTTATGATTACCGGAAAAGTGCTCCTACAAAGTCCTGTCTGCGGTCATGAGGGTAATGGTGAGGCATAGTACATCCTTTTTATTTGTATGATTTTTCTTTTCTTAATATAATGCATGGTATTTGGAAGTATAATAAATTAATTCTCTGAAAGTAGTAATGTGATGTTGTGACAGGGTCTTAATAAGGAGACAGTTATATCTCATGCATCGATAGAGCATTTGAATATAATCAAACGTTAGATTATACTACACTGGCCTACGACAAATTTTATTTTAGATCATGTATCATTATGTTTGAGAAAGCTCGTATGATTTTCAGATATCAATACTTATTGTGTCCCTTCCAGCAAAAAGAAATTAAATTATTTTTAAAGATAATGACATAAAAATTTTGTTGTAGGCCTACACCGAAGTCCGCAAACTTTCTGGTTAAACGAAATACATTTTTTTTTTTTTTTTTTGCATTTTAGTATAATAATAATACCCAAGGGTCCCGGTTTCTTATTTACCATTTGGAAGATTTTTGCTTGCCTAATTGGTCAGCTGTCTTTGTATACTATCTGCTTTCATAATACTGTTTTGAGGAGTTACTAGGGTTTTGTTTGTTGCCCCCCCCCCCCATCCTCAATCCGTGATATGATAGACGCCTCTGTTTTATAAGGCATTTTGATATCTATGATCATGATAATAAAAACTAACTTTAAAATTCAAAGTGACTGGTAGCAAAAATAAATCACTTCTATTTTACAGCAGTTGAAAATATTTAGTGAGCCATGTCTTATTGCAATAAGTTCTAATAAGTAATAAAAAAGACAAACCTTAATTAATTGTAAAACTTAATTTGGTCGAAACAGACGATTCATCAACTTGACGCTAATGGAAGGGTTTCGTCTTTTTCCTTTCCCAATATCATCTGGCCAAACTTTCTATTTATAATTGGGTGAAGCGGCTACTAAGAAATAAAAATCGGAATTACTCATTAACTGTTATTTTAAACATGAGCTATCAAATTAACTATTAAAATATTAAGGTGATAAATCATTAATGATTTTGTTCTCTCATGCATCCATCCGACATCCTGATGTCGGATGGGTGAGAGATCAATTCGTTTCTAATATTTCATTATTCGTTTCTAATATTTGATATTCGTTTCTAATATTTCATAATTGTAAGTAACTAAGTTATATGGGCTTACAACCCCTGCTTTTTTGCAAGTCCCTCCGTTTAAAAATATATTCAACAATGCCATTTTTTTTATTGTTAAGTTCTTGTTTATATTGTTTAATATATATGCGTTTTATTTCATACCGAACAAACTTTGCATTTGAATGTATCACTGGATATGTTTATTTTGGATGCTATATTATGTTTATAAATGGAAATAAAATTGCATCTTCATAAATCTTGAATCTTGAACAGAATTGCAGGTTGTCACATTATACGTCACATCTACCATGATATTATTATTATTATTATATACAGAATTACAGACCAACCTCTTTAAGGAGTTGGAGATGAAATTTTCTCAAGACACTTAATTTATTGAAGCCTAATGATGTCCTGTTGCGAATAATAGGCCTAATAGTAATCAATAACGACGACGACAAAGGATAATAATTATAAAGTAAACAATCCCTGAGAAGTAAAATTACAGCGAGGTGTGCCTAAACAAAGACAAGAATCCTGACACAACGGAATAAAAGAAAAGAAAAAAAATATTGACATAAAAATGAAAAGGGAAAAGAAAAGAAAATAGAAAGACGAGCTGGACATAAAAACTGAAAGTGTTACTGAGTTTAAATGAGGGGGATGAAAGTTTAAATTTAAAACGGCTGAACAATAATGAAACTGTGACCCATAGCTGATTTGAGATGGGTTACCTATATCAATGTTCAATAAGATTTAAGAAGATATATATATTCCACAAGTGTTTTTTTTTTTTAATATTCAGGGATGGTTAATTTATTTGTTTTTATTTTTTTTTAATATCATCAGTGTTAAGAATTCCAGAATGTTAAAAAAAAAAAAAATAATAACAAAAAATAAAAAAATGATGATAAGATATATATTTCAGACAAATATTTATTTCCCAACAATTTTTTAAAAGTTATTTAGTTTGATCTTTAAACCGATTCCCCCTTGATAAAGGAATTGGTATGATGAAATAAACGTTGGTTTCCCGTCCTAATTAAAGGCCCCCAAAATGAGAACATAATAAAGAAGAAAATAAAAGCTGCATATCATAATCAATCATGATCCTATAATCTATTATTAAAAGGATAATAAAAGAATTCTAAATCCAGATCAATCAAACAGTGATATTCTCCACTCTTAGAGGGCCTTCTAATCTTCCTCCACTGTAAAAAAGTAAAAATTGATCCCACAATATAAGATCAAATAAGTGCATTGTATGCGCGCCAGCAAGGTGAGCGGAGATATAGCACCGGTGAGCGGTGAATTAGGTCAGCGCAAGGGGTCCCGAAAAAAGCGTATCATATGAAAACGTTGGGGCTTCTTTCTAGGAAAACCATTTTCACGCATAAGGGGAGATCCAAACCTGAAAAAGATGCCTAGTTAACGATTTTGATGTTGTTTCTGTACAAACTAAGCACACCTTGTTTATCCTAAATTTTTTCGGAGCACATATGCACTTTCTCCGAACAGAAAATCATAGGCCATTCCCCGCCCCCCCCCCCGTTATTCTGTAGTTTACCTTGCGTAGCACTCGTAGCTTACCTGAATAAACAACAGTTGAAGACACGCTACGTGGGCGGAACTGCTTCCCCCAGCGAGTATACGATAGAACACCCCAAAACACCCCCCCTGGTGTTTCTTAGTCTTTACCATGTACTGTGGAGATTAATTGACAAGACCGTTTGGCCAAGGCTGCCGGAGAATAAACGGTGGAGAATAAATAATATTCTTTCGTTACCCGATAGTGAAAATATTAGTTTTCAACAAACATAAATTACACAACACAAATGACCACACACACACCACTCCATGTGCACACACATTTCTTGTTTTATTTATTATTACTATAAGGTTTTCCCGCTCAAGTTCATCATTTCCTCACTCTATTTCATTTTATGTAGCACTAGAATTCCCGCAGCTGCCGCTTTCGTGCCTGTAGGGTCATACAAATTTCATTCGAGAAATGGACTTCATTTACGTGCACGCAAATTTTCGTTTGGTGCACTCAATTTCATTTATCGGCACTAAACATTTTTGTTAGGTGCAAACAAATTCACTATATTTTCTTTCAATTGTCAATATTATGCACAATTTCCCGATTCGTTCATTTAATTTAAAACAAAAACAGCGACGGGGTTCTTCTTTGCGGCAACAAACAATTTCATTAATAGGAATTCTTTTTCCTACTTTTGTTAAACTTAATTTAATTAAAGCTCTTTATTTTCAGGATTATGAACATATACACATCTCATTTTTTTGAAGTGAGGTTTTGGAGGTATATAATCTCACATTTAGTGAATCTTATCTATCATACCTTAATTCAAACCCTTTTCAAATTAAATTAATTCATGATATCAAATATCCCTTATTCAAAAACTTTTCTTTCTCTCTCTTTTCCGCATAAAATAAATATTCCATATCAATTTCATCACATAGCCCATAATCATGTGCAAAATGCTCAATGTTCAATCGAGTTTCGAATTTGAAATGATTTGTATTGGATTTTTAATCTTTAATTTTGAAAATAAAACACAAACTAGCACTCAAACGAAATATAACTCAATCATATGCATGATGCGTACAAATTATACAATATAAAATCATTAGACAAGACAGTGTTTGTAATTTTCTTGATGAGCATTCATTTTTGTATCATACGCAATAACAGATAAACAGATAAATACCGTACAAGGCCTAGTCTCCGCTCACCCGCGCGAGGCCGCTGATAAATACATTGCATCTATTCAGAATTCGACGTAGTTTGTAAATGCGTGATGTTTGAGCACTAAAAATCGCTAAGCTGGTCAAGTAATCATACAAAAAGCAAATTTGTGTAATATTTACAAACATTGTTTAGATAGTGAGTAAAACGTGGTTGCGTGACGAGGTAATTTTGTGTTAACGTTTAATTTACGCGTCGCTGTAATTTTACCAAAAAACATTAATATGTAGAAAAATAGCTGGAGTTTCATATTTAAAAATAATTGACAAAAACAATTTAACTTACGGGAGAGAGATGTCTGACCTCTCATTTAAAAGGACATATGACTCAGAGTTCTTTTATTTTATGCGAACAGGTTGTAGCAATTCAAAGGGGTAATCTTAAAATGACAAAGGCCCTATCTCCGCTCACCACACCTTCATAATATCCCATTTCCAGATATTATCAATTCAGAGGCTAATACCACGTGATATCCATGATTAGGCTTAAAATACTCATGTATATATTTTTGATGGTAGGTTTGTATGATGAATATCAACTTCTAAAATAACATTTCCACTCTGATCCTAAAGTTAGTCGTCATTATATGCCCCGGTATGATTCAATCTTTGTCCTATATAGGCCTAAAATATAAAGACGCGCTTATACATCCGGTTCTGTCCTGTGGTATATTTCCAGTATTAATTTCCAAAGTCCTTTTCTATTCTTTCTTATTCTTCTTTCTTTTTTTTTTCATATTTCTTGTGTTTGAATATCAGAGGCCTCTGAACGTTAATTGTGCAAGGGGAATGAACTCAGTCTAAATAGACAATCTGATGACTGTTATCATTATTATTGTTATTAATATATTGCTTATAGGCCCCGGTATAGGCCATATAGTTTTTATTTATGATTACCGGAAAAAGTGCTCCTACATCTCTGTCCTGCGTCCATGAAGTAATGGTAGGCATATACATTCCTTTTATTTGTATGTTTTTCTTTTCTCATATAATCATTATCTTGGAAGTATAATAAATTAATTCATCGAAATATATGTGATGTGTGACAGGGTCTAATAAGGAAAGTTATATCTCATGCATCGATAGACATTGTGAATATAATCAAACGTTAGATTATACTACACTGGCCTACGACAAATTTTATTTTAGATCATGTATCATTATGTTTGAGAAAGCTCGTATGATTTTCAGATATCAATACTTATTGTGTCCCTTCCAGCAAAAAGAAATTAAATTATTTTTAAGATAATGACATAAAATTTTGTTGTAAGGCCTACACCGAAGTCCGCAAACTTTCTGGTTAAACGAAATACATTTTTTTTTTTTTTTTTGCATTTTAGTATAATAATAATACCACAGGGTCCCCGGTTTCTTATTTACCATTGGAAGATTTTTGCTTGCCTAATTGGTCAGCTGTCTTTGTATACTATCTGCTTTCATAATACTGTTTTGAGGAGTTACTAGGGTTTTGTTTGTTGCCCCCCCCCCCCATCCTCAATCCGTGATATGATAGACGCCTCTGTTTTATAAGGCATTTTGAAATGAAAGATAATAAAACTAACTAAATTCAAAGTGACTGGTAGCAAAAATAAATCACTTCTATTTTACAGCAGTTGAAAATATTTAGTGAGCCATGTCTTATTGCAATAAGTTCTAATAAGTAATAAAAAGACAAACCTTAATTAATTGTAAAACTTAATTTGGTCGAAACAGACGATTCATCAACTTGACGCTAATGAGGGTTTCGTCTTTTTCCTTTCAAATATCATCTGGCCAAACTTTCTAAAAAAATTGGGTTGAAGCGGCTACTAAGAAATAAAATCGGAATTACTCATTAACTGTTATTTTAAACATGAGCTATCAAATTAACTATTAAAATATAAGGTGATAAATCATTAAATGATTTTGTTCTCTCATGCATCCATCCGACATCCTGATGTCGGATGGGTGAGAGATCAATTTCGTTCTAATATTTCATTATTCGTTTCTAATATTTGATATTCGTTTCTAATATTTCATAATTGTAAGTAAACTAAGTTATATGGGCTTACAACCCCTGCTTTTTGCAAGTCCCTCCGTTTAAAAATATATTCAACAATGCCATTTTTTTTATTGTTAAGTTCTTGTTTTATATTGTTTATATATATGCGTTTTATTTCATACCGAACAAACTTTGCATTTGAATGTATCACTGGATATGTTTATTTTGGATGCTATATTATGTTTTAATATGGAAATAAAATTGCATCTTCATAATCTTGAATCTTGAACAGAATTGCAGGTTGTCACATTATACGTCACATCTACCATGATATTATTATTATTATTAATTACAGAATTACAGACCAACCTCTTTAAGGAGTTGGAGATGAAATTTTCTCAAGACACTTAATTATTGAAGCCTAATGATGTCCTGTTGCGAATAATAGGCCTAATAGTAATCAATAACGACGACGACAAAGGATAAATATATAAAGTAAACAATCCCTGAGAAGTAAAATTACAGCGAGGTGTGCCTAAACAAAGACAAGAATCCTGAACAAACGGAATAAAAGAAAAGAAAAAAATATTGACATAAAAAAATAAAGGGAAAAGAAAAGAAAATAGAAAGACGAGCTGGACATAAAACTGAAAGTGTTACTAGTGATTTAAAATGAGGGAGGTAATGAAAGTTTAAATTTAAAACGGCTGAACAATAATGAAACTGTGACCCATAGCTGATTGAGATGGGTTACCTATATCAATGTTCAATAAGATTTAAGAAGATATATATATTCCACAAGTGTTTTTTTTTTTTATATTCAGGGATGGTTATATTATTTGTGTTTATTTTTTTTTAATATCATCAGTGTTAAGAATTCCAGAATGTTAAAAAAAAAAAAAAATAATAACAAAAAATAAAAAAATGATGATAAGATATATTTTCAGACAAATATTTATTTCCCAACAATTTTTTAAAAGTTATTTAGTTTGATCTTTAAACCGATTCCCCCTTGATAAAGGAATTGGTATGATGAAATAAACGTTGGTTCCCGTCCTAATTAAAGGCCCCCAAAATGAGAACATAATAAAGAAGAAAATAAAAGCTGCATATCATAATCAATCATGATCCTATAATCTATTATTAAAAGGATAATAAAAGAACATACATCTAAATCCAGATCAATCAAACAGTGATATTCTCCACTCTTAGAGGCTTCTATCTTCCTCCACTGTAAAAAAAGTAAAAATTGATCCCACAATATAAGATCAAATAAGTGCATTGTATGCGCGCAGCAAGGTGAGCGGGAGATATAGCACCGGTGAGCGGTGAATTAGGTCAGCGCAAGGGGTCCCAAAAAAAGCGTATTACGAGGTGGTACTTACAAGGCAGATAAATTCCAATACGACAATTGCGCCAGGAATTTTCACTTTCAGGTGGCATCTAAAATAACGGATATCATAGCTTTTGGAGTGAAATATAAACGAAAAATCTCATACTGAGCGCGAACTAGGCCCTGTACGGTACTTTGTTCTTGAAAATCCCTCTGATCATTATGATCATTATGGTTGATAATTTATAGCCATCAATCTCCTGAAAAGCAAGGCATCTCGGCATGAAGACTTGTAAACAAAAAACAAAAATAAACAAAAATGCTATTTTACACGCCTGTAAGAACCTCGAAATCATAAGTATCTCACTTGAGAGACGTCTCTGCGACCGACGTCCCCGATAGTTTTTTTTCCGTCGTGACGCAAAACTTCACAGTTTTAAGCATGTTCGATTTTCTGCGACTCATGAACGGCGCAGAGACTCGGGATACATCTCTGAGACGTCTCGAAACGTCTCCACAATTTTCTCAAAACCGTCTCAAAACTGTTTTGAACTAGTCTCAAAATCCGTCTCATTACAATTCAGACACCATCATAAGCTTTTACTGAAATGTCACTAAAATTTCAAATTGATGCACTTAGTTATAATTCGATTGCCTATTCGTGAATTTGTTTGAACGAAGGAAGACAAATTATGGCCGAAGCCAGCTGTAAAAAAAGTGAGTCCACGTACCTGAAATCGTATGCTCCTAATATGAATTCGCACGAATGCTATTGGAGAAGATATAGGGAACTCGAGTGAATAAAAATGAATTTGATTGACGATGCGGTAGCGCGATCGCAACTTGCGTTAAATCGTTTGATCCAAATGGGAAATTGAGTGAAAGAAAGATGAAATTGAGCGGGAAAACCTATATTATCATTATTTGTTATAGGTTACTACTAGCTAGGCATTCCCCCTCA
>CALNVZ010003426.1:13731710-13746900 GCA_940671915.1 Paracentrotus lividus
GAGAAATTTTATAGGGCTCGACAGAATATTTCAGAGCGTGTCTCTTCAAAATTTGTTGGCGATCAACCTCTAAATTCAAGGGGCGTCCAAAATTGTTTGCCCTCTTTTTAAGCTCAAACATGTTTTAAAGATAACTTTTGAATGGAATACAAATTGCTTAAAATGCGGATCATATTAAAAGGAATAAATTGCCTGACAAGACGAAATCTATTCTTGATAGCAGTTCAAGATAAGTAAAAAATGGTAATAGCCCAAACAAATTAATTTTCATATTTTTTCAAAAAAAAATGAAGTAATCTTAATTTCTTCTATCGCACTGATAAAAACTTGTGTACATAAAATAAAAATCGTAACTTTTTAGAAAATTTTCTTGAAATATATGCACACATTTGTAGAAATGCAGTTCTATATTATATTTGACAAAAAGTTATATCATCCTAAAGAGTCGTGATCTTTAATTTCGGCGAAAATGAATTTTCTGGTCATATCCTATGAAAGCCCGTACACGTACGTGTAATAACTCTATGAGATAAGGTTATGGTGTCTATATATAACAAACAATTTCGGATAAACTAACTCCATTGTATTAAATAGAAATGATATTGAATCAAAAATGTCAGTCTATATAGAAACATACGGATTTTAGCAGCGACTTTAATCCTCACAGGATAACATAATATTTACATTAAAATCAAAGAGGGAAAAATCCTTAAACTAGATAACGAAAATTATGAATACTGCGACTATCCCAATTATCTGAGTGTCAACTATTCCTTCATTCTATTATGAACCCTACGGATGTAGATTCTTTTTTTTATTATCGATTGCATTTAAATATTGTACGTCAATTATAGGTAATTTCTTTTTTTAAAAGATGTAATAGTTCTATGAAAATTGATTCTCGTGCCTAAACCTATGCATCTATAATTAACCCCCGTGATGCCCATTTTTGTCAATTTTTTTCTCATTTGGGGCCCCTTTTGTTTTCCCGGCCGATCAAGCCCCCTCAGTCCCACCCCCAAGAAACGCGACCGAGGTGTAACTGCTTTATATTGTCTTTAAGTTAAATCATATTCTGGGACAGAGCTAAGGTTTCTTTCTAGGGAGGGGTAGAAGTAAAAAAAAAGAGATTGGTGAAATCGAATATTTTCCTCTGTATGCTGAAAACAAACGAAATGGAAAAATACCTTAACCCTTAAATAAACCATTGCCCCTTAAATTTGTTTACCTGATGGCAAAGGCTGAAATAGTATGATTGTTGACAATATTTTATGTTATTATTTGTTTGGTTGCAGATTTACAATTACATTGGAAGACAGAAAATTCCATGCGTGCTATAAAGATTGAATAAAAGAATGTGAAACCCCAATCAAAAAAAAAAAATTGACCGCTCCCCAGACAAAAACGTACGCCTAACTAATATGATCCACCGCGATGACGACGACCGCTTAGATGTCGCGTAGCCAGGCCGGGTGCAGTAACAAAAAGGACCCCAAAAAAGAAAAAAGAACGAAAATGCCACTCGGGACAACTGAAAAAAATCCCCGAAGGAAAAGAACCCAAAACCAGACCCAAAAAACGGAACCAACACATCAAAAAAACACAACAAGTCCACCAAAAAAAATACACCAACAACAAAAAAAAAAAAAACAAAAAAAAAAACCAAAGTAAATATAGAACAAAACAAAAAAAAACAAAAGAAAATCACAAAACAACAAAAGCACCCGACAAGCACACCAAGGCGCCAATAACCAAACCCACACCCACCACCCCCACAACACACCACTACACAACACCAAGCCACAACCACCCAAATAACAAACACAACCAACCCCAAACACCAAAACAACACCCAAACAAAACACCCATCACCCCAAACAGCCCAAACACACCCAATCAACAACAAAGAACAGATTAACACGACCACAAAGACACAAAAAGATAAGAAAAGGCGCGCACAACCATTGGATAAAAACGCACAAGATTAAACTTCAAAAAAACCGAAGCATTTCACAACACCCCCCACAAAAAAAAAATCCCCGAAACCAGACACAAAATACGTAAACAACAAACCTAAAAAACTTCCCCCGCCCCACCCTAAGGACATGACGCCACAAAATCCCATCGGACACGAAAAAATAGCCACGTAATAATCAATAAAGAAAACACCTGAAAAAAAAACAAACCGAACTGGAGAAAATAAAATGAAAAAAACAAAAAAATATAAAAAAGAAGAAAGCCGAAGCTCACGATGAAAAAAACCACAAGGCATCGTATAAAAAGGGACCAATCCACGAATATTAAACCCACATACAGAAAATAAAAAAAAATAAAAAAAATCAGCAACACGCAACACAGACAAAATATAAAAAATGCAATGATAACAATGTAATGTGAACTACAGCCCAAGTCCAAAAAAAAAAATCTGCCATGCACTTAACCAAAAGGAAACAACATCACATCAAGCAAAAATTAAACATACAAACATAAATCTCACTCACATACACCCAACCATACCTCCCGGAGCACTGCTATAGCGGGACCACTTTTTGGGTAGGGGAGGGGGAAAAAGAACAATCCCCCCCCCCGCCCCACGACAAAAAAGAAATAAGCTAATAGCCCAGCCCAGACACCCATTCCTGGTACCGGGGGCCTGACAGCCCTCGAAACACGTACTTGGAATTGCCGAAAAATGAAATAAGGTCGTTTTTGCCCTAACGTACAAACGAAGTCACCCAAAAAAAAAGAATCGTATACAAAAAGGAAAAACGGGTCAAATTCAAAGGCATTCATTCCAAAAAATAAAACACTCATTCACGAAAGTACCCAAAGCTGAAAAAGGGCAACCAAAAATGAAAATGAATTGTTCACAATAACCCATCCTCAACAATACCCATATATAAACCAATCAATCCATCATCAACAAAACCTCGGACAGAACCTCAAAAAACGAAACCTATCCCCTCGGACAACAACCCGATCAAACAAACATGAACAACAACCCAAACGCCGGACAAACGAACCTTGGAACATCGAACCTCGGACAAAAAACCACAGAACAACGAGCTGCACCCCACCCCTATCCAACAACCAATCAAGCCGTAGGCGGCCGAACCCATAAAAGAAAAAAAAAAACAGAAAACAAACTAGAAATCGCAAACAAAAACAAACACCAAGAAAAGGGAATGAATGCCTAAATCACCGCATGCACCACGGGATACCACTTTTGCAGATACACATAAATCAGAATAAAACGTGTTAAACGTATTAGGGTTAAAAGTTGAAACGCATTATAAAAGACACCAAACCTTTCCCAAAGAAATACACGACGGACTTGATATACAGAATGTCTCTCGTGAAATAAATTCCACGACTTAGGACAAAACTTTGTAAAATAAACAACCATGAACTCAAAAAAAGTCGGCACATATGGAAACAATTCAAATAGACAACGAAATCTTACACAGTTGACAAATCAAGAATAAGATACATCAATTTAAAAATAAAAAAAAAAAGAACTTGTGGTGAAAATCATTACCCTCAAATCATCAAAGTGTAGCGAGGCATTACCCTTAATGCAAAATTCGTGCAGAAATGAAAGACCTATAAAGTCAACCCAAATACATTTCAATAAAAGGCAACCTTTTGACGCCCCTTAATAAGAGTGATCGCACCAAATCGAAAGCACACCTCTGAAATAAGTTCCAAATTAAATCTTCGAAAAAACAAGTGTGCAGTTGACAATAACAACTTGAACCTTCATTTGAGGGTTTGGATCCCCCTTAGCACCGATGTCAAGGAAGAAGCCCGAAAAACGGAAGTTTGTTGAAATAACTAGAAAAAAAAACGAGAAGATCATTACTTAGTTACACAAGGTAAGACAATAAAACCATGGGAAAATATTTACCCACCCGCGTTTTGACGTAAAATCTCCCATTTAGTCATGTGGGTCGTTTAAAAAAAAAAAAAAATATATATATATATATATATATAAAATAGAGGGTAATACTGAAAATAAAATTTCGTTTTATCATGATTATTGAGAGCCTGATTGTTTTTGTTTTTGTTTGTTGTTTTTTTTTCTGATTTTTTTTTTCTGATTTTTTTTTCTTTTCTACTTTCTTCTTTTTCTTTTTAGTTTGATGAATATCATTTTTTTTCTTCTCATTTTTAGTTTGATTGTCATTGCATTTACTTTTATAAAAAAACTTTATATCAAGTTTTGATTTCGTTGAAAATTAAATATGGTATGATTGAACGTAGGTCATATAGAGAAAATGTATTTCAATGTTAGGCCTAGCACTCATGGAATATTTCTGTAATAACTAAATTTAAAAAAAAAAATACAAGGTTTTGTATAGTGCGAAATGAATACTTCAATTAATAACATGCGAGAACAAAAATCTATATTGATAAAACCAACAAACACAATTAGGCCCTGTTTACTAACAACAAAAGGAAATGGAAACTCACTTTGTCCATTTAGGTCCTGTGAAGGCATCTGATAAGCTTCAATGGAAACTTCATCTTGATATTGCTTCCCCTGGTATGATGAAAAAGCACTATATGTTTCATTCTGATTTTTAATTATCTTGCTACAAAAGATATGCACCCGTGAAAGCAGTGGTGATAAAATTGGCCATTATCCAAGAAGAGAATCAATTAATGCGGCGGTCACAACTTGCCGTACCTTCGACGTGCAACTTAGCCTACGACGAGTTGTGACCGCCGAGTTGTGACCGCCGAATAATGCGGCGGTCCCAACTCGTCGTATATGGAACGCCACGGAGGACATAAATAGTTCACGCGTTCAAAGTGTTGACGTATGCTCAATAAGAGTTGACGTATGCTCAATTTTTAGAGTTCACGCATGCAGAGAGTTGACGTATGCTCATTATTAGAGTCCATGTGACCTAATTAACCAATCAGCACCCTCCATTTGTCAACAGGAACGCGTCAACGAAAAATGAATTGCATACGTCAACTGATTATCACTGCATACGTCTGCACAGTGATTTAGTTCACGCGTTCTGTACAGTATCCAATCAGGGATCCTGTAATAAACAAGTGTAGCTGTGCTAGTTTCACCTACAGACCCTCCTACTCCTTGAGCGCCAAATTGATCTAAATTCTGCGGCATCAAATTAATCTTAATTTAGGGGCGCCGAAGTGATCTTAACGATGATAAGGTCGCCCATTGAATTTATTATTAACTTAGGGGTGTATCAGATGGATCAAGGCCCTACAAAAAATAAAAATAAAAAAATGTGAAATCGGCGATCCTACATAATGTTGTACATGGAAACTGAATGACTGAGTGGTTGAGTGAGTGGGAGAGCTCAGAGTGACCAACAACACTGTGTTGTATGGGTGAATTGCTTGCGTGCATGCAAATCAAGTCTTGAGAATAGGCCTATGATATGAATTTGTGATGATTTTCATTCAATTGAATTGATTTCTTTATTCATACAAATAATATAGCTCAGATTGCAAAAGAGTGGTAAAATATAGAATGGGGGATTGGCAGACCTCTATGGTTACGCTGAGGGTCGCAAAAAAAAATCTACGTCGCTCAGGCCTGCGTACATGTGCATGTACACTGTATGCTTGAGCTATAAACCAAGCGTATGCGAAAATTACCCGCATTGCCTCACTTTCTACGTAGTTTAATACGTGCCTACACTGTGCTACGTAATTAATACGCATGTGCCTAAACTGTCCTACATAACTTTAATACAATGCTGAGTGTAGTGTGAGACGACACAAATTTTTGTTTTACAGTGAATGTAGGCTACCCTTGGGTAGAGTATTGAGAGTACGTCAGGCTGCGTACACTTGTGCATGTACACTGTTATGCGTAGTGTTACCAGCGTACGTATGCGAAAAATTACCTGCGTTGTATATTGCCCCTTTCACGTAGTGTGCTACGTATTAATACGCAGTGCCTACACCGTGCCTATCCTATGTAACTCGTATACATTATGCTGAGGGTGTAGAGACACAATTTTTGTTTCAGCTATAGTGATGTAGGCTACCCTGGCGTAGAGTTTGAGAGTACGCTCAGGTCTGCGTACACTTGTGCATTACACTGTATGCGTATGTGTACCAAGCGTAGTATGCGAAAAAATTACCTGCGTTGCATATATTGCCCACTTTCCACGTAGTTTTAACGCATGTGCTTTACGTGCATACGTATTAATACGCATGTGCCTACACCGTGCTACGTTAATTAATACGAGTGCTACAAGCTACTATGTAAACCTCGTTACAATTATGCTGAGGTATGTGAGAGGACACAATTTTTTTTACAGTAATGTACCCTATATAGCACAGAGCATTCAGATGCATGGAATTATACACGTAGGTCAGCTCTCTGTGCCCATCATCGTCCCCCCCTGGATACGCCATAGACTTCTGCTTATCGACTCTCATCAGACCAATGGTCTGCAAAGAATTTGGTTCAAATGGGATTTTTTTTTTTTTTTTTTTTTTTTTTTTTGATTTCGTATGATCTCATCTTTCGCAAATTTTGTCCCCCCCCCTAATTCTACAGATTTTTTTGTCTTCTTTCCTACGCAGTATTTGTCGCATGAGCAATTGTCAATGCTGGGTCTAGTGCTACGTAATTTTGGCGTAAACCGGATTGCAGCATCTCTTCCTAGCCGCTTGTCTCATGCCCCGGCCCCCCCCCCCCCGCTCTCTGATTACGGCCATCGCTTTGCTAATGATAACCACCTTACAAAATGCCTGTGGTATTCCTATGGTATTTTCTAGAGATGTCCTGTGGTATTTCGTATTGGTATTTCGAATGGTCGTGTGGTTTCCTTATGGTACTTCTATGGTACTCAATACCATAGAAGTACCATTAGGGGATACTACAGGAAAAGGGTCCATAGATTCCATACGCAATGTTGTGTGCTGTATGGTTTCTGCACAATACATATGTTGTAACCTCCTGTATGGTTTTTTGCACAAATTAACATTATGTATGGTTTTGCTGTATGTTTTTTTTGCCAATACCCTATGTATGGTATTGCTGTTGGTTTTCTGGCACAAATACCTATGTTGGTATTTCGCTATGGTTTTTGGCCAAATACAGTTTGTCAGCGTTTTGCTGTATTTTTTTTTGCACAAATTCCGATATGTATGGTATTTCTGTTGGTCTTTTTTGGCAACATACCTATGATTGATGGTATTTTCTGTATGGTTTTTTGGGATAATACCAATATGTATGGTTTTGCCTGTTGGTTTTCTGGCACAAAGTACGCATATGCTAATTTGGTATCTGTATGGTTTTCCTCTGCACACAGTACCATATGTATGGTATTTCTGTATGGGTGTTTTGAATAACCTATGTATGGTATTTTCTGTATGGTTTAGTGGCCCAATACCATATTGTATGGTTTTGCTGTATTGGTCTTTGGCAACAAATACCATATGTATTGTATTGTCTGTATGTATCTGCCAATACCATATGTTGGTATTTCTGTATGCTTTTTTTGCAAAATCATACGTATGGATTTTGCTGTTGGTTTTTTTGCGCACCATCCATATGCTAATGGTATTGTTGTATGTGTTTTTCTGGAACAAAATCCATATGTTGGTTTTTCTGTATGTTTTTTTGGCACCAAATACCATATGGATGGTTTTGCTTGTATTGGTTTTTTGGCACAAATACATATGTATGGTATTGCTTATGGTTTTTTCTGGCACAAATACATATGTATGGATTTCTGTATGTTTTTGCACAAATACCATATGTTGTGGTATTGCTGTATGGTTTTTCAGGCAAATACCAATATGTATTGGTTATTGCTGTATGTGTTGGAACAAATACATAATGTATCGGTCCGCTTGTATGTTTTTTGGCACAAATCATAGTATGAATTTGACTTATGTTTTTTTTTTTTTTCACATATACATATATATGGTATTGCTGTTATTTTTTCTGGCAACATAATTGCACATTGTATGGACAAATACCACATTAGAAGTAATCCATTTCCGTTAATTGCTTACACCTCAAACGATTCACGTGGAGCGACGAAATGCACTTTTTTATTCTATGATTTTTTTATTATTGATTTTTTTTATTTACATTAGGTTAGTTTGAAGATGGTTTCTCTGCTAGGGCATGGTACCTCTGTTACAATCGCCCAGTGTTACAATTATATGTCCGGTCTCCCCTACCATCAGGAGGCGGACGATTTTATGTGATGCCGGTCAGGAGGTGGGAGGAGAATGATGACCCCGCAATGGGAATTATTATAGACTCGAAGGAATAGGCTTTCCTAGAATTTTGTTCCAAATTCTAATAGATGATCTATTTCACCAATTATGCATAAAACTAATGACAATTTTAAGAATATAAGGGTTGGAACAAATAAAACCTTATTCCACAACTACGACTGAGACATAGTTAAATCGTTAATTCATTGTATGTTATTTAGTTTGTGAGCGCGAAGCGCGGGCTTAAAATTTTGCTCTATAATAACATTAATCATTGTATTCCCACTGCTTTGTAATCACAACCTTAGAAATTCCAATTCGAAGAGCGAGTGGAATCTCATTAATCAACGTTTTACATTATAATATATATATACTTATTATTTATATTATATATATATATTATATATATTATTATATATACTACTATACATGTTTTATAGATTTGTAATCCCTTTTCTAAATATGGTACTTTATATAACGGTACGGACCTGAAAGAAAGATTTAAAGAAATTTAAAACGTTTTTTATATAATTTTGGGAGTTGGGCATACAATTTATCCAAATTATTTAGAAATAACAAAATGTGAAGCTTTTGAAATCAAGGCGGGACACGTCCCTTTGCCGCCAAATTTGGAGGGAATTATTATACACTAGATCGGAAAAATAAAGCACCAAAGGACATATAATAGGCTATATCAAATTCAAAAGATGACCTTACTCACACATTTATGCAAAGTTCAATAAAGCGTTGTGACAAATAAAGGATCAATGATTAGGGACTGAGAAGTTATTAGTTTAATTTATTGTTTGGTGTTTTTGTTTGAAAGCGCGAGCGCGAGCCGAAAATTTTGCTTTTTTAATACCTGATTGGTACATTTTCGCCACTGTGCCTTTTGTTCTTTATATGTACATATATTTTTGTAGCTTTAAAAAATCGAGGGTGGCGCTCCCAGAACAAATCGATGGGGGGGGGGGGGACGATCGTTCCCCTTACCACCGGGCGCCGCCAATACCTACCGTTTGTGTAGTAATTTCACAGGGTGGATATTTTTTTTTCTAAGGGATCGTTTCTTACGGATTGACCTAAGTGGTGTTTCAACCAAATCGCATTGATTAGCGAATGGAACTTAATTATTGCCAAATAGATTGACGAATTGATTGAGCAAATCAACAGGCATTGGACGGGATGAAACCAACGGGCTTAGTCAAGTGGCATTTATAGGCAGTTTTACTGCTAAAGTTTTGGTAGTCGCTCTGTATTCCCTGTGGTACTTCGTGTGGTCATACTATCTGGTACTTAGCTCATTTGCATACAATGTTTTTGTATGCACAAATCAGTATTTTTGTTGAAGCTTACCTCATTAACTAGTAATTTGCCTGCCGTATTGATTTTTTCTTTTAGGGAAATATATTTCTAAACCACAGTGACTCAAGAGCGTAGTTTTACATTTGCATTGTTATTCAAGAAAATAGAAATAAAACTAACTATGACCCAAAAATGTTTTTGCTAAAAACGTGGTATAACGCTATACCAGTGTATTGGATCCTTGGGTGTCTAGCGGCCAGTTCTGAGTAACGGGCGTGGCCATCCCTGAATTACGGCCGTGTGGTGTCCGGGTCGCAACGGTATGTCATCATCCTAGGTACTGTTGTGCGGTATTGATTGTGTCGGTACTAGTTGGATAATATATTAGGTATTTTTGCTGTTGGTAACCTGTATAGGTATTTTTTGTACGGTCTTGTGCTGAAATACCATAGGAAATCCTTTTTGGGTGGGGTTTTATTTTTTGTGCCAAAAACATTATAAATCCTATTGGTATTTTGGCTGTTTGACTTCTGGTAGTAATTTGTGCCAAACAACCATAGGAATCCTATGGTATTTTGGCTGTATGGTACTCTGTATTTGTATTTTGCCAAAACATAGATCCTATGGTATTTTGGCTGTATGTACTTCTGCATGGTATTTGTTGCTAACCATGGATCTATGGTATTTTTTGTCTGTTATGGTCTTTTTGTAGGTATTGTGCAAACATGGATCTTATGGTTTTGGGCTTGTATTTGTATTTGGTTATGGTATTTGCTGCCAAACATTGGGGATCTATTGGTATTTGGCTGATGGTATTTGTATGGTTATTTTGTTGCAACATAGAATCTTGGTTTTGGTGTATGGTACTTTCTGTATGGGTTTTTGTGTGTTGTGTGCAACTTAGGTCTTGTTTTGGCTGTTTGGTATGCTTCTTGGTTTTTTTGTGGTTTGTGCAACTGAATCTGTGGTTTTTGTTGGTCCGTTGTTGGTACCACCGTATTTTTGTAGGGTACTCTTTGCCAGACGATTATCCGCAGGATTTTTCTCGTCATGGGACATCGATCGCTGTATGTCATGATGGCCCCCCCCCGCCCTCCCAATGGTGGATCGCACCGTGGGCTTTTCGGTATTGTCATTCGTCCACTTTTTTTTTTTTATTTCAAAATTTTCAATTAATATTTACCTATTTGTGTTTTCCTATCTGAGTTTGTGCCCCCCTCCTCTTAAAAGGCCTCTCTTTTTTTTTTTCGGAAGTGATGCCAATGTTGTGTTTTTTTTTTTTTTGTTTTTGAGGAAATGTGGGTTTTTTTTATGGTCCATACGATGGCTCGGGTGGCGTTCCAGTTGGTAGGGGGGGGGGCATCTGCAAAGTGATCGATGTCCGCTATGATCGGCGATAAAAATCCTTTTGTCCCCCCCCTATTTTTGCTTATTTATTTAAAAATTAATTTCTTTAATTATCTGTTCATGTAATAATTTTGGGATGAAAAGTAAGAAATGGGGATAGCGTTCCTTGAATAACATGGATACTTCATGGGGATTTCTCACTTACAGCTCTCTCTATTGGAGGCAAACTTACGGCAAATTGATTTTTCGGTTCACATTCGATCGTGACCGAGTCTTTGCGTTTTTGATCAAATTTAATTATGTTATATGTTTTTCGTTATTATATTTATATTAAATTACAAATAATAAATAAGGCACTTTTTTGTTTTTTAATTGTTATTGAAAATACCCCCCCCCAAAAAAAAAAAAAAGAAAAAAAGGAAAGAAAAAAATAATAAAAAATCACTCTATCACGTACATAAAATAGCTAATTACAAGTCAAAAATAAATCGCAGAGCACAATGTCGCGGAACAGTCCCTACATCAATGCAGTCCATGGGGTAGGGTATACCCCTTAAACTATAAAATAATGGTTATGATTTTGTAATCCATCATAATGTGATAGAATAGACCTTATGTATTAGTCGAGTTTTTTTTATCATGTTTCTTTTGTGAAACGGTATTAAACATTTCACACAAGTTTTTTTTTTTATTCACAACAACATTTAAAAACACTAGATTAAGTCCATAAATAATAATATCATTAATAACAGAATAAAAAAATCAACAAAAGCACATATTATTCAAAGTACAATATAAGCCATGCCTTCCAAAAGATTAAATTATTCTCAATTATGCATGAGCTGCTTTATGCATTATGAATACAATATTATTGATGGGGAATTATTGATAGAAATTATTGAAGAAAAAGATTAATAGCTTGCTATTAGATTTATTGTACATCACTGATGAAACAAGATTACAGTAAGTCTTATAATACATAACAGTTTATACTCTTTATTAGACCCTTCTGATTTCGATCACACAGTAGGTCAATTAAACACGTATTACGTCATAATAAACGTTTTTATCTCGGGGGGGGGGGGAGCTTTGCTCATGCCGGTGCAGCCCTGATACACTTCCACAACAGGAGCTGGAAGATTCATCTTCATTGGAACGTTCAGACAAATCTAAGTCTTATTTGTTCACTTTGTGTTTATTCTTGAGACATACATTCACCCTTGTACCTTTCTTTGCATTACTTCGTAATGATCATTTCATTTAAATGGAAATGGGGCTATAAAATCCCATGTATTATTTTCATTATTTTTATTATATTATATTTTATTATTTTATTATTATTATTATATTATTATTATTATTATATTTATTATTTATTTTTATTTTTTTATTGTTATTTCATTAATATTATATTTATTATTATTAATAATTTATTTTATTTATCATTTTTTATTATTATTATTATTATCTTATTATTATTATTATTATTATTCATTATTTATTAAGTCTTAAAATCAGGGGAGGGAACCTAGCTTTCGATCTTATTGAGAGAGGGGCGCCAACTGATCATTAACTGGGGACGCCCAACTGACATAAACCTTTAAATGGGGGTCATTTCAACACAGGGGCGTCAAATTGATCTTTACCTCAGGAGTGCGCCAAATTGCACAGGAATTAGAGGGCATAATATTGATCTTAAGCTTAGGGGCCAACATTTTTTTTAATCCAATACGTAGGGGCGCCAATTCGATCTTGATTTTAGGGGTCAAATCGGTCTTTCTTTAGAGGTGTCAAATTGACCAGGAATTTATCTCAGAATTATTGTATCATTTTATACTCCTGAAAAGATTACATGCCTTCTGATAAACACACATAATAGATTTTCTTGCTATCTTTCAAGTGATTACTCGGGAATAATTCTCTCCTAACAACACATAAACGTCCTGTATTTAGATCGGGGTATGCTCTGGTCTAAGGAACATAGTAATACTCGCTAGTCGTAAGGCCACTATTCATAATAATATGTGATTTCCTATTTTCCAGGCTTGTTATAGTCATCGGGCAAAGGTCATAATCATTAAACTCTTAAGGACCATAAGTCGTAAGTAGTAGGCCTATCGATATTATAATGCAAGGTAAGGATCGTTATTCATAGACTAAAGGTCATGATCAAAGGGATCGCTATTCATATCAAATAAAGAGAATCGCCAGTCATACACTAGAAGAGCGTCGCTAGTCATAAAAGGGAAAAGAGGTCAAAATTCATAAGGGTGCTAGTCATATAGAGATCGGGTCGCTATAATGGAGAAGGGTCACCAGTCATAATAGGAGAAAAAGTTCGCTAGTCAAAATAGTATACAGGTTATCCAGTCATAATACACTGTCGTCATACGTGGAATTTTTTTTGACCCATAGCGACATGATTTTGCTCCAGCTTTACTTTCTTGAATATGTGGTCCCTGCTTTACTTTTCGGGACCCTGGCTATATCTTGGTCATTTCTCCAACTCTTCACGAGGACTTTTCCAAAAGAGTTTTGCCAACCCCCATGATGCCAATTTTGTCATTTTTTTCATTTTGGGGCCCTTTTGTTTTTCCCGGCCGATGAGGCCCCCCTTCAGTCCTACCCCCAGGAAACGCGTCTGAGGTGTATTGTTTACAGGGGGATTTTTTTTTTGCTGAGGGGGGGGGGGGTTACCCGGAGTGAAATTTGTAGCCAGGCACCTGTGAGGGGCGAAGTGCCCGAGGGAGGGGGGGGGCAGGGGTATCCCCCCTTCCACGGTAGGGAGCTTTTTTAATTTGACATGAAATAGTGCAATCTGATCTGATGCATACTTAATCATCAGGAGTCTGGTCTAAGAATGGGTGTGTTAGAGTTTGGAACCCCCCCCCCCTCCCCCCATTTTTTTTTTTTTTTTGTTTTTTTTTGGGGGGGGGAGCCCAAGGTGAGGGGGCGGGGGGGTTAACCCCTAACCCCCGTAGATCCGCCACTGTTGTTATATGTTAATTTAAGTTAAATCTAGATTTATGGGGACAGGCTTAGGTCTCATGTCTAGGGGAGGGGTTGAAGTAAAAAGTGAGACCGGTGAAAATTCGGAATATTTTGTTCCATTTTTATGCTGAAAGCAAAATAAAAAAAATAAAAAAAATTTAAAAAAATAAATAAAAAAACCCTTTAACCCTTAATTTTCCATTTATTTCTGTTTTTAGCCTTGATGAGAAGGTTGTAAATGGTAATTATAGATAATATTTTATTTTTATTCAAGTTTGGTTGAGATTTTACAATACAATTTAGGGAAGATACATATTTCCATGGTGTAAATATAATTAAAATCAATGTTGAACCCCAATCAAAATAAATTTTGACCCCCTCCCCTAGAAAAAAGAGTCGAGTCTGTAACCATAAAACTAGTTTATAATAACTACTCTACACCTCAGACGTGTGTCCTTGGGGGAAGGACTGAGGGGGCCTTGGTAGGTCGCGTAAACAAAAAAGGGCCCCAAAAATAAGAACAAATTACGAAAATGGCCTTCTTTGGGGGGGGGGGGGTGACAAACTTTTTGGAAGAAAAATCCCCAGGAATGGTTGAGGGAAAGTCCAGGATATAGCCAGGAACCTGGAAAATGAAAGCGCATTCAAGAAAGTAAAGCCGGAGCAACATAATGTCGCTGAGCCAGAAAAAATATTCCACCTTTATGACGAACAGTGTAGTAGATGGGGTCGCTTGTCATAATAGGAGCTGGATGTTGCCAGTTATAATATGTGAAAAGGTTCGCTAGTCATAACAGGAGATGGGGGTCGCCAGTCATAATAGTAGATGGGGTCGTCAGTCATATAGCTTTTATGTAAAGTGGTTAAATGAACAAATCATGAATGATAGTGGAATAAGCCCCTTTTGGAATAAAACATTATATTTGTAACTACTTATTGTTTTTGTTTTAATGCGATATGCTGCATATGATTCCCATGTCCAAGGTGCACATAATCCTTTGAAATCCATTTTGGTCAAAAGTGGATTTAGCACCTTTCGGAATCATGCTCTTCAAATGAAGAGCTAATATGCAAATTTATGAAATTTATCTTCCCACAAATATGAACTCATAATAAAAATCATCATAAACATTAATAATTTACAAAACGATTTTACATGAATATCCCGTTTTTTCAACAAGCGCGCGAGCGAAAATTTTCTCGATCTGAAACTGGACATTTCATGCACTAGGGGAGACTGGGGTAATTATGGCCCCCCTTTTCACATTTCCTATTACTACCATTAAATGAAAAGTCCAATGATATTCTAATTATGTAA
>CALNVZ010003426.1:13755000-13765786 GCA_940671915.1 Paracentrotus lividus
CTAATATTGAGAAAATCGGCCTCGTGACACCCTCCACATTAAAGCCTTAGTTTGTGCGTTATTAGAACCAATCCTAGCCTAATTTCGCGCTTGTTATGAATAAAGTTGGCGAACATCTGACAAGTATCGGCCCTACTCCCTTAATTCTCTCGGCTTTCTTTTCTTCTTTTTCTCTCACTCTTTTTCTCTTCCTTTCTCCCTTTTTCTCCTCCTTTTTTTTTATCTTTTTTTTGGGGGCGGGGCGGGCCCAGCCCCCTGGATCCGCGCCTGCGTTCCCTAAATTACGCCCCTATGTAGATCTATTTGGCGACCTCCTTAAAATTCTGTCATTATGAGCTCCTCCATTAACTATAAATCGAATGGTGCCTCTACCTTAGGGCTTGCGATCATATTTTGGCGCCCCTAATAATAGATGACTTCATTGGGCGCCCTTAACATTCAAGATCCTTTCTTGAGCCCTAAATTAGATATACCAGTACCTACTGAATTTAATAGGTCCAGTTGCCGCCCAGGAGAAGTAGGGCTGCAGGTGAACAGCCACACATCTACACTGTTTAGTACAGGATCCTGATTGGACAATATACAGACACGCGTGATATAATCATTGCGCATATCGTATGAGGATAATTAGTTGACGTATTCAATTGAATTCATTATTACTTGCAGTTGAACGTATCAGTTGCATACGGATGCAAACTGTACATAATTGAGCGCTCTGATAATGGTCAATTAGTTGACGTATGCTATAATTATGAGAACGCGATGATCTCTTTGAACGCACGTGCTAAAGGTTTCTGTCCTCCGTGCGTTCCATAGTCGTAGCTACGGGTGCACGTGCCATCAACGTAGCCTGCCGTTGCATGTGCAATGCATGCACAGGTCGTTGCTCTAATCTTTTGCTAGGTTCTGCGTTTCTGTAGTAGGGTATTCGGAAAAACTTCTTGCACGTCGTACATGCAACGTGCCTCCGAAGCTACTTTTTGCGCTGCACGACTTTCCTACGAAATCCATCGTAGGGAGTTGCACGTCGAAGGTACAGCGAGTTGTGACCGCCGCATTAAAATGATGAGCGATTCTGCATTTGTTTTGTACGCAATTTTTCCAAATTTGTCATTATCTTTTAAAAGCGTCTTACCTCTTTTTGAGCTCAAAATATGACATGGAAAAAAAAAATATTTCAAACCACATTAAGTCATGGTCAGAATGACGATCAGAAATATGAGAAATAGGCATAGTCTGTGTTTAAAAACAGAAACAAAACAAATGGAGAATTTTTCTCCAAAATCTGGCATTTTAAAGCAATATCGCTAGCTTGAGAATCCCCTGAAAGAAAAACGAGATTTTTAAAATTGCCATAATTCTAACTTTTTGAATTGCTTCTCGCACTTTTTTTTTGTCTTATACACTGTTGCTCATAAAGTTTGATTTTTTAATGCTCCGGTCAGCCGGGAAAAGGGGCCCCTCAAAAAGTCAACAGAAAAAAAAATGGCATCATGGTTCTTAATTTCTAGAAAGAAAGAAAGAAAGAAAGAAGTATGGAAGAAGAGCCTCACATCAGGAAATAATACTTTTTGGTTCCAACTTTATGAGTATACTTGATTAGTAGGGGGGAATAGTTCTTCTTTGTAAATAAGTACATCCATGATTTAAGCGAGTCAGTAAACAATAATTTTGACTGGAGTTTACTTCCTCTACATGTATCATGTCTTTAATCATGGTAATAACTAGATATGTTATTTTCTTTACTGGCATAGTACCGAAGAGTCGTGTACTTTTTCGCTATTAAAAAAAAGAAGCTTTTTTAGTTTTAAAAATTAAGATTTCCTCTTTGAGATATACGGATATACTGATATTTTACCTCAACATGCAGGTATTCTTATTTTTTGTTTTTATCATTTTGTTTCATTCATTTATTTTGCTATTGAATCTATGTGACGTATATAGGCTCCTTCCTCCACTACATTTGAATGAAATACATACCATGAACTGGTCGATCAGATGACCGGCATCAGATGAGGGATCTAGATATTGTGTTTGGTTTGACAGAAAGGCAATAGTTAGGCCTTACTATGTACACAACCATGACAATGTACTTTCCAAATTAAAAAAAAAAACAACAACAACAAATGTCCAACTATTAGATTAATATTACGTATATCATCAACATTCATCAAATATATTAATTTTTTTACAACTAGGCATTGTTATGATTGCCAAAAAGCCCTTCATAATTTACACCACAACGTAAATTACCTTAAAGGAGAATGAAACCCTAGGATTCAGTTGAATTGTATATTTATGAAACAAAAAAAATCAAAGAAACAGATTAAAGAAAGTTTGAGAACAATTGAATAAATAATAAGAAAGTTATGTGCATTTGAATGTTTGTGATCACTAAACCATGGCAGATCCCACACTGCAACAGGCCCAAGATTGTGTTATTCACACCTAATGAACAAAAACTCTCCATATTCAGCATACCCCTAAAATTACCAAAAATACTCTTTTTCCTCATTCTAATGAGTATCAGAATCTTCACCCTTGATATATTTTTGTGAACCTGTAATACATGTGTCCTCCATGAAAGAATCTCGATCTTTTAACAGAATAAATAAAAAAGACAAATTTGAGTGACATATGTACAAAAGTAATGGGGAAGTTGTTCATGTATGACATCACACATCTTGGGTCTGTTGCACATGTGAGGATCCCCATAGCGGTAGTGATCACATAATATTAAATGCTCATAACTTTTTTATTATTTATCATTTTTTGCTCAAATTTTTAATTGATCAACCTCTTTGATTTTTTCTGTTTGTACATTTTTAATAATTCCTGGGTTTCCTTCCCCTTTAACTATGTCATTTTTTAAAAATGGATAATCTGACAATTATCTATTTTAAGATTGATATACTTATAACAAAACGTATTCTTTGTTAGATCGTTTATCTCGATGCCTTTTAACAACAAAATACATAAATAAACCTTTCTTCGAAATAGGTTTTTAATTAAAAAAAAGCAGATACATTTATATATAATAGAACTTTATAAATTTGTTTAAAGCTGTCGATCGATTAACTATACATTGTCCGTCTGTACTGCTGGTGGTAGATCGTCGTCTAGAGGAGAACCCGAGACCAAAGCAATCAGCCAGGAACATTCAAGATATTTGAAGTTTCGCCATGACTTAATTATCTCGGCAGATTTCGAGCAACGAATACAACAGAAAAACTTTTCGACTTAGGCACTTGTTAGATCAATTGTCTCAAGAAGGCAACTGTAGAATTTGGAATATTTGTGGGGGTATTTATGCATTTCATGAGCATAGGTTTGCGTGCCATAAGTAATGTTTAATAAAACATTATTCTATGATTTAAAATGATTAATATTATTATTGAGATTGTCACTCACAGCTGGCTTGCTTGTTTCAATACGTACATTTTAATTATTAGGACTATGTCGGGAGAAAAATAATAACTAATTGTAGTTAATTGAACACGCGCTTGTAATTACACCCAAATGCACATAAACACACGTTTGATCATAAGGCCTATGTCTTGGGTTAAACTATACAATTAATTTAAATTAATTGAACACGCACTTGTTATTACGCCCATAAGATATGAGAACAGGTTTTGTTGGATAAGTTTGTTATCAACATTATTAGGATTTCCGACACGATCCGTTGTTTTGTATCAGTCGGTGCCCTCATTTTTTTTTAATGAGAAGCAGAAAGCTTGTTAACTTCGGAAAGGATTATTATAGATTACAACTATCAGAAGTCAAAAGTAATGATTTGCCTGGTATTTGTTTTGTGTAAAAATAGGTTACAACGTATACACCGACCCAGATTTCGAGTCCAACCCATAGGTGTTAAAATACACCTTGAGAGACAGTGCTGAATTTTATTTGAACACGAAAATGCCAAATCCATAGAATATGTTGTTATTTGTGCTTATGGTATGATTACAATTCATCAATGAAACTTTATTTTTATCTGAAAAGGGGGTTTCTGTCAGATCTTTGTAAGGATGACTTGTTAGAGATATCATACCAATCTCACACAAAATCCAACACCAGGGAGCGTTTTCATGAAATGACCTGTCACGTTTTATCTCGACAAACTGTTTAAAAGCTACTGAAATGCTTGGCCGAGAGGCAAATTTGTCGGATAAAAATGCCCGACAAGTCCTTTGAGTAAATGCCCCCAGAAGTTTTAACACCAGCTCGGTGTTGCATCAGCGTTTTCACAGTGCAATCAATTATTTCCTTTCTGATGCCAGATCAAGTTTAGTTCGTATCAGGACAATTACCCCGGACAATTACCCCCGGACAACATACCCCGGACAATACACCCCGAGGGACAATTTACCCCGGACAATTACCCCCGGACAATTTACCCCCTGAGACAATACCCCCGAAACAATTACCCCCGGACAATTACCCCCGAGGACAATTACCCCGGACAATTACCCCCGAGGACAATTACCCCCCCCCGGACAATTACCCCCGAACAATTACCCCAAGGAAATTACCCTCGCACAATTAACCCCGAGGACAACTACCCCGAGGACAATTACGCTTGGACAGTTACCCCCGAGGACATTTACCCCGGACAGTTATCCCGGACAATCCCCCCCCCTTCCACCGGCAATTGATGTTGGAATCAAGCGGCGCCCATTGTGAGTCTCGCCGGTGTCGCAAGTTTTTTGAATATTTCCTACTTGATCTTATCTTAATGGCTTTCTCTTTCCCTTTCTCTTTTATACTTATCTTTCTCCTTTTTCTCTCTCTCTCGTCTCACTCTCTCTGTGTGTGTGTCTCTCTCTCTCACACACACACACTTTCTTATTTTTCCTTTTTTTCCTTTTTTCTTTCTTTCGTTTAATAAAATTTTAGTAATAATATCAATATTAAGCATTTATAATGCGCCGACTAATCTAGTAACTATTCAGTGGCGCAGCTAATATTATTACCCGGCTATAGCCATAGCTGCCCTTATAAAGGGCGCTTTAGCGCATTCGAGAATTTCTTCCTACCGTACCCAATTACCTTTCTTGGTAAAGTCTGACAAATTGCAGATTAATATCTTGCCAAAGGAGATTAGTGGAATGGACGGGATTCGAACCTCGTGATCGCCAGTCGGCCGACTTATCCATTCGACCACACCACCTCCTTGTTAACACCTTGTTAATTTATGGACTTTTATTAATTATGACCTTTATTGCCGCCCTTACAAACCATGGTTCAGACCAAGGTTTTATCCATTTGTCGTGAAATTAAACAAAAAATAATTAAAAATCATATCAGTTGGAATCAGTGATGAATCAGAAATATTCAACATGTATGATTATCATATGTATTTGTGTCCTTTCATGAATTTTGAAATTGTTGTTCTATGAAATAAAAGGTAATATGAGGGGCCCGTTTACATATTTTCTGATGCATATATGAGTACCCAAACGGGGGCTTGGGGCGCAAGCCCCCCCCCATTTTTTTTATGGCGCATAAGGTGAAAAAAGGGGGGAGGAAAAAAGCAAGGAAAAAAGAAAAATGAGAGAGAGCAAAGGAGAAAGAGAATTCATTATGATAAGATCAAGTAGAAAATAATTTTAGAAAACCTGCGACATGCACCGGGCGAGACCCACAATGGGCGCCGCTTATTCCAACATCAATGCTGTGAGGGGGGGGGGGTAATTGTCATCGGGGTAGTTGACCGGGTGTAACTCTCCGGGGGTAATTTGCCGGGGGGGGGGTAATTGTCCTCGGGGGGTATTGTCCTCAGGGGGTAATTGTCCGGGGGGTAATGTCCGGGGGTAATTATCCTCGCGGGGCTAATTGTCCGGGGGGTGATTGTCCAGGGGTAATTGTCTAGAACATGAAGAACACCACAATGAAGTCAACATCCCTCCAATTACATCCTCCGTTCACCAGAATATATCAGTACAGGCAATCACAGAGGTTCCTCCTGATTTGGTTCTAAAGGGAGACGAAGCAATCATCTCTGTTGGTCTCAAGTTCTCACCGTCTGGTCTGAGGTTTGACACACCTGTGAAGGTCACTTTACCACATTGCAGCACAGGTCATCCTCTACACATGGAACAACAGTAAGAACATATATAGGGTATATTTTTCTTTCAAAAACTAATTTGGACAAATTTAATGGACTATTAAACTTAGAGTGCCAGACCAATTTAATGGCGATAATTGTTGAATTCCTAATATTTGGTCCCATTTTTTTAACAGCAAGGTCAGTGGATTACAGGACTATCTCATTTGCAGGATGAACCTGGTTTATATATATACACAACAAAAAAGTAAGCCCCCCCCCCTAATGAAAATGATATAACTTTTGAACGGGCTTGTTTTGAGCATAATAATTTGGAGGGGGGGGGGGGGGGTTCTACACTTATTGAGTACCTTTTGTGAAAAAAATGACATCGAACCCCTGAGACATGCATGAGTGATCAACATTTAAAGCAAAAATGGACATTTTCAAAAGTCACAAGGGTCATTTTTTGGTCTGTAAAAATAACTATTTTTAAAATTTTGTCTTTACCTTGTGTTGAATTGGTTTGGTGGTTTTATCATCCAAAATTTGACCATCCAACACCAATCCCGATACATTTCATTATTTTTCATGGATGAGTGAGCTCAATTTTAAGAATAATGTTCTGGCCTCTAAAATGGTAAAATCCAACAATTTTATTTAAAGAATTGACATCGATGAGTGTTTAAAAAAAACTGCCAAATGATATGACTTAACACCTTTTGTTAAAAAGTTCCAGCATGTTGATTTTAGGTTTGTTTTTGTCTAGAAGTTGTACACAATGTCAATGGAGAGGAAATCAAAATTTTAACAAACTTGAAATTCGGTTTAATTTCATTGATGAAATCTGTTAATTCGACTGAGAGTTTTTTCCACGAAACTTGGCACACAACTTCATGGTGGTACTAACTAACAGGAACAGACGCTAAATTGAGAATCTGATAAAGCATGGAGTGGGGCCAAAGCTCGGAAATTTCTTCTTATTTGCATATTTTTTTAAAAATCTTCTGCTCAATGAAGCATGAAACACTGGACTTTTCGTGAAACTCAAATCAAATGAACTATCCAAGAAGGTCTGTGACAATTATCCTAAGTAAGCAATTGAATCTTAGTCCACAAACGAAAAATGGTATTTCACGTATCACGTGTTCATAGAAGCGTGAATTTTTGATAAAATGCCATAGCATGATTTGAAGAAAAATAATATTTGACATACATAATAGTAAAAATTTGGTGATAAAATGATTTTCATTACACAAAAGGGAACAATACTTACCTAATAAATTTGAAAATATTCTTTTTTGTTTTTTATTAAGTGTTCATTCAACCGCGAATTGATTGATATCATTTAAAACACTCTTCCAGATTGCATATTCCGTCATAATCAATAACTTTTTAAAGTAAAAATTCGTAAAATATGCAGCTTTTGCAAACTTTACCTCATGTTCATCCAACCGTGAAATTTAAAGATGCACGTTCCTCGTAGTGTAGAGGGAGTTCAAAGTACGTACGCGGTAACGAATTTTGCAAGCTGCCCATTCATACCAACGATGTGCGACTCTTACGCAGTGGTCCAAAAACCGAAAGCTAGAACGCCCGAACGATTGCCGAAGTCATGAGCCAATATGTTATCGGCATTGATTCGACTGCTCGCATGCTCGGATGCAAACAATATGAGAGAACAGCTTGTCCCCGCCTCTGCAAGCGAGAAGGTCGCTATCATACATATCGAGATCCGAGCACTATACACACACACACACACACACACACACACACACACACACACACACACGCTTGTACGCTAATCGAACTCACGTGCAGCGCGATCGCGATTGGCTGGCGTGTGTTTGCATAAAACCGTATGCAAATTAAGCAATGCTCTTCGCGAATAGTTCGTGGAACAATGGCGGCTTGCAAACAGATCGCATCTTCAGTCCTCGTTTTAGCTTAGCAATGCTCGTGCAGGATCGCCTTTAATGCAAAAGTCATTTGGTGTGCTAGAAATTGAGTGCAACAAGCCTTTTGAACATATCTTTTGATTGAAAAGTTTGAATTTGTTCCGATGTTATTGGATTAAAGTTATGAAACTAACCTTGTGACTTTTGAAAAGTGACATTTTTGCCTTTTGACTGAGCTCATTGAAGCATGACGAAATGAATTTCAGTAACATTTACTAAAATGGAAGCTGATAAAATTACCTACAAGCACATGTAATCAAATTTGTAAAATTCGTCTTGGTTAAATAGTTATACCTTTTTGATTAGGGGGGACTTACTTTTTTTGTTGTGTATATTTAAAACAATATCACTCCAATTCATTCTTACAGGAACGCTTAATGTCTGAAGAAATCAGTACCCATTCACTAAAAATCTTGATCCCTATTGGTGACACATGATTATTCTTTATAGATCAATCTCGGGTTGTATTTTCTCTTTTGTCTTCAATTGCCACATAACTTTTTACAGCGATACCCACTTCAAGCAAAGCGATTCCACGATCTGTTGTCAGACAACAAAACCTTGACCTGTTCATCGATCATTTCTCAGATTGGTGGATCGTTGCTCAACTGAAGGCATTGAGTGACAGCTTATACAAAACTAACTTCATTGGAAAGCGTTTGATATGCACTCCTTACAGACCAATATCGATACCACGAAACGAAGAGAGGTTCATTTTCCTTTGCCTGAGAGACGATTTGAACGGAGCACCAGAGGTATATTCAATCTGATAAATTAATGCATTGAATGTGACACGTAATGCATTTGTACCAATACATTTTGGGATTACACCTTTTATTAAATGAAACTAAAAATGATACGATGGCCAGATTTACCAATCCGTCGTATAGGTCTTTAGCAAAATGGGATAAAAGATTAGAAAATAATATATAGTAAGTTGCTTGAATTCGTTTCCGTTTAAATGCGTTGACTGTAAAAAGAATAATTCCAGACCAAGAAATATACCGTGCATATGCGGTTGAGAGACAACGAAGTACATGAAGTAGAGCCGGTGACTTATTTTATGACAAAAATGACAACAAGAAAATTGTGTTTAATTTGTTGGTGCCGTCATGAACTTTGAAAAATGTGTTTAATTTGCTCTCTTTATAGGAACCAATACCGGACTATCGAGGCGGTGTATCCAAAGAGACAGTACATGGTTAGATGGGGCTCAGGGCATCTTACGTTCACGTACACTGCTGAAGAGAAGCAAGTGGAACGCAAGGCAGGTCCCTCTATGTTAAAATTATATAATTATTATAATATAATGTTCTGAGCCGTTATAAAAGAAATTGCTTTCATTCAGATTGTTGTACATGTGCACCCATATTCCCATCAATAAACCCAGTAGACCTACTGCATTCTCCAGGTCGAAAATTACAAGATCATGAAACATTATATTCAGATAATAGTGAAGTACGATGTGCCATTTTTTTTTTTTTGCAAAGTTATCTTGTGTACATAATCTTGTGTATCATCGAATTTCTGAATGAGGCAGAGGGATAATATAAGAGCGAGAGCAAGATGGAAACAGGAAGATAGGAACAGTACACAGGTACCCTCTCAGGCCGTTATACTTGAAAGATAATATCATTATAGGAACAATATAATTAAGGGATTTATAGGGTAAAGCTCGTTGTTCTGAAGATCATTTGTATGAAGGTTCGATGTTGCGAAGGCTCGTTTATCCGAAAATGAAATCGGGGTTCAACGTTACGAAAATTCATTTGTCTGAACGTTCATTCTTCCAAACCTGGAGTAAGGTTCATTCGTCCGAAAATGAAATAGGACATACTATTACCAAAGTTTCAGGCCAGTTTTAACGAAAATATCACGTTCTCTCCAAATTTAGATTATGGAAGAATGCAGGTTTTACCATTTGACGAACCACTGCATGGATTTCATCTTTGATCCACAAAGACTTGACAAATCGGTTACTGACAAGTCACTCGTTCGGGTCTCTTTCGTCTTGAGGAGGAGATCAATATTCACCTACCGTTCCGGGGTAAATGAATTCTGGTCTAATTACAAAATTCATTTGATATTATTTTTTCAAGCATACACTGGTTGACTTATCTACACTGTCCGTCATAAACGTGGAATATTTTTTTTGCCGCTCTAGCAACATGATTTTTTTTTCCGGCTCTAATGTCTTGAAAATGTTTGTCCTGCTTTTACTTTTCAGGACCCTGGCTAAATTTTTTTTTCCTCTATTAACTATGGTTACCATTTACAACCTTGATGACAAGGTTGTAAATGGTGACTATAGTTAATATTTTATATTGATTTATGTTAAGCTGAGATTTTACAATACAATTTTGAGAAGATAGAAATTTGCATGGTGTAAAAATGAATAAGATCAAATTTGAACCCCAACCAAAATAAATTTTTACCCCTCCCCTAGACAAAAGAGTCTAGGCTGTAACCATAAAACTAGATTTAATTTTAAGAACAATATCAACTCTACACCTCACACGTGTTTTCGTGTGGTAGACTGAGGAGGCCATGGTGGGTCGCGTAAACAAAAAGGGGCCCCAAAAATCAGAAAAATGACCAAAAAATGGCCATCTTGGGGGGTTGACAAACTTTTTTTCTTTTAAAAGAGTGATAATCTAACATGTCCGGGTTTTTTTTTACTCGTTAGTCAGGAGTACTGGAACATGATAGTGAGTTTCTGATCCTTCACGATTGCTCAAGGTCCGTTTGATCCGAGACGTGGACATCTACTGGGATGCAA
>CALNVZ010003426.1:13770646-13781339 GCA_940671915.1 Paracentrotus lividus
ATCAAAGATCTTTCCAGGCGAGAAATACTTCGATCTGTGCATCCATCTTGGCTATCGTTATAATGAGGGGAGAGACATTTTTGTAAAGTGTGGCAATGATTATCAGAAATCATTGATGAATGTTCTGATAAACAATCGTACTGAATGTGATCATCGTGACAAACTGAAAGCTGCTCTTACTGCATCAGATGTTGGAGGCATATTCAACGATATTTTCCAGAACTAAGAAGATTGCCACCGGGAACGCCTTATTTGTAGTACTACATTAAAATTTGACCTATGGAATTATACTTAGTATATGAACGTGATGGCGTAATGAGCGTAGTATTTAACGCTGTTCTGAGGTTTTCCTGGAATAATATAGCTGTGCTTATCAAGTACACAGGATATACTTATGAAGTATTGTAATACAAATTGAGGAAGTAATGATGAGTCTTCGTTATGAGTACGTCAAATAGTGGTCTTATTTTGGGAATTGTATTGCAACATCGAAGAAGTCTGAACTATCTGTTTTTTGTTCGTATTGGACATTTTCTTTGCTTACATTGCTTATATGAAATTAAGAACTTCGTGGCCAAACATCGAAACAAATGTATTAATGAATAATGGATGAACATCAAACCAGAATATAGATCAAGATGATTTTCTTCAACATTCCATAATTGTCTTTCAGCCAGTTATGGAATTTGTTAATTCTTGGGAAGAGGAGACTTGCACTGTGTAGAAATCTGCAAAATTATTATTTATTTGAATCACCGTATTGTCAGACACTGTTGCCTCACAAAAAAATATATATATATTCCTTCGCCGTATGCATATGCACTTATCAAAAATTTCAAGTGAGAAAAAAAAAATTCTTTTTAAAGCCAATTGCCTCTTTGTAGTTGATATACTCAGGGAAATTTGAAAACTCTTTTCTTCTCCTATCATTTTTATCGTCATCACTGATTATCACAGGTTTGCACAAGTCTCCTCTCCTCAGGTCGGCTGTTTGGAATGTATTAATATTAACCTTTTACATTCAATCGATATGGATTTTTTTTTGCCATGTATATTTCTATTCTTACAGCAACTTGTGCATTGTATGTTCACACTTTTGTCTTTACAGTAATCCATTTATCAATTATCTATTGTGCTTATAAATATGTTAATATTAATACTCCAGCTACTGTTCTATTTCGTGTATGATTGTCAATATTGAAATCATGTTTGTAAATCATTTTAATCTACTGGACACAAACTTTTATTTTGAATGTATAATTTTCGTGTTGGTTTTGTAAAGACAGGTAGAATCAAGTGAACCTAGTAAGTCTTTTCAATCAGTAATCGAAATATTTATTTTGTACAACAGGCCGTATGCATAAAAGCAAATAATTTTTTCATTATTACGTGATGTGATGTTTGCGCCATCGTTATACAAAAGGTCTCTATTATTCTATCTTTCGAAAATAAAATGTAATCGCGTTTAATTGAATTGATTTCAAAAGTAAATAAGGAACTCATGTACACTGCCCTCCAAAAGTTTGGGTACACCTGATGTTGGCTCTGTTTTGGATCATTTTGAGGCATTTTATGTCCAGTATTTCAGTCAAATGATGTTTAAGTACAAAAAATACATTTTGCAACCAAAATACTTCACGATTACCACGCCAAGTCTCATTGGAATTTAGAAATTCCTCAAAAATATGCAAAAAGTGCAAAAACGTTATTTTACACCAATTTATTCAATTATTGAAAAAAGAGGATATCTCGGCTAATAATGGTCCGATCAATGTAAAAGTTTGCATGGATGTTGAGGCATATGTAACACATAACCCTATACTGTTTGTTTGTATTTTGAGACAACGCTTTATTAATTATGCAAATTTATGCAAATTAACGGTCTATTTTTAGAAATTTATCAATATTTTGTTTTAAAAATTGTTTTGAAGTCCCATTTTTTTGTTAAAAGTTTCTGAGTATAATAGTCAACAATATTTTGATTGAAAAGTTGGACTTTCACATGAATTCCTTTGTATTATTTTGTTTTATCACTTTCTATTGTCTTCGATTATTTTTATTTTTATGTATTTCTTAATGTTTTTGGCTCTTCTCTGTTTCTGCAATGAAAGCAAAACATTATCTTACATTCTATTTAGGTCTGGCATGCAATAATGCAATGTTGTATCACCTAACAACACAATGGGCAGTGTTCTTAGAACAATAGGTGCACTACGCTTTAAAGGAAAAAGTCACCCAAAGGCATATTTGGGATTGGCAGCGGTTGCGCAGCAGTCATGGATGTTTTATAGTTGGTTAAATTGGCCGAGACCCCTCCCCAAGTCAAAACAGTCATAATTCAATTCAGTCTTTATATAAAAAGTTATTAAGTAAGGAGCCATTGTTTTGACGTGTAATAAGGAAAATTTTAAAATATCAAAAATTCAATTATTGCCCATTTGTGTACTGAATGCACCATTCACCTGAATTGCTCTACAACACTCTTAATTGCATCAAAAAGGCTTTAAGCATTATTTTGGATATCTCGAAATCACTCAAGGTACATTTCAGAAACATAAAAAAGCCATAAACATTGCAAAATACATAAAAATAAAAACAATCAAAAACAATAGAAAGTAATAAAACAAAAGAATACAAAGAAATTCAAAGGAATTCATGAGAAAGACCAACTTTTTAATCATAATTTTGTTGATTATTATACTCAGCAACTTTTTAAAAAAAAATGGGATTCATAGCAATTTTTTAAACAAAGTATTGATAAACTTCTAAAAATAGACCTTTAATTTGCATAAATTTGCATAATTAATGAAGTGTTGTCTCAAAATAAAAACAAAGAGTAAAGGGTTATATTTTACATGTGCCTCAACATCCATGCAAAATTTTACATTGATCGGACCATTATTAGCCGAGATATCGTCTTTTTGTTTCAATAATTGAATGAATTAGTGCAAAATCACGTTTTTGCACTTTTTGCATAATTTTAAGGAATTTCTAAATTCCAATGAGACTTAGCGTGGTAATCGTGAAGTATATTGGTTGCATAATGTATTTTTGTACTTAAACATCATTTGGACTGTAATACTAGACATAAAATGCCTCAAAATGAACCAAAAGAGAGCTGACATTAGGTTGTACCCAAACTTTTGGAGGGCAGTGTATATAAGTAAATTTCTTGTTAAATGAAATTACTTTTTTATGCATCCGGCCAAATAGGCTTTAGCCAATTTAGATGAAAAGTATGAGTTGAATTCATTATGCTTTTCATGGGTAAAATCTGATACACTTTAAAAACTTTTTTTGTTTTGCTAATTTTTGATTATTGTTTACCTTTGTGATGTTTGAAAAAAATGGCAAATTAACTGCAACAGGTATACTTCCTGAAAAGGACTAGGCTATAGCTTGGGGAAATATTTCCGATTACAAATGACCAGGCTATATTATCCATATATTTTCCATTACACATTATAATAAACATCACGGGAGCAGTAATAAAGACCATGATTACTGTTTTGGCAAAGAAAATTTTGATTAAATTTTTACAGTGTATCATAGGGAAAACCTTTTCTGCTCTTTACAACATGTGTTGAATTGTGTTGATTATTAGGTGGTCTGTCTGTGACAGATCACCTCTTAATTTCGTCAGAATTTTCTTTTTTATTAGGTGGTCTGTCTGTGACAGATCACCTCTTAATTTTGTCAGAATTTTCTTTCTTTATTTTTATAGTCAATATTTTGTCCGCACGATATCTCAAAATCGGCCGAGTCAATTTCAATTAATTTAATGTCACTTATGGATGTCACTCTGGAAACGTGCAGCGAAACTTTTCAAGGTCATCAAGGTCACGTGACGTCATCCAGACGCCATTTTGTAAAATTTCATTAACAATCATAACTTCATGACCAATGACTGAAAATGACTCATATTTACATGACATAAACTTCACATGACCCTTGACCTTAGCATACCACCAAAGGTCACCTAAGGGTCATGACGTGCGCGTACGCGTACGTCAAAATTTCAAAATGCCCTAAATCACCTAGTATCAAGTTTGCATACGTTTTAGGCAATTTCCAGCATTTCAAAATTTTGCGCGCGCGCATGGGTGCGCACGCGTCATTGCGCGTTTTACTATAACGCAGCCTTCGATCGCCATTTTTCATTATGCCATCTAATAGAGCATTAAATTCTGAACATTTTGATACCATTTTCAACTTGATACGACCGATAATAAGGAAACTACAGCCCGTCAAACTTTTCCGCGCGCGTGCGCGCATTTCCTCTTCATAGGCCAAATATGGGCAAAAAAATGCCTTTACAAAATTCGCTATAGCTCAAAATAGTCCACGAACACAGAAATTTTTTTCAATGAACATGTTCAATATGAGTTGGAAACATGATTTCATGGGCTGTTTACCCATTATAAACATTATGACGTCATTAAAATAGCGCCAAAACTCAAAATTTAGTTTTTTTTTAAAATGACGTCATAAAATTTATGCTTATTTGATTCCAACTCTGTAAATATTGGTCGATTTTCGCCCAAATTTCAATATGTTGTAGCTGAGGATATACGCTTTTGGCTTGTGACCTTAATTTTTCATTTAAACAAATGCATCATTGTCAAAAATGGCAATATATGAAGGCATGTCATTTTTGCTCATTTTGCACGCAATCTCTATACGAAGCACTCTTGGTTGAAACATAAAACTGCAAGCCCTCCTGAAATGACCATTCCCTCCGTCATTTCTGCTTCATTTTCTCTTAAATTTTGATAGGTTGTAGGCAAGGAAATTCTCTTAAAACTATCATATGTTTTTTTAAATCAGACTCCGGAATCATGACTTAATAAACTTGCCGTACTTGAAATGTTTTTGCCGTCTGGAATTTTTCGTTTTACGTGTAATCCTTCATAGGATTTTAGCTCAATCGGTAAGGCGTCTGACTCGTAATCAAAAGACCGTGGCTCGCGTGGGTTCGAGTCTGTGTGTGTCTACATATTTTTTTTTTTTTTTTTTTTTTTCATTGTAATGTCTTCCTCGGTATATTTCAACACACAACAATAGCCAATAATGTAATAAAAATAAATTTTACTTTTTATATTAGTCAAAATGCAATTTTTAGTAGTTTATGTACACAACCCTATTGAGGATAACTATTGCTTTGTACTGAGCGCATTATATCACATCGGTGCATTTCCTCTTTGTTTCATCTTTTCTATACCATCTTTTACGTATTTCTTTGATTCTATTATTCTATCATTGATCATATTATCAATGTAAATAAATATCAATCAATATCAATCAATATCAATATAGTGGGGTTCCTTGTCTATGTAAATTTTCATTTTCATTTCGGATTGATGTAAAAGTTTGATTTTTAGTACCACATTGAAGGTTATGATATGGAGAACAATATTGGTTCGAGTGGCAAGCATGTACCATAAAAAATTCAAAATGGCCGCCAAAATTCAAAATGGCCGCCAAATTCAATGCTTTTTGCATTCAGAGTCATGTTTTTTGTAGTACTGAGTCTAAAATGAGGATCTTTCTTCCTACATCTATGTTTCCAAGTGTCAGGAATTGAATAAAAATGAAATAAAACATGATTGGAGCCTTTCTTCATTTCAAAATGGCCGCCAAAATCCAAAATGGCTGCCATTTTCAAGGTTTTTGCTTCCCACGCCATATCTTTTGCAGTATTGAGTCTAAAATGATGATTTTTCTTCCTACATCTATGTTTTCATGTGTCAGTAATTGAATAAAAATGAAATAAAACATGATCGGAGCCTTTCTTCATTTCAAAATGGCCGCCAAAATCCAAAATGGCTCCTATTTTCAAAATCCAAAATGGCTCCTATTTTCAAAATCCAAAATGGCTCCTATTTTCAAAGAATTTTGCATTCCACGCCATATCTTTTGTACTACTGTCTCCAAAAGGTGGATTATTCTTTCTACATCTATGTTTCAGTGTGTCAGGAATTGAATAAATATGAAATAAAACATGATCGGAGCCTTTCTTCATTTTAAAATGGCCGCCCAAATCCAAAATGACTGCCATTTCCAAAGTATTTTCCATTTCATGCCATATCTTTTGTACTACTGTCTCCAAAAAGAGGATTTTTCTTTCTCCACCTATGTTTCCGTGTGTCAGAAATTGAATAAAAATGAAATAAAACATGAGCGTAACCTTACTTCATTTCAAAATGGCCGCCAAAATCTAAGATGGCTGCCATTTTCAAGGTTTTTTGCCGAAAAGAGTCTATGGAACATGCTACCCCCCCCCCCACAACTCAGGGGATCAACCATAAACGTATGCTCGTTCCGGATTCTTAGAGATATACATGTACCTATTGGTAGGTGGATCCGTGTGAAAATTACCCCCTATTTCAAGGTTTTGAAAGGGAAGCTGCATCGAAATTACCCCCCCCCCCCCAATTACAGGTTTTTGCAGGGGGACCCACCAAAATTAACCCCTTTTCACAGGCTTTTGGACCATATTTGGGACCCTATTACAGGATATGTCCTCAAAGATTAGAAAACTAACCCTAATTTGAAAATAGGTCGGGGAAAAATTGATAAAAGACCCTTATTTCAATGATATCTTTGGGTTTTTCCCCCTACATGAGCCTTTCATAATTATAAACCCCTTTCCCGGGGAAATCGGGAACAAGCATACGTACGTGTATGGTTGACCTCCTGAATGGGTTGGGGGGGGGGGGGGCTTGGAACATGCATCAGCAGGAGATTCCCACATCTTCTAGTCTAATGTTACCATGGCTTCATTGTGTTTCTCAAAACGATTTCCATTGCTCAGCAGCACCTCTATCCAGCCAGAAAATGTCCCATTGGAAAATCGGGAGAATATATCCCCCAACTCCCTATCCCTGCATTGCCAAGTTCAGGGTCAAGCCAAAGGGAAAAGTAAAATACAAGAAAAACACAATAATAATAATAATAATAGTTACATTTATACAGTGCGTCCCAGATAAAAGTATACCCAACTTTGAGAGACTCATATTAAAATTGTATAACTTATGTGTAATTAATTTTAATTTCATGACAAAGAGTAACTCATATTCTATCTAATAATACCAAAATCATACCGATACTGTCATGGATGACTGTCACTCAAGTTTTTAAAAACATTGGTCAAAAGTGATCTGTACAAAGTTGTCTGAGAAGCAGCCCTGGCCTTCTGATCATTCATTGTTTTTTTTTAGGTCACCCTTCCTGAGTCCATTCATTAGGCACAAAGGATTACTTGATCTATTGAAATGCAAGGGCTGCTTTTGCTCAAACTTGGGACAGGGCACTTTTTACGCTCGTTTTTTAAAGCCCAACTGCTTAGTCATCCGTCACAAGACAGGTATAAGTTTGGCATCATTGAAAAGCATATGAGTTGCTCTTTATCATGATATAATATTTCAAGGTCTCACAAGCTATAATATTTTAATATGAGGCTCTCAAAGTTGGGTATACTTTTTTCTGGGACGCACTGTATAGCGCTTAATACAGATATCCACCTTGGTGTTTCTCAGCGCTTACAGTGTTAACTAATTATTACCCGGTTTAGCTAGGCTACCCCGAAAGGTGCTCACAGCATTCAAGGAATTGCTTCCTTCCGGTACCCATTCACCTCACTTGGGTCAAGTACGGCAAATTTGCAGGTTGACACCTTGCCGAAGGATGCTAGTGGTATATGGACGGGATTCGAACCGCATACCTTGTGATCGTAAGTTCGCCGACTTATCCACTCGACCACGCCACTCCCAAGAGCGTAATGACTGCTCTATAAGGTTGGCGGAAGAAGTCGGATCTTGGATATGTATCTCCAATATTTTCATGTGTGTCTGTGACTGTGTGCTACTCTGACCTTGCTTGAGGGCTACATTTTGCACATTGTATTTTGTAATGTACCTTCCTGACCAAGTAGGAAAGGTACAGGGACATAACATTCCATAAAGAGGATGTTCCTCATGATGAGGGAATACTCGTTATGGTTCCCATCTGTGAACTCCTCATCGACGCAGCTGATTTCTGGGACAAATTAGGCTTCTCTGTGACACCAATAATGCTAGGTTCTAGGACAATTACCCCCTGCCTGGACCAATTCCCGGCACAATTACCCCCGACAATTACCCCCGGACATCCCGAGACATTACCCCCCGGACAATTACCCCCCGGACAATTACCCCCGAGCAATTACCCCGAGAAAATACCCCCCGGACAATTACCCCCGGACAATTACCCCCCCTAGGACAATTACCCCCCGGACAATACCCCCCCGGACAATTACCCCCGGACAATTCCCCATACACATTACCCCCAGACAATTACCCCCGGACAATTACCCCCGGACAATTACCCCCTAGGACAATTACCCCCCGAGGACAATTACCCCCGAACAATTACCCCCCGGACAATTACCCCCCGAGGACAATTACCCCCCGGCCAATACCCCGGAGAGTTACACCTGGAGGGCATTTCATCAAAGGACTGTCGGACATTTTATCCGACAAATTTGCCTCCAGCCAATCAGATGCAAGCATTTCAGTAGCTTATCACAGTTTGTCGGATAAAACGTCCGACAAGTCCTTTCATGAAACGCCCTCCCGATCAACTACCCCGACGACAATTACCCCTCACAGGCATTGATGTTGGAATCAAGCGGCGCCCATTGTGGTCTCGCCCGATGTCGCAGGTTTTCCAATTATTTTCTACTTGATTTATCATAATGAATATCTCTTTCTCTTCATATTTCTCTTTCTCCTTTGCTCTCTCTCACTTCCTTCTTTTTTCCTTGCTTTTTTCTTTCCCCCCCCCCTCTCACCATCTGCGCCATGAAAAAAATGGGGGGGGGCTTGAGCCCCAAGCCCCCCCCCCCTCTTGGATACTCATATATGCATCAGAAAATATGTAACGGCCCTCATATACCTTTATTTCCATAAGCACAATTTGAACATTCATGAAAGGACACAAATACACATAATAATCACACATGTTGAATATCTCTGATTACTCTGATTCCAACTGATATGATTTTTAATTATTTTTTTGTTTAATTTCACGAAAAAATGGATAAAACCTTGGTCTGAACCCATGGTTTCTAAGGTGGCAATAAAGGTCATAATTAATAACTCCATAAAATTAACAAATTAAGTGAAAATATAACTAAGGCTTAATATCCAATTATATATAAAATAAGGTTAATCGTAAAATTAATATCATACATAAGTTTTTCGTTATGGCCCAGATGACCACCAATAGAAACCATGGTTTCGGACCCACGTATTTTGCTGAATCTACCGTTTGGGAATATGAGGGCCAGTTTACATATTTTCTGATGCATAATATGTGTATCAAAACGGGGCTTGGGGTGCAAGCGCCCCTCCTCATTTTTCATGGCGAGAAGGCGCCGCTAAACAAAACAAAAAAGGGGAAGGAGGGGTGGAGGTGGTGTGGTCGAATGGATAAGTTCGGCGGACTGACGATCACAAGGTACGCGGTTCGAATCCCGTCCATTCCACTAATGTCCTTTGGCAAGATATTAATCTGCAATTTGCCAGACTTGACCTAGTAAGGAAAATGGGTACCGGTAGGAAGAAATTCCCTCGAATGGGCTAAAGCGCCCTTTATATAAGGGTAGCTTTTACTCCACTCCAAATTTTATTGTCCGAACAAAGATGACCGGATATTTTGTTTGCCCCTTTCTCGTGGGCCCGGCAGCCGATGAGCAGCGCCAGAAGAAGCTATGGCTATAACCGGGTAATAATATTAGCTGCGCCACTGAATAGTTTACTAGATTGGTCGGCGCATTATAAAATGCTTAAATATTGATATTATTATTAAATTATTAATATAAAGGAAAGGAAAAAAAGGAAAAAAAGGAAAATAAGAAAGTGTGTGTAGAGAGAGAGAGAGATGAGAAAAGGAAAATAATATAAAGGAGAAAGGGAAAGAGAAAGCCATTAAGATAAGATCAAGTAGAAAAATTACCGAAAACTTGCGACAAACCAGGCGAGACTCACTATAATGCGCCGCTTGATTCCAACATCATTTGCCGGTGGAAGGGGGGGGGGGTAACTGTCCGGGGTAAATGTCCTCGGGGTAATTGTCCGGGGTAAATGTCCTTGGGGGTAATTTCCTTGGGTATTGTTCGGGGGTTAATTGTTCGGGGGTAATTGTTCGGGGGTAATTGTCCTTCGGGTTAATTGTCCTCGGGGGTAATTTTCCTTGGGGTAATTGTTCGGGGTTAATTGTTCGGGGGGTAATGTCCTTCGGGGTAATTGTCTGGGGTAGTTGTTCCTGATACGAAAATATAAAAAGAAAAGAGAAGAGAATTCATTAAGATATAGATCGAGTAGAAAATAATCGAAAACCTGCGATCGAGACTCACAATGGGCGCCACTTGATTCCAACATCAATGCCTGTGAGGGTAATTGTCCGGGGGTAATGTCCTCGAGGGTAATTGTCCGGGGGTAATTGTCCGGAGGGTAAATTGTCCTCGGGGTATTTGTCCTCAGGGGTATTGTCTGCCATGGGGGGTAATTGTCCGGGGGTAATTGTCCGGGGTAATTGTCCGGGGGGTAATTGTCCTCGGGGGTAATTGTCCTCAGGGGGTAATTGTCCGGGGGTAATTGTCCGGGGGGTAATTGTCCTGGCGGTAATTGTCCGGGGGGTAGTTGTCCGGGGT
>CALNVZ010003426.1:13781364-13794594 GCA_940671915.1 Paracentrotus lividus
ATTACCCCCTGGACAATTACCCCCGACAATTACCCCGGACAATTACCCCCGAGGACAATTACCCCCCGGACAATTACCCCGCGACAATTACCCCCCGAGACAATTACCCCCGAGGACAATTACCCCCCGGACAATTACCCCCGGACAATTACCCCCCTAGGACAATTACCCCCGGCACATTACCCCCCGGACAATTACCCCCGACAATTACCCCCGGACAATTACCCCCAGACAATTACCCCCGGACAATTACCCCGGACAATTACCCCCTAGGACAATTACCCCCCGAGGACAATTACCCCCGAACAATTACCCCCCGGACAATTACCCCCGAGACAATTACCCCCCGGCCAATTACCCCGGAGAGTTACACACTGGAGGGCATTTCACAAAGGACTTGTCGGACATTTTATCCGACAAATTTGCTCTCAGCCAATCAGATGCAAGCATTTCAGTAGCTTATCACAGTTTGTCGGATAAAACGTCCGACAAGTCCTTTCATGAAACGCCCTCCCGATCAACTACCCCCGACGACAATTACCCCCTCACAGGCATTGATGTTGGAATCAAGCGGCGCCCATTGTGGGTCTCGCCCGATGTCGCAGGTTTTCCAATTATTTTCTACTTGATTTTATCATAATGAATATCTCTTTCTCTTTCATATTTCTCTTTCTCCTTTGCTCTCTCTCACTTCCTTCTTTTTCCTTGCTTTTTTCTTCCCCCCCCCCTCTCACCATCTGCGCCATGAAAAAAATGGGGGGGGGGCTTGAGCCCCAAGCCCCCCCCCCCCGTTTGGATACTCATATATGCATCAGAAATATGTAAACGGGCCCTCATATTACCTTTTATTTCCATAGAACAACAATTTGAACATTCATGAAAGGACACCAAATACACATAATAATCACACATGTTGAATATCTCTGATTCATCTCTGATTCCAACTGATATGATTTTTAATTATTTTTTGTTTAATTTCACGAAAAAATGGGATAAAACCTTGGTCTGAACCCATGGTTTCTAAGGGTGGCAATAAAGGTCATAATTAATAACTCCATAAATTAACAAATTAAGTGAAATATTAACTAAAGCTTAATTCAATTTATATAAAAATAAGGTTAATCGTAAAATTAATATCATACATAAGTTTTTCGTTATGGCCCAGATGACCACCAATAGAAACCATGGTTTCGGACCACGTATTGCTGAATCTACCGTTGGGAATATGAGGGCCAGTTACATATTTTCTGATGCATATAATGTGTATCCAAACGGGGCTGGGGTGCAAGCGCCCCTCCCATTTTTCATGGCGCAGAAGGCGCCGCTAAACAAAACAAAAAAGAGGGAAGGAGGGGGTGGAGGTGGTGTGGTCGAATGGATAAGTCGGCGGACTGACGATCACAAGGTACGCGGTTCGAATCCCGTCCATTCCACTAATGTCCTTTGGCAAGATATTAATCTGCAATTTGCCAGACTTGACCTAGTAAGGAAAATGGGTACCGGTAGGAAGAAATTCCTCGAATGGGCTAAAGCGCCCCTTTATAAGGGTAGCTTTTACTCCACTCCAAAATTTTATTGTCGAACAAAGATGACCGGATATTTGTTTGCCCCTTTCTCGTGGGCCCGGCAGCCGATGAGCAGCGCCAGAAGAAGCTATGGCTATACCGGGGTAATAATATTAGCTGCGCCACTGAATAGTTTACTAGAATTGGTCGGCGCATTATAAATGCTTAATATTGATATTATTATTAAATTATTATTAAAGGAAAGGAAGAAAAAAGGAAAAAAAGGAAAATAAGAAAGTGTGTGTTGAGAGAGAGAGAGATAGAGAAAAGGAGAAAGATAAATATAAAAAGAGAAAGGGAAAGAGAAAGCCATTAAGATAAGATCAAGTAGAAATAATTCGAAAAACTTGCGACACCAGGCGAGACTCACTATAAGCGCCGCTTGATTCCAACATCAATTGCCGGTGGAAGGGGGGGGGGGGTAACTGTCGCGGGGTAAATGTCCTTCGGGGTAATTGTCCGGGGTAATGTCCTTGGGGGTAATTTTCCTTGGGTAATTGTTCGGGGGTTAATTGTTCGGGGGGTAATTGTTCCGGGGTAATTGTCCTTCGGGGTTAATTGTCCTCGGGGGGTAATTTTCCTTGGGGTAATTGTTCGGGGTTAATTGTTCGGGGGGTAATTGTCCTTCGGGGTAATTGTCCTGGGGTAGTTGTCCTGATACGAAATATAAAAGAGAAGAGAAAGAGAATTCATTAAGATAAGATCGAGTAGAAAATAATTCGAAAACCTGCGATCGAGAACTCACAATGGGCGCCACTTGATTCCAACATCAATGCCTGTGAGGGTAATTGTCCGGGGTAATGTCCTCGAGGGTAATGTCCGGGGGTATTGTCCGGAGGGTAATTGTCCTCGGGGGTAATTGTCCTCAGGGGTAATTGTCTGCATGGGGGGTAATTGTCCGGGGGTAATTGTCCGGGGTAATTGTCCGGGGGGTAATTGTCCTCGGGGGTAATTGTCCTCAGGGGGTAATTGTCCGGGGGTAATTGTCCGGGGGTAATTGTCCTGGGGGTAATTGTCCGGGGGTAGTGTGTCCGGGGGTAATTGTCCGGGGGGGTAATTGTCCTGATACGATTAATGCTACCTACTCCTTGAATGCATTATGAGCTTGATCGATGAATAAAGATAACAGGTGATTGCTCCGGGTGATTGCTCTGGATGATTGCTCCAGTTTATTGCCTAATGATCATTCACAAAACTCTACTTTGAAGCTATCAAGTATCATCTGGTATATGGATGGACCGGTTGGTCATTAGTGTATGTTAAAGAAGAGAGGGGACAAAGACACTCCCTTGAGGTAGGCAATTTCTTCTGGTGCGCCATTTACTGTGACTCCATTGAGTTCTACAAAGAAGCGCCTATTGGACAGCATTGTTTAAATGGGCTCTGTCAACTGCAGGTCTTTAGTCAGTTGAAGAAGCTTCTTGATTAGGATCCGATATTAATGGTGTCTCAAAACATCCTCGTTATACTGGAGTAAGGTCCAGTAGTTGACCAGTACAGGACTTTTCAGGTCTGAACTAGCCTGTTCATGGATTGAGATAGTCATCCACAAATGTAGCAATCTGAATGAGAAGGAGGTATTATAGGCCTATGCCACAACAGGGAGATGGGTTTGTAGTTCTTTGGGACCACCGGTCTAGTGCTACAGTCCTAGGTGTTTTGTTTGCTCGCAGAGAAAATTGTTGAGCCCTGCTGCCTTGTTGTTCTTCATGGCTTCGATATCACTGCAACTAAAGGGGTGGGGAGGCAAGCTTGGGTACAGGAGGCCACCGTAGTGGGGGAAATTGGCTCTCTTTGAGTGTGATCAGGTGGTTCATTTCTGTTACATAATAGAGAGAGAAAACGGGGCCCCTTGGAGTAACTTGCTACGCAGTGAACCATCTTTTATTTAGTATACAGGCACTTGGTTTGCAGTCACCTCTGTTCTTGGTTAAGGCTTGGTGTACGTCATTGCAAATAGTCTTCAAGTACTTTCCTATTGCTGCGAGTCATGTTGTTGAATGAATTCCTGCCATTCTTTCCTGCTTTCAGTTATGGTCTCAGTAACTTGTCTCGAGGGTCTATCTGGGCATTTATCTATATAATCTCAATAAGGCCTTCGACTAATCTGTGAGGCCTTCGATAAAGTTGGTACGGCAGTCAGGGGGATGTGTCGCTTCAAAGGTTTCTTTAACAAATTGACAAAATAGTCAAAGTTGCTGGGAGCTGCAGGTAGATCCTTGATTGATTTGTCAACGAACTCTTTACAATTCGCCTTTTTGACGACGGAAGTGGACAGGTCTAGGAGCGACAAAAGCATTTCCCCTGAGCCTAATTGTGCGATGTTGAGTATGGGATAGGGTCGAAGACCAGCTCTTCACACTGGTTGAAGGAACTGGAAGCAAACGCCAAGCCATCTTGTACTATTTGGTCTGATGTCTAACTCTAGGCCCTTGCTCTCATAATTATGTACAAAGTAACCCAGTCTCAGTTTCAACACCATGCTCTCCTTTGAGTTATTTGGCTGCAGCTCATTTTAGCACTGACTGGTTTGAATTGATATCATTGCTATCCATGGGTCCTCAGTATTCGGCCTAAGACTGGGAGGTTTAAATATTTTATACAATTTTTTAAATGAAGAAATGCTCTGATCATGTCTTATTGTATTTTCATTAAATTCCTGACACATGGAAACATAGATGTAGAAAGAAAAAACATCCTTTTTAAGACTCAGTACTATAAAAGATATGAAAAAAAAAACTGTAATGTGGCACCACTTTTGTATTTTGGCTGCCATTTTTGAAATATATACGCTCCTAGCTTCATGTTTCATTTTTATTTTTTTAATTTTTGTTTTCAATTCTGATAAATATAAACAGAGGTGTGTAATAAAAGCAAATCCCCATTCTAAATGCAGATTTAGCATGCAATGCAAAAAGTCTTGAAATATGGGCGGACATGTGGGATTTTGTGGCCATTTTGAATGAAAGAAATGCTCCGTTATTTGATTTTAATTTCTTATTTATTCCTGACAAATGGAAACATGTATATAAGAAGAAATCCTCATTTTAGAATCAGTACTCCCAAAGATATAGTTGGTGCCCTTGCCAGAGAAAATAATGAAAATTGCAGCCACTTGGACATTGGTAGCCACTTGAAATGATGATATGCTGCTATCATTGTTCACTTTATCTTTTTTTTTAATTCCTTAACAAATGGAAAAATAGGTCGAGAATTAAAATCCCATTATAAAATCAGATTTAGCAAGCACTGAAAAAAGCCTTTAAAATGCCAGCCATATTGGATTTTGGCGGCCATTTTTGAATTTTGGTGGCGCCATTTGAAAATGTAGAGAAATGGCCCTGATATATTTTATTTCATTTTTATTCAATTCCTGACACATGGAAAACATCAATGTAGGAAGAAAAAATCCTTATTTTAGACCCAAACTGCAAAAAGATCATGCGCTGGGAAGCAAAAAACCTTGAATGGCAGCCATTTTTGGATTTTGGTCGCCATTTGAAAATGAGAAAGGCTCCAACATGTTTTTTCATGTTATCATTTCTGACACCATTGAAATATAATGTAGGAAGAAAGAGTCCTCATTTGACTCCAGTTACAAAAAACATGACTCTAGAATGAAAAGTCATGAATTTGGGGTCATTTTGAATTTTGGCCGGCCATTTGAATTTTTACGGTACATGCTTGCCACTCGAAAAAAATTAGTTCTAGCAGATCCTAACCTTCAATTTTGGTTAAACAACTAAACTTTACAGATTTGAAATGACTGGGTACCTAGCACCCACTAATACAACCCTATTGCAATATTTGACATAATTTAATATGAACGTTACTGAGCATACTCAACAGCCCTATTTCTGGTCGCGTTTTTCGCCCAGTTTCGAGTATGTTTGTAGCTGACAAATTCCCTAATCGTAATGTGCTGACAGACGAAGAAGACACCTAATTCGTCCCCATCAGGGACGAATTTAAAATTTCTAGTTTATCTTTATTTGTATAGTCAACATTTGTTCCGCACGATAGTCCAAAATCGGCCGAGTCAATTTCATGAATTTCATGTCAGTATATGGATGTCACTCTGGAAACGTGCAGCGAACTTTCAAGGTCATTCAAAGGTCACGTGACGTCATCCAGGACGCATTTTGTAAATCACTTAACAATCATAACTTCAACATAATAATCATAAATCATTATATTGTTAACGAGCATAAATTCCACATGATCCTTGCCTTACCTCCATCAAAAGTCACCTAAAGGTCATAAACGTGCGCGTACGTCCGTACGTCAAAATTTCCAAAATGCCCAACTCCTAGTATCAGTTGCATACGTTCAGGGTCATTTCCAGCATTTTCAAAAAATTTGCGCGCGCACAGCATGCGCGCGCGTTTTCGCGCGTACGCCCTTAACCAACATAGAATCGCCATTTTTTATGGAATATGCACTGATAATATATTGAGTAATTGTACCTTTGATCAGTTTCTACGACTTAAAATGGGAATGAGCGTCCATCAAATTTGCCTAGCACGGCGCACGCTCGCGCACCTCACTATAGGCCAAATATGGGAAAAAAACAGCCTATAAAATTCGCTCTAGCTCGAATATAATCTGTCACGAACCCCAATATTTATTTCCAGCAGCATGTAAAGTTATAAAGTGAGAGAAAATTTTCATTGGAACGTAACCATAAAAAACATTGAGTTGATTTCACGTTCGGTGTATAATCGGGTAGTGTTTATTTGCCAGCAGAAGTCTGATCTAACATGAACGTGAAATGAAATAAAAGTCGGTGTTAGGTGTTGACCTCTTAAATTTTGACGTATTTTCGGTTGCTGTGTTTCATATTTGTGTCAAAATGTTCGTCTGCTGAACGATCTCTGCAGCCGTGTTAAATTTCACGTGAAATTTCCATTGACTAACACTAAACCCTAGGAATCTCTCTCTTTTTGTAATTGTCCGGGGGGTAATTGTCCTGATACGATAATGCTACCTACTCCTTGAATGCATTATGAGCTTGATCGATGAATAAAGATAACAGGTGATTGCTCCGGGTGATTGCTCTGGATGATTGCTCCCAGTTATTGCCTAATGATCATTCACAAACTCTACTTTGAAGCTATCAAGTATCATCTGGTATATGGATGGACCGGTTGGTCATTAGTGTATGTTAAAGAAGAGAGGGGCAAAGACACTCCCTTGAGGTAGGCAATTCTTCTGGGTGCGCCATTTACTGTGACTCCCATTGAGTTCTACAAAGAAGCGCCTATTGGACAGCATTGTTTAAATGGGCTCTGTCAACTGCAGGTCTTTAGTCAGATTGAAGAGCTTCTTGATTAGGATCCGATAATTAATGGTGTCTCAAAACCATCCTCGTTATACTGAGTAAGGTCCAGTAGTTGACCAGTACAGGACTTTTCAGGTCTGAAACTAGCCTGTTCATGGATGAGATAGTCATCCACAAATGTAGCAATCTGATTGAGAAGGAGGTATATAGGCCTATGCCACAACAGGGAGATGGGTTTGTAGTTCTTTGGGACCACCGGGTCTAGTGCTACAGTTCCTAGGTGTTTTGTTTGCTCGCAGAGAAAATTGTTGAGCCCTGCTGCCTTGTTGTTCTTCATGGCTTCGATATCACTGCAAGCTAAAGGGGGTGGGAGGCAAGCTTGGGTACAGGAGGCCACCGTAGTGGGGGAAATTGGCTCTCTTTGAGTGTGATCAGGGTTTCATTTCTGTTACATAATAGAGAGAGAAAACGGGCCCCTTGAGTAACTTGCTACGCAGTGAACCATCTTTTATTTAGTATACAGGCCACTTGGTTTGCAGTCACCTCTGTTCTTGGTTAAGGCTTGGTGTACGTCATTGCAAATAGTCTTCAAGTACTTTCCTATTGCTGCGAGTCATGTTGTTGAATGAATTCCTGCCATTTCTTCCTGCTTTCAGTTATGGTCTCAGTAAGCTTGTCTCGAGGGGTCTATCTGGCATTTATCTATATAATCTCAATAAGGCCTTCGACTAATCTGTGAGGCCTTCGATAAAGTTGGTACGGCAGTCAGGGGGGATGTGTCGCTTCAAAGGTTTCTTTAACAAATTGACAAAATAGTCAAAGTTGCTGGGAGCTGCAGGTAGATCCTTGATTGATTAGTCAACGAACTCTTTACAATTCGCCTTTTTGACGACGGAAGTGGACAGGTCTAGGAGCGACAAAAGCATTTCCCCTGAGCCTAATTGTGCGATGTTGAGTATGGGGAATAGGGTCGAAGACCAGCTCTTCACACTGGTTGAAGGAACTGGAAGCAAACGCCAAGCCATCTTGTACTATTTGGTCTGATGTCTAACTCTAGGCCCCTTGCTCTCATAATTATGTACAAAGTAACCCAGTCTCAGTTTCAACACCATGCTCTCCTTTGAGTTATTTGGCTGCAGCTCATTTAGCACTGACTGGTTTGAATTGATATCATTGCTATCCATGGGGTCCTCAGTATTCGGCCTTAAGACTGGGAGGTTTAAATATATTTTATACAATTTTTTAAATGAAGAAATGCTCTGATCATGTCTTATTGTATTTTCATTAAATTCCTGACACATGGAAACATAGATGTAGAAAGAAAAAACAATCCTTTTTTAGACTCAGTACTATAAAAGATATGAAAAAAAAAACCTGTAATGTGGCACCACTTTTGTATTTTGGCTGCCATTTTGAAATGATATACGCTCCTAGCTATCATGTTTCATTTTTATTTTTTTAATTTTTGTTTCAATTCCTGATAAATATAAACAGAGGTGTATAAAAGCAAATCCCCATTCTAAATGCAGATTTAGCATGCAATGCAAAAAGTCTTGAATATGGCGACCATTGTGGATTTTGTTGGCCATTTTGAATGAAAGAAATGCTCCGTTATTTGATTTTAATTCTTATTTAATTCCTGACAAATGGAAACATGTATATAAGAAGAAAATCCTCATTTTAGAATCAGTACTCCAAAGATATAGTTGGTGCCTTGCCAGAGAAAAATAATGAAAATTGCAGCCACTTTGGACATTGGTAGCCACTTGAAATGATGATATGCTGCTATCATGTTTCACTTTATCTTTTTTTTTTAATTCCTTACAAATGGAAAAATAGGTCGAGAATTAAAATCCCCATTATAAAATCAGATTTAGCAAGCACTGAAAAAAGCCTTTAAAATGCCAGCCATATTGGATTTTGGCGGCCATTTTGAATTTTGGTGGCCATTTTGAAATGTAGAAATGCCCTGATGATATTTTATTTCATTTTTATTCAATTCCTGACACATGGAAACATCAATGTAGGAAGAAAAATCCTTATTTTAGACCCAATACTGCAAAAGATATGGCGTGGGAAGCAAAAACCTTGAAAATGGCAGCCATTTTGGATTTTGGCGGCCATTTTGAAATGAAGAAAGGCTCCAATCATGTTTTATTTCATGTTTATTCATTTCTTGACACATTGAAATATAAATGTAGGAAGAAAGATCCTCATTTTAGACTCAGTACTACAAAAAACATGACTCTGAATGCAAAAAGCATTGAATTTGGCGGCCATTTTGAATTTTGGCGGCCATTTTGAATTTTTTACGGTACATGCTTGCCACTCGAAAAAAATTGTTCTACAGATCCTAACCTTCAATTTGGTACCAAAAACTAAACTTTTACATGAATTTGAAATGACTGGGTACCTAGGCACCCCACTAATACAACCCTATTGCAAATTTGACATAATTTATATGAACGTGTACTGAAGCTATACTGCAACAGCCCTATTTCTGGTCGGTTTTCGCCCAGTTTCGAGTATGTTGTAGCTGACAAATTCCCTATCGTTAATGTGCTGATCAGACTGAAAGACAGACCACCTAATTCGTCCCCATGACGAATTAAAATTCTAGTTATTCTTTATTTGTATAGTCAACATTTTGTCCGCACGATATCTCAAAATCGGCCGAGTCAATTTCAATGAATTTCATGTCAGTTATGGATGTCACTCTGGAAACGTGCAGCGAAACTTTTCAAGGTCATCAAGGTCACGTGACGTCATCCAGACGCCATTTTGTAAAATCACATTAACAATCATAACTTCAACATTAATAATCATAAATCAATTATATTTAGTACACATAAATTTCACATGATCCTTGACCTTACCATACCATCAAAAGTCACCTAAAGGTCATAACGTGCGCGTACGCGTACGTCAAAATTTCAAAATGCCCCAAATCTCCTAGTATCAAGTTTGCATACGTTTCAGGTCATTTCCAGCATTTCAAAAATTTGCGCGCGCACAGGCATGCGCGCGCGTTTTCGCGCGTAACGCCCTTACGCAACATAGAATCGCCATTTCTTTATGAATATGCACTGATAATATAATTCTGAGTAATTTGATACCTTGATCAGCTTTCTACGACTTAAAATGAGGGAATGAGCGTCCATCAAAGTTTGCAGCACGCGCACGCGCGCACTCTCACTATAGGCCAAATATGGGAAAAAACATGCCTATTGAAAATTCGCTCTAGCTCGAAAAATCGTCCACGAACCCCCAATTTTCTTTCCATGAGCATGTAAAGTATAAAGTAGAGAAAAAATTTCATGTGGAACGTAACCAGTAAAAAACATTGAGTGATTTCACGTTCGGTGTTATAATCGGTGTTAGTGTTTATTTTGCAGCAGAAGTCTGATCTAACACTGAACGTGAAATGGAAATAAAATCAGTCGGTGTTAGGTGTTGACCTCTAAATTTTGACGTATTTCGCAGTTTCGTGGTTGTGTCTTTGTGTCAAATGTCGTCTGCTGAACCGAGCTCTGCAGCCGGTGTTAAATTTCACGTGCAAATTTCCATTGACTAACACTAACCCTAGGGATTAAGAAAGGTTCATTTCACACTCGGTGTTAGTGTTGGTGTTGGCCAACTTTGGTTGTGTTGTGAATAATAAGGGCAGTGGAGGGTCCAGTGGCAGAGAAACTATACTTTATTTTACAGAAAAATTAATCAATTAATATATGACCAAAGAGGTACTTCAAGACCTACAAAATTGGTTACTTTTTGGGTTAAACGAGATGGATTCACAAATTGGCTACTTACTCTTCAAGCCTAACTTAGGGTCCAGAAATTTCATCTAAATTCATTGGAAAAAATGATTAGAAAATATAAAAAGGTATTCCGTAGTAAATCGTATAAGGAATAAATATCATCAACATGGATGTCTTCTCAATCTATATTTTTAGGAACAAAAGGCATGATCAATCACTGCTAATCTGAACCGATGTACGAAATATATAGGTCTGGGGCTACGCGCTGCGCGGCCCGGCCTGGCTTTGAAGTGAACTAGGTAACGCTCCATTTCCTGCTGCTTGCAAAAAACTGCCCGAGATATGAACTGTAAACTTACTGTTTCGTCAAAAATATCCATCATGAGGTAAATTTGTATCAAAGAGAGGTTTGAAGAAGGATTAATTTCGATTTACTGGTATGATTCTAACCTTTTAGTGCCTTCTTCAGGTATATTCGAACAGTTTTAAACAACCAAAACCGGTACTTCGCTACGAATTGTGTCGACGCCATTTTTCTTCAGACGACGGTGTTAGGCTATCGATCCGCGCGTGTTGGGATATCGGTATCGACTCTCATGAAAAAAAAAATGATCTGAGTTCGGTGTTGAGCTCGATTTTAGCAGAATTTCACTCTGCTAACACTACACCAACACCAACACCGAACGTGAAATCACTATTATGACGTCATCAAAATGGCGTCAGAACTCAAAATTTCATTTTCTTTTAATTACGTCATAAAATTTATGCAATTTGATTCCAACTCTGTAAATATTGTCGATTTTCGCCCAAATTTCAATATGTTGTAGCTGAGGATAATCTTTTCTGATACGGACCTTTTATTTCCTTTAGACAAATGCATCATTGTCAAAAATGGCAATATATGAAGGCATGTCATTTTTGCTCATTTTGCACGCAATCTCTATTACGAAGCACTTTGGGTTGAAACAAAAACTGCAAGCCCACCTGAAATGACCATTCCTCCGTCATTTCTGCTTCATTTTCTCTGAAATTTTATAGTGTTGAGGCAAGGAAATTCTCTTAAACATATCATACGTTTTTTCAATCAGATCCGGAATCATGACTTATATAACTTGCCGTACTTGAAATGTTTTTGCCGTTTGGAATTTTTCGTTTTACGTGTAATCCTTCATAGGGTAATTTTAGCTCAATCGGTAAGGCGTCTGACTCGTAATCAAAAGACCGTGGCTCGCGTGGGTTCGAGTCCGGTGTGTCTACATTTTTTTTTTTTTTTTTTTTTTTTTTCATGTGGATGTCTTCCTCGGTATATTAACACACAAACAATGAGCCGAATTAACTGTAATAAAAATAAATTTTACTTTTTATATTAGTCAAAATGCAATTTTTAGTAGTTTATGTACACAACCCTATTGAGGATAACTATGGCTTTGTACTGAGCGCATTATATCACATCAGTGCATTTCCTCTTTGTTTCATCTTTTCTATACCATCTTTTACGTATTTCTTTGATTGTATTATTCTATCATTGATCATATTATCAATGTAAATAAATATCAATCAATATCAATCAATATCAATACAACCCTATTGCAAATTTGACATAATTTATATGAACGTGTACTGAAGCTATACTGCAACAGCCCTATTTCTGGTCGGTTTTCGCCCAGTTTCGAATATGTTGTAGCTGACAAATTCCCTATCGTTAATGTGCTGATTATTTTTTCTATCAGACTGAAAGACAGACCACCTAATTCGTCCCCATGACGAATTAAAATTCTAGTTATGATTGTTCTTTGAATAATTCTGATTATAACCTGCCGTCTAACCCAGTGGGCTGACGAGCATGGGTTTTTGTTGTACGTGAATTGTAATAAAGACGTGAATTTACCATCAACGTTTTCCTAGTAAGGAGAAGGGTCTAACACATTAATATTTTTTTTTCCAAATGCGAGGTTTACAGATCTAGCCAGTACTATTAAAATGATGTCATTATTGATATATTATTGTCTCTCTGTTGTATAACATTACTTTGAATAGTATATTGTATATTTTGTATTGTTTTGATGATGATCCTAATTGTCTTGATCATATTTCAATAAAGCATGAATTTGGATTCAAATTCCGTTTCAAATTGATTTCTACTAAATGTCATGTCTATAAATGAGATTACAATGATGATGGACGATATTGATAATAGTAATGAATGATAATTAACTTCCCATAAAAATGTGGAATTACTTCGGTCAAATTCATTCCATGTGCACTCAAATTAGGATAATAGGGCTCTCAGTTTCCCTTCAAAATCAGTTTTCATCCTAAAATTAGCATGGTACAAGAATATGTTTGTTTTTTCCTGCTTGCTTTTTTTTTTTTTTTTTTTTTTTTTTTTTTTTTTTTTTTTTTTTTTTTTTTTTTTTTTTTTTTTTTTTTTTTTTTAATGAAATAATTGCTGTTTAACACGAAAGGATTATTCCGCGTATTTTTTTCCTTTCTTGATTTTTTTTTAGAATTTAATCATACTCCATAAAAAGCTATTTAACAAAATGACTGATAACGGAAACCCTGGTTACATGATTAGGGTATTTGTATACTGCTGATGATCGGCCCTATGGATCAGTTAATGTGG
>CALNVZ010003426.1:13811115-13824323 GCA_940671915.1 Paracentrotus lividus
TGAATGATTGATCGATTACTTGTTGATTGATTGTTCAAATGATTGATTAAATCGTTGGAAGAATCATAGGAAATCGACTCAAAAGACTTACTTAATCATTGATTAGTAAAAATTAACAATCAATCTGAATGGGAGTACCTGATTGAGAATAATAATTCAGAATAAATAATACCCTTTGAATTTAGCGAAGTCTTCTTTTTTTTCCCGCTCAAGCATGAACGAAACAAATAAACAAAGCAATCAATCAATCGATCAATCAATGAATAAAACAATCACTTAAACAACCAACAACATCCCGTTTGTTATGGGTTGACAAAAAAAAAACAGTTTAAAGGAATATTTATTGTAAAAAGATAACATATTAAAATGAAAACAAAAACAAAACAATTAAAATAAATAAATAACTTTGCAAATGAATTTCAAATCATAATTCGAAAAAAGTGGCAAAGATAAAGAAAAAAAAATAGAAGAAGACTGCTGATTAGCAAGAAGTCTGATGATCGTATTTCTCATTTTTTTCCATTTTGTGCGCAAGCCGTTTTTGAGACCCCGACAAAAATGTTCTGTGTGTGCTCAAGCATGAACGAAACTTTTTTTTTTATTGCATTTGAAAGATAAGACTTTAAAGCATATATTAACATAAAAATATAGACATCATAATTTGAAACATAATTTTGACAGACTTTTCAAAACTGTCCCGTTTTTATTGATACGCACTGTATAGGCCTAGAGGAAACAATCATCATTGATTATTGTTTTGTCGTCTCTCCTTTCATGATGATACACGATTATATTTTGTTAACTCTAACTTCTTTCTACAAGCTCGAGATCCGACCAGCACGTGACGGAGCTCCAGCTCTTGACGCTATCAAAGATCTTTCCAGGCGAGAAATACTTCGATCTGTGCATCCATCTTGGCTATCGTTATAATGAGGGGAGAGACATTTTGGTAAAGTGCGGCAATGATTATCAGAAATCATTGATTGATGTTCTAATAAAGTGGAACAATCGGACTGAATGTGATCATCGTGACAAACTGAAAGCTGCTCTTGCTGCATCAGATGCTGGAGGTATCTTCAGCGAGATTTTCCCGAACTAAGAAGATGGACACCGGGAACTCCCTATTTGTAATATTACATTTAAATGTAACAAATGAAATTACATATGAACGTGATGAAATCAATGTAGTATTTCACCCTTTTCTGAAGTTTTTTTTATGGAATAGTATAGTAGCCTAGTGTGTTTATCAATTACAGTGGACTTATGAATTATTACAAAACAAATCCAGGAATATTATGATTCATCCAGTGAACTCGAACAATATTCATGATATTAGTCCGTTATACTGAAATTGATGAAAATTGAAAATAAAAAGTTACAATTCTCTATGTCGCAACGTTTCATAATTAGAAAAACAAATTTAGGAAGTGATGACATATTTTAGTCTTCTGTACATTTTATATATTAAACTTACAAACACCATTTCTACGCCAAATAATGGTCGTTTATTCAAAATAGTATTGCGTCATCAGAGAAATCTGAATTGGTTCTGCTTTCTGTTCGTATTGGGAATTTTATTGCTTAAATTTTTGTATACGAAATTAAAAATTTCATGACCAAACATTGAAACAAATGATCAAAACTCAAAACCAGAATAAACACCAATATGAGTTCATATCCCTGCCCTGGTAAACCCTCCTCACAGGCTCAAAGTATGGGGAATGTATTGCAAGCGACTTACAGGCCGATTACAAGCAAAATGTTCGTTTCCTACTAGATTTAAAATGATGAATCCTTCAAATTCACAAAGACAAAGGATTATTATGGTAATTTTTTCTCGTCACACAAAATTGAGCTTATTTTCTTTTACAAAAGTAAATTATACAATCAGTGTATCATCAAGAAGAAATTTTAGGCTTTAATATACACACATCGTTTTGGAGGATTTGGTATCTCGATTATGTTTGTAGAAATGTGTAGAAATCTACAAAAAAAAAAAAAAAATTAAATAATAATAATCAACGTATTTCATGACATTGTTGCATAGGACAAAAGAAATATACATAAAACACATATTCCTTTGCCGTATGCACACTTATCAATAATTTGAAGTCAGAACAAAAAGATTTTTGAGAACCCATGGCTTGTTTTTTAGTAGTTAATATACTCAGGGAAATTTTACTGTCTTTTCATATCATGTTTACAATCGTCACTTTTTGCACAAGTCTCCTCCCTCAAGTCGGCTGATGCAAATGTATTTTAACATTTTACATTCCTTTCATATGAAATTTTATGCCATGTTATAATTCGAATCTTGCTTCAACTTGTGCATTGTATTTTAAAATTTCTAGATTTATAATTGCCATTTATCAATTATTTATTGTGCTTAGAAATATGTAAACATTAACACTCCAGTTATAGTTTTATTTCATATGTGATTGTCAATATTTGAATCATGTTTGTATATTATTAAAGTCCTTTCATTGAAATGAATTTCATAAAAAGATAAATGAATCCATAAATGAAATTGGAAATGATAGGACAAACAGCATATAATTATTTATATTGAATGTAAAGTTTCAGTACTGCCCTTACAAAAATGTCTTGTGGTATTCCTATGGTATTTCTGAATGTCCTGTGGTATTCATATGGTATTTCTGAATGTCCTGTGGTATTCCTATAGTATTTCTATGGTACAATAAAATACCATAAGAATATCATACAGCAGTGCTGTGGTATTGGCACAAATACCATATGTATGGTATTGCTGTATGGTTTTTTGGCACAAATACCATATGTATGGTATTGCTGTATGGTTTTTGGCACAAATACCACATGTATAGTATTTCTGTATGGTTTTTTGGCACAAATACCATATGTATGGTACTGCTGTATGGTTTTTTTTGTGTACAAAACCAATACCATATGTATGGTATTGCTGTATGTTTTTTTGGCATAAATACCATATGTATGGTATTTGCTGTATGGTTTTTTGGCACAAATACCATATGTATGGTATTTCTGTATGTTTTTGGGGCACAAAATACCATATGTATGGTATTGCTGTATGGTTTTTTGGCACAAATACCACATGTATGGTATTGCTGTATGGTTTTTTGGCACAAATACCATATGTATGGTATTACTGTATGTTTTTTGGCACAAATACCATATGTATGGCATATCAATTCTACTCCAAGTGAAATGTAAATCTAACGTATGGCATTAAATCTTAACATAAAGACGCGTCCATTATTTGGGGAGGGGAAACGCAACACTGCATTCATGAGTTGAGTGGAAATACAGCTGAGCGGCGCAGAAAAATATACGACTCCACATAAATGTCAACTAAACCCGCGCTGACGACGGGAAGCGAGCAGTTGACAACTGCATGCAATTATTACTTAGCGTACAAAAACTCGCCTAAGAAAACTTCCCTGCACATGGCTGAATGGTATTTGTCCGTCGATCTGTTTGAGCAAATCACTCATGGACATGAAAGAAATAATTGAACTTTTATCATAGTTTTCGTAGTTAGATGCTTCAGACCAGATTGGGGAAAAAGACATTCTGGCAAGCCTATAACACGATTGTGCTGAAGTTGTAATCAGAATCTTTATTTCACATAGATTGATGTTCCAAACGATTATTGATATAAATAGTGATCTTGTCACCTCTTGCGAAGACGCCGTCCACATGCGATATGCATGTGATATGCGGAAATATCGACCCATCGAGAAAAGATTCGTTTGTGATAATGTTCAAAGTGACAGGACTTTTTCTTAACCAATCGAAATGAATGTACCATCTTTGGAAAGCTGAGAATTCAAGCTGTGGCGGCCGCCGGACTTCGAGCGTGTCCTACTTGCCAGCGGACCGTGCTTATCTTGACCTCTAACCTCTTCGTCTGCCGACGAGTTGTGAGCCATCATTCATTGATGCGAGCGAGTTGTTGATATTATGGCTGGATGTAGAGATCTGTATAGCAAGATGTAGATTCGTTTTCCCAAAGTATATGGGGGTGGAGAGTTGAGAAGTACTGTGTATAGAATAGGCCCTAACACTGTTGTCCGCAGGTAAAATTGTAGGGGATTAGTATTAGAGATTCATATTGCAGTCAATGGGAACACTTGCAATCAATACGCGGTATAGATTTAGTTTTTAATTCTTGTTCTTTAATGTTCATCATTTTATAAAACAAAACAAAGAATATCGGTTTAACGCCACTCCATATTACCTGTATTCGGTATCCGCTCTAATTTCTGACCGTCCTTCCAGCTCACCTTTCTGACGACAACTCTCAAATTTTGAGCTCTGGAACCGATATTTATACCCTATCGCGCGCGGAATTACGCACGAGAAATTTGCGTCTCGGCGCTTACGCAAAGTCCAAAAGTAGAATTGCGCCCTCTTACGTTTTCTGCATTACATTTTCTAGTAGCAGACTGGGTCGCTACACAGCCCCCCTCTTCAAGGAATGTGCCCCACATTGCAGCCCCACCTCCAATATGAGGGGACTCCAATAATTTAAACAATATTATTCTTATGAACTTGTGCATCGCTGTATTACCAATATCTAGAGCCGAGTCCCCCTTCAAAATACTCTTTATATTCTAATTAATCGAACAATCAATCAATCAATCAATCCTTTCACATCTGTCATTAATATCTCTTTATCAACATTCATCTTCATTATCGACTCTTTAACTAACATACAAGTACGTTCAAACTATGGACCATAGCTCCAAATATTACCATTACATCGAATGCTTTGTATAGAATTGTTTTTGTCAGTATAACACATCCTCGAAAATTCCCAAAGATAATATAGTGAGGCGTTTTACAACAATAAATACTTAAACTACGATTATATAAATGAGGTGTATATAGAAAAGGATATATAAAAGTACATATACATAATAGAGGTGGCTTTCCTCTTAAATAGCTGTCTTCTTATTAACAGTCTTTATGAATAAATACAAGCTTCCTTCTTTTCAGAGTCCTTGTGTTTTCATCCAGTATACACAGTAGGGCAGTGGAAAGCTTATAATCAAACAATATATATATGATATAAAATATAGTTCGGTTTAGTTTGAATGCTGTTTCCTCTGTTAACAGTTTGTTTTTAGTTTGATCTGTTTTCTTTATAACAGTTTGTTTTTAGTGTTCAAGTTATTTACACATCCTTCTGCTCCTTCTCTTTGCGCTTTTCTTCCTTGGTGAACCGAGTGTATGCTGTCCCATCTGGAAAGTGCAGAGATTCCATGACATGGGTGATTTTTATTCCAGGAGGGATTACGTGTTTCACCTTTTGAGAGCTCCTGGACCCACCTTCTGTCTGTCGCAAGCTCCTGGCGGCCCGGAATAGTTGGTCTGCTTCTTCTTCAGCATCCCCCTCAGTCTGTACAGCGACGCTACTCCGCAGCCCTCTGTCCGTCTGGCATGCTGCATCTGCTAAGCGGCTCCTTCGATACGTGGCTAGCGGCGGAGCACTGGTAGAGGTCCCGGTTGAAATTGTCTTCACTCTTTGACGTGGCTGGTAGGTCTTTGATGAGCTGCAAGGACTCCCAGTGGTGTTGCGACGAGACCCCTGATGCGTCCGTCTTGTAGGGGTTCTTGATCTGCGAGGGCTGCTGGCTGGAGAATAGGGAGAGTTAAGATGTCGGCGATGGGAACTCGGGTTCTGTGGTCTCGTAGGCTTCCGGGTAGTCGGGTGTCGCTCCGTATACCCCTTATGTTCCTGGGCCACATGTCGCCTTAACTCCTTCATCTCACTGCCACGCCAGTCACATGTTTCTCCCGACCAGTTAATGTATCGACATCGGTAGTCATCCATGATGCTGTAAACAAATCGGAATAATCATGATAATGTATTGTTCAATTGTCCCCTTTATCTGGCATATTGTCTATATATGATAAGTTCTGTCTTTGTACGTGGTAAATGTTATGCTCATGAATATATAACGAATATTTCGAAGCTATTTGGTTCAATTTAAATGTTCCCCTGTTGCTCTGTATTGTAAAACCTTAATACTCCGAAGACCAAGAATTATCTGAAGAGTTAAATAGATCTTGGGAACCGTCCAGTTCGATGCCCGCGGAGTCTGCAGCTTCCCTCCGGACTCTTTCAGGGGGTCTGGCGTAGGTGCTACTGTCATGGTCCATCGGAATTGCGCTTTGCTGTCTGTTCCGTGTATAAAGCAGGATTACAATCAATGTCAATAGAAAGATGATGACTTCTAGTAACAGCTCAATCATTTCCATGGTCACCAGGATAATTTATTCCGTTTGTCCTGAAAGATAAAACATGATTCACCTCATCAGAATTAATGTACTTCCTAATAGAAATAATTTGGAGGTCGTCTCTGCCTTTTGGGATAGCGTCCAGCGCTGACGTCCGGACCTGCAGTGTAGTCTGGTAATGGGTCTGTGTATTTGATACCCTCAATAGATTCCTCAGTGGGCCGTTGGTTATTTTCAGCTCCTGGTTCGCGATCGTTAGAAGAGTTATCAGCAATGCTTGCTGGCTGGTTCCTCCAGGCTTCTGGTAGATCGGATGCGTAGTAAGGCTTCAGACGGTCGAAATGTACCACCCTCATCTTGCTTCTGGGGGATCTCTGGATACGGTAAGTCACGTCGGAGAGTCTGGCAATCACCTGGTAAGGACCTTCCCATTTAGGTGCTAATTTAGGGCTGACTCCTTTCTTCCTGGCGTTGTTCCGGAGCCATACAAACTGTCCATGTTCGTACAGCTTCCCATCAGTCTTTCGATCATAGTTCCTCTTCTGGCGTCGTAGTTCGGCACCCCTATGTTCCTGGGCTCTCTGGTGTGTCTCTCCCATTCTCTCTCGTAACTGTTGCGTATAATCAGTCCACCCACTTTCATTTTGTCTAGGGAACTGTAGATCGATTGGCAATGACACCTCTCGCCCAAACATCATCATATTTGGAGTCTCCTTAATAGTATCGTGCGTGGAACTTCTGTAGGCAGCTGTAGCGTAGGGAATGTACCTGTCCCAGTCTCGTTGGTGCTTCTCCGGATCCAGTAGGGTAGCAAGAATGTTAATGAGAGTCCGATTGAACCGCTCAACCATACCGTCTGATTTCGGGTTGTACGGTGTTGTCCTGGTCTTTCTGATGCCCAGTAGTTGGCATATCTCTTGGAACACATTAGACTCGAAGTTCCGTCCCTGGTCACTGTGGATTTCGTTGGGAACACCGTAGCGACAGATGAATTCATCTACTAGTTTCCGTGCAACGGTAGTAGCCCTCTCATCTGGTATTGCATATGCCTCGACATATTTAGTGTAATAGTCTGCTACAACAAGGATGTACTGATTTCCGTCTTCTGTAACTGGCAATGGTCCCATTATATCCAGGGCTATTCTCTCCATAGGATATCCGCTCTGCTTCTGCTGTAGAGGGGCCTTCTTCCCTGGTCCTGCCTTCTGTCGGCATGCACAGTCGGGGCACTGCCTAATGTAGGATCGGATGTCTTCCTTCATTCCTACCCAGTAGAAACGTTTCTATACCTTGTGTAGAGTCTTAGTCATTCCTAGATGACCCGCCATGGGAGAAGAGTGTAAGTCCTGTAAAACTTCCGGTATCAGGGCCTTTGGAAGAACACAACGCCACTTAATACTCTGACCGTCCTCTGATTCCCATCTTCTGTAGAGAACACCATCTCGGACTTCGAGCTGGTCCCAATGCTGTAGAAGAACCCTGACCTTGAAGGATAACGTCGCCATCTCTTCCCGGGATGGCTTCCTCCCTTCCTCCAGTGAATCCACAACTGGCTTAATATTAGGATCTTCATGTTGGGCTTCTCGTGCGTCAGCTGAGTTATCACTCCTCAATGTAATGACGTTGATAGTTCCGGTGTTTCCTTCAGAGTTACAACCTATATCCCGTCCACATTGTTTGCATGGCCTCCGGGATAGAGCGTCAGCATTGTTGTGACTCCTTCCTACCCTATGTATGACTTCTACGTCGTACCTTGATATGACTTCCAGCCATCGTGCTAGTTGACCTTCTGGTTCTCGAAAATTAATCAGCCATCTGAGTGCTCCATGATCCGTCCTCACGGTGACTTGACGACCATACAGATACTGCTTGTAGTGTTTGAGGTAAACTAATACAGCCAGAAGTTCCTTGCGTGTAACATAGTAATTACGCTCTGCTTTGCTCAGGACTCGGCTTCCATATGCTATGACCTTTTCCTGGTAGTTCTGTACTTGAGAGAGAACCCCGCCAATGCCCTCATGGCTGGCATCTGTGTCCAATATGAACCTTCCCTCACTATTAGGATACACCAGTATTGGAGCGGTGGTTAATCTATGCTTCAGTTCCTCGAAAGCGTCTTGGCATTCTTGGCTCCATAGAAACTTCCGCCCTTTTTCTGTTAACTGATGCAATGGCCTTGCTATTGCTGCAAAACCTTCCACAAAGCGCCGGTAGTAAGATGCGAGACCTATGAATCCACGAACCTCCCTTACCGATTGTGGTCTGGGCCATGTCCTGATTGTTTCTATCTTGCTCTGGTCTGTTGAAATGCCTTCTGATGAGACGATGTGTCCGAGGTATGCAACACTAGTCTTGAATAGGTTGCACTTCTTTGGTTTCAGCTTCAGCCCTGTCTGTCGCAGACGTGCAAATACCTGTTGGAGCCTCTCCATCTCTTCATCGATGGACTTCCCGAACACTATTACATCGTCCAAGTAGACTAGTAGTGTTTCCCAATGCAGGCCTCTCAGTACCTGGTCCATAAGCCTTTCAAACGTTGCGGGGGCGTTGCACATGCCGAATGGCATGACCTTCCAGGCGTATAATCCTCCATCTGCTAAGAAAGCCGACTTCTTCTTGGCATCAGAGTCTAGTTCCACCTGCCAATAACTACTTGCTAAGTCTAACGTTGAAAACCATCTGGCTCCAGATAATGCATCTAGGGTTTCATCAATGCGGGGCAGAGGATATGCATCTTTTATGGTCACACTATTCAATTGCCTGTAATCGACACAGAAGCGTTGTGTGCCGTCCTTCTTCTTTACTAATACCACGTTGGCTGCCCAAGGACTGTCAGTAGGTTCAATAAGTTTCCTATCCAGGAGATCTTGGACTTGTTTCTTGACCTCATCTCTTTGTCCAAAGGGATGTTTCCTTGGTCTTTGTCTAATGGGCCTGGACTGACCAGTGTCGATTGTATGCTTCACCAGGTTGGTTCTTCCCAGATCGTGATCTCCTTTAGCGAAGACATCCTGATACGTTGTCAGTAACTCAGCAACAGACGCGTGGTATTGGTCTGGTAAATCTGTTAAACTGCGCTCATATAAATCAATCAAATGTTCTGGTAGTTCCATATCTTCACTGGAAACCTGAGATGTCTGGATGTCTGGATCTGATATTTCCGTGAGATATCCTAGCTCCATTCCCTTCTTTATGACACGTTGTGATCCTGTAGGGTTGTAGACTCTAACCGGGATAGCTCCACCGTCTGTTTTGACTAGGGTCCTCGCCACGATAATGCCTTTCTTCGCCAGTCGTTCTTTGTTGTTTGGTGCTTCGACCATGCCTATGACGTCATTTGGAACATCTCTTTTTATTATTCCTGTGATAATTCCTTCTTGTCCTGCAGGTACGCTGTGCATCTCAGTAGCTACGATGCGAAAACAGGTCCTGGTGTTGTCTTCATGACGACATTGAACTGGTCCCCATCTTGTATCCAGAATAGCAGTCTCCAAGTCAAGCTTTGCCCCTAGTAGCAGAAGATTATCCATGCCTAGGACTCCGTCGCTGCAAACATCGGTGACTATCAAAGTGATCATTGCCTTTCCCTGGCCTATTATCACTTCAGTGTGAATCTTTCCGTTCACATCCATGTATGAGCCATCTGCAAGCATAATCCTCTCCGTAGTAGGCTGAATAGCAGGCTTCTCCTGAAGTTTGTTGAAGCCTGTCTTGGAGATATATGTATCTGTTGCACCTGTGTCTACCAGAAAACTTAACTGTTGTCCAGCGATTGTTACTGGCACATATATGCCCTTCATAGTGCCTTTATGAATTTCTCTGTTGTGCCTTGAAATGCTTATTGGTTCTGCGTGGTGTGTTGCTGTTGAGGGGCTGGCACTTCTTGGGTTGTCGGCCGCGCCACGCCCCCCTGGGGCGACCTTTCCTCGTTTGTTGAGGCCTGCTGTTGTTGGCTTGGTTGCCTGTGAGCCTCATCCCATTTTCTCTTTCTGCAGTTCTTCTTGATGTGCCCTTTCTTCCCGCAGTAGTAGCAGCCGCTGTCTGATGTAGATGCTTTGTCCGGTCTCTGCTTGTCATCAGATTCCCTATTTGCTGTGATTGTTGCTTCGCCGGTTGTAGGATACCCTTGATTGCTTCGACCATTTTAGACATTTTGTCGGTCATTTCATTCAGGCGCTTCTCCAACCGTGTGATTTCTGTGGACGAATCAGGGCTATTTTGAGTCACTGGATCTTCCTTTGTCATTCCCCTGCTGTACTTAGGTCTTCTGGTGCTGAGTCTTTGGTCCTCGGAATTATGAAAGGCCTCAGCTACCACAGCTGCATGTATCATCTCATCCAGGGTTCTGCATTGGGAGTTGAAGACAGCCTCTCGTAGCTTCGGTTTGACAAGAGCGTCCATGAAATGCCCCTTTGCTAATCTGTCTCTGACATCGAAGTCAAGTTCTGGATAGGCCAATGCGGTGAGCTCCCTGGTGCTCTGTCCTAGTTCTTTTAGTGTCTCGCCTTCATGCCTCAGCCTTTGCTTCAGCTCCAGAAGATGGTTTTCGGCCTGTTTGTCATCCGAAAACCTGTTAGCCAGCATCCTGCGTAGTTCATCAAAGCTTACTCTCTGCTTCTGTTCCCGTAGCAGTCGTAGTGCCTGGCCTCTCAAACATGATGCTAGGATTCTCCCTGCCTCTTCGTTATTCCAGCCATTCACTGCTCGACACGAATCGAAGTGCTCACAGTAGTCAATCCATGAGGAGGTACCATCATACTTGTCTGGCATAAGTGTAGATCTAGGGATGCTCCGATGCTTTTGGACCAACTCAGGTAGAGGCTCTGATGCTGGTTCTGGCTGGGAAGGGGTATTCAGACGAAGTGCAGCATTTACTGCTTGTTGGATAGCAGCCTGTAGTACTTCGTTATTTACCGGGTTATCTTTGGCTGGTATTCCCTCACTGCCTCTGCTAACTGTGTGTTTCTGTGCTGCATCATTGTCCATGCTGCAATGTCTCGTTGCTGGTCGTGAGGTCCACTCGTCTTGCCTCCTGCTTCTAAATTGGATTTCTTCGTCAGTAGTTGAAGCCCCAGTGCTGGACATCTCTGTTCCGTACAGCACATGTCGCTGTCTCCTTCGTCGTCTAGGCCGGTTGATTTCCGCAGAGAAGGACTGGATGAGCTCCTCCATCTGCTCTTGTATTGATTCTGCTTGTTGCTGCATCACGTTAGCCTGTGCTCTAGCCCGTTCCCGTGCATGAGCTTGAATCTGGGCCTGTGCCTCTATTTGAGCTTGAAGTTGGGCCTGTGCTTCAGCATAAGCCTCCGCCTGCGCCTGTACTTGAGCCTGGATTCGAGCCTGAGCTTCTGTTTGTGCATTTACTTGAGCTTGAAGTTGGGTTTGTACTTGGGCCTGAGACTGGGCCTGCTTTTTCATCATGTCGACAATCCCCGTCAATGCCTTCTGCTTCCTGCTTGTAGGATCTTTTGATGTAGAGTGTGTAGAAACCGATTCATCTCCAGTAGGATTACTGTTATGGGCGCTTGTACTATTCTCATCCTCCATCCCACTTCTGACACCAATTGTGTGACGGCCGCCGGACTTCGAGCGTGTCCTACTTGCCAGCGGACCGTGCTTATCTTGACCTCTAACCTCTTCGTCTGCCGACGAGTTGTGAGCCATAGCCTCTTACGCCGCTGACATTTATTTTCTGCAAGTTTCAATACAATATTAATTATTTTTCCTGCTTACTGCAGCATTAACCCAACAAAACATAGACATACTTGTATTTCCACACTCCAATTATTAATTTGATGATTGATATCACATTAAAATTAAATAAACGATTGACATAATGATGAAATGTACTTGTTACGAATCTATGGTTTTATTTGTAAAAGAGAAGATTTTACCTGATTTCAAAGGGGCGTCCCCAAGTAACTATCTCCTTAACAAACAACGGTATCGGTTCAGTTAACTTCTATTAAAATTTCATATTTTTTTCAAAATATCAAAAGGGAAGAGATATTAATTAATGATTTTATAAAGCACTATAATTCTTATTTGGTTTAGTAAAAAAATAAATCGTCATTTGAGCACTCTTAAAAGTGAACCATAGAAACGCCAAATTGTGTGTTTAATTGGTATATTTCAACACCAATATCCAAGTAGAGGTGTATATTCCAAACGTTGTCGTTTTTGTGTTATTTCTGTGGATTTTTTTACAATTTTGTCTTCGGTGTCATTTTGTTGGCATGAAAAAACACGAACATAAATGAACGAACCCTTCGTCGCACAAGATGACAATAGACCGCGATGGTCACAACACAACTTGCATCTATCTACGACTTCTATTGTGTATGGCGTGGAGAGTGAACGTTTCACTTAAGACGTGATGTGACCATGGAAATCCAACATGTGACCACCGCACAAATTGGTGCGCACGCCAGATCCAAAGAGGGGAGAAGGAACCCGGAACTTCGGGAATTATTATAATTCGAACGGAATAGGCTTCCTAAATATTTGTATACCCCAAAATTCGAAAAGCAGAATATTATGCAGAAAATTTAAACAAACTAATGAAAATTTTCAGAATATAAGGTTGGAACAAATAAAACCTATTCACACAAAATACGACCTGAGACATAGTTAAAATCGTTAAATCATTGTATTGTTATTTGTTTGTGAGCGCGAAGCGCGAGCTAAAAAATTTTGCTCTATAATAACATTAATCATTGTATTCACTAGCTGATAATCACTACCCTTAAAGAAAATACAATTCGCAAGCACGAGTGAAATCTCATTATCAACATTTTACAATTATTATATTATATATATAATTATTTATATATATATATATGTGTGTGTGTGTGTGTTTCTAATCCTTTCTGATATGGTACTTTTTTATACGATACGGACTGAAAACAAGAATTAAAGGAGTTTAATTGTATTTCCATCATAATGGACAAGCGGGCAATACAAAA
>CALNVZ010003426.1:13842372-13894096 GCA_940671915.1 Paracentrotus lividus
GTATAGCTTTTATGACACACCCTATACAGGTACAAAAATATGTTAATCATCTTCCTTTCAATCTCTGCTTTCAAGATATATATACTTTTATACGTGTCTGACTTACTACTAAGAAACTAGATATGTTTCACTTGTGACAATGTACATTTCTACATTTTTGGGACCTGTAACGCATTTTCCACCCAACTCATGACATGTGGCCTTAAACAATACTGTTGATATTTTAAACAACCATTCAACAACAGGTTGTTTAAACTTTTAAACAACAGGAGTGTTAAAGTTTTAAACAACTACAGGTTGTTTAATTTCTAAACAACGCTGTGCGATTCACCGGTTAACACGCAGGTGTTTAAGATTTTAAACAATTTGTTTAATTTTTTCTAACAGTGTAGAGGCAAACAACCGTGAAGGATGTGTTGGTTCAAGGAAGCTTATAAATAATGATCAAACTCATAGGTAAGAATGAAACAAGAGGATAAATATTGAGAAGAAAGTTTCATCAGAATCGTTTATAGGATTAGAGAGCTATGAAATTTTGAAAGTATCATTTCAATACTTTTTAATAAGATTTGGAAAACTTGCTTCTAATTCAGCCTGTCTGATTTTGTAGACGACTCTCCGTGTGTTTATTTTTATTTCTAAAGAGCGTCTTACCCTTTTATTAGCTCAAAATATACCACAGGATAATTATATGTTCAAAATGATAATGTGGTAAGGTCAGATGTAACAACCAGATAGATAAATAAGTACAAAAATCGATCAACATGGTTATCCAAAATAATCAGAAATTTTGAAAAAGAATTGCAAGTTTGAGGACTCCTCTAAAGTAAAAAATGCAATTTTTCAAATTGTAACGAACAGTAAATATCAGGGCCCGTATTCATAAAACACTCATAAGTCAGTTACCAACTAGGCCTTAGCTAAAAGATAAATCCCCTTCTTTCAAACTAGCTATCAAATAACTTTCTCATTTGATGTAAAGGCAACAACACAATTATTGTGTTTGCATGAGTAACTACAGCCATGCTGCAGGTGTTCAATTATTCTATAGTCACTCAGATGACCCAAACATGTGAACTGCACTAGAAATATGCAAACCCCTCCCACACACGGACACACAAACAATACATTGCAATTTCTTTGTTCATACATACTATCCTGCATAAATAATGAGGGTTTGTCTAGCAACATGCTTGCTCCCAATAATTACCCATTCATTTATATCTTCAGTGGTCCATCCTTATCGGGGAGGGGGAGGGGGGAAGCAAGCATTGGACTTCCGACCTTTTTCTATTTATTTTTCATTGTCAAATTTCAGATTTTTAGGATATTTGTTTGCTCTCGGATATATCATTTTTTTGGCGAAATAAATATTTTTTCAAAACCTATATCTTTGAAAAAGTTCTTCATCATTATATAACTCCAGTAAATTTCTCCTATCCCTGAGATTTTCCCCTAACCCTCTACGTATAGCTCTTCTCAGCTCCAAAACCTTCTCGCCATCATTAATCATAGAAAAATAACAAGTCCAGAGTCAACAAATAGCATACACCAAACTCATGGAAAAATAACAAGTCCAAAGTCAACAAGTAGCATACACCTAAATGTTATTCACAAAAGCTTACTAAGAAACCCCAATAAGTAGTTGATATTTCAAGATTGGTCATATACATACAACAGTGAAAAAATACAATAAAGAATGTGATATAATATATTGAATACAGATACATAGAATAGAGACATCTGTTTTAGTCTATGCAATGTGCAGTCTTGAGCAGTCAGCCCACCAAACTTTTTCCACTATAGGTTTTGTTCTTGCTAGTCTCATCCTTCAGACCTCATGGCATAATCATGTTAACTTACAATAAATTATCATTGATTTTGAAAAATGTGTTATCTTAGAAAATAACAATATTTGAAATACACATTTAGTGGATTGTTCATTTGACATTATAAATAAACTAACATAAAACTGAAAATCTCGCCAATATCGCTTTAGAACTCAAATTTGAGGGTAAATAAAGTTACACCATAAACGCTATAGGTGCTCTGATCAACTATATCTTTTTGAAGAAATTGTGTGACAACTAAGGCAATGAAGGTTTGTGAATAACAATTTTTAGTTGCTAACTAGAGCCGGTGCAGCTTTGAAGGAATGCATCTGGCAACAATAGAATCATGAATGTTGTCACCATTCTACATTTTTCAATGGAGCTTCTTTTATTGACATTTGTGGAGGTTGAATAAGCTCATACCAAGCATTAGAAGAAAAATACCTATATGCTAATGAGCTTGAATACATTGACACCACCAGAAAACTTATGAGGGTTTTGTGAATAACAAATTTGACTTAGTGTGGAACTTCGGTCAATTTAGTTGCTAACTAGGCTTATGAGGGTTTTATGAATACGGCCCCTGATCATCATGATCATAGCAGTTGGTAACTATGTGTTTTTCTACCCTCAGGTAATGGAATATTCTTTATAATATAATTGAGCCTTGCAAGCTTCCCCGAAACAAGCTTATAATCACAACAATTTCTAACTTTAGTTATAGAAGAAAACGGTAGTAAGCGAAGTATAATTAACTAACGTCATATTTTTAATTAAACATTATATAGTATGCAGTTAAGAAAATGATTTTAATTTTAGATAACAGCTCAATTGATTGCTCACTGTAGGGTTATTATAGGCCTATTTGACAAATGTTGGTAAATCAAATTGCTTACTAATTTCAAAAACAATAAGCGATCTGAAATCAAGTAATTTTCTCACAATTCAATTAAAAAGGCCGACACTTCTTCCACTACAATTCCACAATTCCACTACTGTTCCTCTAAACAACCAGAAGCGGATCTAGAGGGGGGGTTGGGGGGGTTGCAACCCCCCCCCCCCCAAAAAAAAAAAAAAAAAAAAAAATCCGGGGACCATGTTTTAAAATCTTTAAAAAGTTTAGATGCAAGAAACGCCATTTCACACACAGATTTTCAAAATTTTCCCTACTGTGGGAGGGGGACACCCCCTCCCACACCCTCCCCCTCGCTCACTCCGCTCGCTTGGACTCGGTCGCTACGCTCCTCGCATACCACCAACCCCCCCCCCCTTTTAAAAAGCTGGATCCGCCCCTGCAACACTCCACTCATTTGGTATGATCTACCCATTTCACTGAACCATCGGAGCCTCATCTGAAGCTCACCGATCCCCAAACTAGTCAGTTTTCGACGAGTTCCGTGGAATCTTAGCCGACAAGCGAGATTATGTGACCCTAATTTCTTGAAATGGCCTCCGATCATGTCTGATAGGGAACTAGCTCTGAGCTTATCGACTCTTTTCGCCTCATCAGATCGCATTCGAAACGTCAGAGACAAACACTGATCTGACTGATTCATCGGACTGTGATATGATACTTCTCGGAAGGCAAACGGAATGACAAAACTTTCTTTCGATGAGTGACCGATGACCCAAAAAAGCTCAGAGGAATGGGGGTATGAAAGCTTCTGTTTGAGGTACTGAACATTGACCCCCTTTTTTTAAAACAAACTGACATTTTCTCAAATGCATATTTTATTTTTAAGCCCCCATCACTATAATCTATTTGGATGTGCTTCGATTTTGAACGAAAAGTGACATTTTTATAATTGTGAAATTAGCAACCAATATAATAGTAGGGCCTAATCATAATGAGGTTCGAAACATTGAAATCAATATGTAGATTCTGCATCTTTAATATAATGACTTACCATTAGCTGACCGATAATTTGAGCGGCATCAGATATGTCCGATGAGGGATCTAGATATTGTGTTGAATCCAAGAATACAATATATAGTTAGTCCAGCTGCTGTTTTTTTCGCAATGTCTTTGTAACAGTAAACCTACATGTAACAACAAATATACAACTAGAGTTACTGCGACGAGACGTCTCGGCAACTCGGACAATGAGAGACGCGTCAGATATGGAGAAACGCCTCAAAGACGTACAGTGTCCCCAAAAATTATTTGTACACTTTGAAAAAATTAAATTAAACAAATCAATGTTGGTTTCAAATTTCAATTACTATTTATATCAGATGGTAGGTAAAGTCAGCATCACCTGAACCCTAAATCTCAAAAGTTCCGTCAGTCCCGGAAGTTCTAGGCCGCCATTTTCAATTTTCTTGGCCCAAAATTTATTTGTACACTTCAGAAGATGGGTTTTTAAAGGAGTGTTTACAATTTTTTGGGGCCCTCTTTGGCTTCCAGGGCAGTCATCAACCTCCTTGGCATTCTGTCGACCAATTTAGCACTCATTTTACCGCCAATACCATTCCAAATTCGCTGGAGCGTGTCCTGGAGCTGCTGGAGGTTTGATGGTGAGTCTTGAGGGCGCTGTCGCTTCAGATCACCTCTCATGTGCTAAATGGGGAGTTAATCTGGGATCTGAGGTGCCTTTTCTAGCATTTTAACAAGTTTCTGCTAAAATAATGCTTCAATATGCTTCGCTACATGCTTGGGGTCCCTGTCACATTGGAACACAACTTGAAGACCAATCAGTCTTTACGCAAGTGGGAGCCTCCAAGAGGCAAAAATAGTCTTATGGACATCAGTTTTCATGATGATATTGATATACAAACAGTAAGCAATGAAATATTGCAATTTGCGACCAAAGAAAATTGCATCCAAGGCCACAGAGGCTGAGGAATGACTGGGTGCCCTCAAGAGTGTCTGCAACAGGCTAAACAGCTATATGACTATAAGTGGAATAATTGGCAAGAAAGAGTCAAAATGTAAGGGACAGTAACAAAGAAGTATCATGCTTTTGCAAAACAACATGTGAACAAGCCTGCGGAGTTCCAGCACTCTGTCCTAAGACCTAATTAGTGCAAATTTGATTGAATATGATACACAGGACCATGTGTGTCTTGTAGTAAGCTTTCAATCAGTCATGCTTGGAGCCCACAGTGAAGAACAGTGATGGTTGTTTCATGATTTGGAGTTGTATGGCAGCCAGTAGAGTTGGAGAGATAAATTTCGTAACATGGCATCATGAATGCTGAAGCCATGAGGATATTCTTGCCCCTCAGAATGGCTTAGATGCTCCCATCTGCTTCAAGTCTGAATGGTCGTCAATTTACGGTCCAACATAACAATGACCCCAAGTACACAGCAAACCATATCGAAGCAATATTGCAACAGAAACATGTTCAGCTGCAAGAAAGGGCACCTCACAGCCCCGATTTAATCCCCATTTAGCACATGAGAAGTGATCTGAAGCGACAGCGCCCTCTAGACTGACCATCCAACATCCAGCAGCTCCAGGACATGCTCCAGCGAACTTGGAATAGTATTGGCGGTGAAATGAGTGCCAAATTGGTCGACAGTATGCTAAGGAGGCTGATGACTGCCCTGGAAGCCAAAGAAGACCCCCCAAAATTTTTAACACTCCTTTAAAACCCCATCTTCTGAAGTGTACAAATAATTTTTGGGCCGTGAAAATTGCAAATGGCGGCCTAGAACTTCCGAGACTGACGGAACATTTGAGATTTAGTGTTTAGGTATTAGTGACATTACCTACCATTTGATATAAATAGTAGTTAAAATTTGAAACCAACATCGATTTATTTAATTCAATTTTTTCAAAGTGTACAAATAATTTTTGGGGACACTGTACGTCTCCGCAATGGAAAATAATTCACCCGACACATGAGAAGTGAGAGTATTTCAGAGTATATTCTTAACATTCACCCTTAAACACTCTTCAACATAATGGTAGCATATATTGTAGGGGTTCCAGCAACATCATTTTTCTCCTGCATTAATTCCATGAATTAGTTTGCCCCCGGTTCAATTTCAGGTTATCCTGGCGATCTCAGACTCCCCTAAAAAGAAAACACTCCCGGGTTGGTTAAAAAAGGTTGGGCCACCCCTATAACGTGATAGTAAAATGATTATAAACCCCTCTAAAAAGTTCCGCAAATCGACTTTGGTCCATCATAACTTATGAGGTACTTTATAGTTATTCCTGATATTCATACCATTGGAAAGATAATTTATTCCCCTTCTTATTGATATCCTATATTTGTAATGATTGTGTCATGCTTCAATGCACAGAATATCAGAATGTGGAGAAAAGTAAAAAGTCAAATGTTGCAAAATTTATTAATCAAATTGAAGTTCCGCAATTCTACTTTGGGCCCTCATAACTTTTGGGATATTTTACAATTCTTATTGATTTTTATTCCATTGTCAAGTTAATTTATTCCTCTTTTCAATGATACCCTAATTGTAATTACATTGTTGTTCCTCCAAGCACAGAACACCTGAATGTTAGGACAAGTCAGAAGTCAAATGTTGCAAATTGAATGCCTATTGTGACAATAATTATCGAGTAGTAACAATACATTTCGCAACTTTTTACTTTTTACGAGAGGTGACTCTCGGAATAAAAATCCTGTAGGTTGTCAGGACCCCGTAGTGCAAAAACTTGATGTGGCCTTATACCGAAAAATAATGCCAGAGCATAATGAATCTAATAATACTGGAGGAAAAAAATATATATTCAAATTTATGAAGAACCATGTACATTTATGAAGAACAATGAAGAATCAACGTGATTTGACATACACATTCTCCTGTATGTCCTGCAGATAGTCTTGCTTACACTTTCCACTTTACACTTTTAGCCAAGGATAGTCTGACGGATATGTTTGGTTGTCTAAATATTTGTTTTATACTAACACTATTATTAGAAATGTGTTGTCATTTGAATACAAGACTACAAAAAAAAAAAAAAATTTAAATTACACAAAATTGAAAAGTGAGTCGACAAACCTCAACTTTAATGCGTTACATAAATACTATTTTCTGCAACAACAAAAAAATTGTCAAGTGGAAAAGGAAAATGAAAATCATATTTATAAAAAAAAAATGTGGTTGTGACTGATGCAGAGAATAAATTGTTGATCGATACCTACCATTTTCTATTGGTGCCGCTGGTGGCGCATCATCATCGAGTGGGGACCCAGAAACCAAAGCAATCAACAGGAACATTTCAAGATATTTGAAGTTTGCCATGACTTGATTATTTCGGAAGACTTCGGTGAACGAATACAAAGAAAACTTCGACTAGGCACTTAATCAGTCGTCTCAAGAAGACAATTGTAGATTTTGGGAATATTGTGGGGGTATTTATGCATTTTATGTAGCATAGGTTTGCGTGCTATAAGTAATGTTTAATAAAACATTATTCTATGATTAATATGATTATATTATTACTGAGATTGTCACTCACAGCTGGCTTGCTTGTTTCTAAACATACACTTTAATTATTAGGACTATGTCGGGAGAAAATAATAACTAATTGTAGTTAATTGAACACGCGCTTGTAATTACACCCAAATGCACATAAACACACGTTTTGATTATAAGGCCTATGTCGGGAGTTAAACTATACAATTTAAATTAATTGAACACGCACTTGTTATTACGCCCATAACTAATAAGATATGAGAGCAGGTTTTGTTGGTAAAGTTTGTTATCAACATTATTAGGATTTCCGACACGATCCGTTGTTTTGTATCAGTCGGTTCCCTCATTTTTTAATTTTTAAAAAATCTTTTTTTTAATGAGAAGCAGAAAACTGTTAACTTCGTAAAGGATTATTATAAATTTTAGCTAGTCAGGAGTCAAAAGTAATGATTTGCCTGGAAAGTGTTTTGTGTAAAATAGGTTTACAATATTTACACCGACCCAGATTTCGAGTCCCCAATCATTGGTGTTAAAATACACTTGAGATTGCTGAATGTTATTTGAACACGAAAATGATGATGATGATGATGATGATGATGATGATGATGATGATCCACAGCATTTATATTGCGCCATATTTCTGTTGAGAACATTCAAAGGCGCAGGCTCATCCAAATTAAGTTAATTACTACACATCTGTTAAAATAAGTGAGTTTTGAGGCATGATTTGAAGTGTTCGATGCAGTCAATTTCTCGAAGCGAAGAAGGGAGGGAGTTTGAAAGGCGTGGAGCAATGGATGAAAAGGTCTCCATATCCTCTTAGGTGTGTGATAGGAACTTGAAGATTGATGCCAGTAGCAGATGATCGTAGGCCAGGACGTAGGCGGCGTCGTTCTATGAGGGAGGTCATATATCTCTAGACCATGGACAGCCTTGAAAGTGAGGAGAAGGATTTTAAATTCGATCCTGTACCTAATTGTCAGCCAAAATGCCAAATCCATGAAATCTGTTGTTATTTGTGTTTATGGTATGATTACAATTCATCAAATGAAATATTATTTTAATCTGAAAAGGGGGTTTCTTTCGGCAGATTTTGTAAGGATGAGTTGTTAGAGATATCGATACCAATCTCACACTTTTTTTTTTATTTTTTTATTATTACATTTGGTAATATCTGTTGCAATATTTTATAGACTCTTGCAGAGTCGTTTAATAATTATTTTCTGTGATTTTGACTATGTTAAAGATCAGATGCAGTTAATTTGTTATGTTATTTTCTGTAATATTTTCTCAGATTATGCATGTAGGCCTATGTTTATGATTTGAATGAACAATAAAGAATACTACAAAACAAAGCCAAAAAAATCCAACACTAGAAGTTTAACACCAGCTCGGTGTTGTATCAGCGTTTTCACAGTGCAAACAATTATTTCCTTCTGATGCCAGATAAGTTTAGAGTAGAGCCAACATTATTTTACCTATAATAAAAAATTTTAAAAAGAAAAAAGAAAAAATAAAGGGGCTAACTAATTAATGCAGTCACGTATCTAGCCTTCTGTTATTAATGATAAGCTTGATTAATATCATGCGACTAAACCAGCTGTTTCTATATTATTACACTTCTCATATCTCAAATCATATCTAAAATCCAAACACGAACCCATGTAAATGCAGTTGATAATATTATTCTATCATTTCTTATTATCAAACAATTTTACCGTAGTCATGCGTGTTAACAATCATGATTTTTCTACTTTTTTTTTTTAATGGAGCAAATATGGCATTGCAATATTGAACATTTCGTCATTGTTTTGTAAAAAAAGGGCATGGCGCAGCATGAGAGAGAAAGAGCGAAAACCAAAGCTTCATCATAACAGGGAGGGAGTGAAACTGTGAAAGAGACTGAAAGAGAGGGAGAGAGAGAGAGAGAGAGAGAGAGGGGGGGGGGGGGGCTAATATGGAGAAATAAAATATTATGACTTGTTTCCAGAGAAGATAACATTCAGGGTCCTACTAATTTTACATGAACCAGTAGCGGATTCAGACTTATGTCACACAATTGAGCGTATCGGCACATGCCCAAACATAATATAGCCGCTATTGTCCACAGACAATTGACAATCCGCTCCTGATAAACCACTTTTTTGTCAAGCTCCATCTATATCTCAGAATAATAAAAGGTCAATTACGACGGTCGCAACTTCAACGCAGTTCAACAGATTCTATGGCTGTCGTAGCCTCAAACTCGGGAACAGCTTACCTCTGGAAGTCAGGATAGGTTCACATCTATTTAATTAAGTTGTAGCATATCAGAATCATATCAATTCTACTCCACGTGAAATGTAAACCTAACGTATGACATTAAATCTTAACATAAAGACGCGTCCATTATTGAGTGGAGGGGAAACGCAACATTACATTCATGAGTTTAAGTGGAAATACAACTGAGCGGCGCAGAAAATTATACGGTTCTCTATTAATGTCAACAAAACCCGCGCGCTTTAACGGCGGGAAGCGACCGATTGACAACTGCATGCAATTATTACTTAGCGCTACAAAAACTCGCCTAAGAAAACTTCCCTGTGGTAAAATGGTCTGGTCAGTCGATCCGTTCGAGCTAAATTTCTCCATGGACATGAAATACATAATGAACTTTTTCATAGTTTTCGGTAGGTAGATTGCTTCAGACCCAGATTGGGGGAAATACATTTTGGCAAGCCTATAATACCATTGTGCTAAAGTTGTAATCAGAATCTTTATTTCCACTAGATTGATGTTACCTAACGATTATTGCATATAAATAGTGATCTTGTCACATCTTGCGAAGCGGCCGTCTTCACATGCGATATGCATGTGATATGCGGAAATATTGACCCATCGAGTAAACATTCGTTTGTGACAATGTTCAAAGTGACAGGACTTTTTTTTAACCAATCGAAAGATTTACCATCTCTGCGAAAGGTGAGAATTCAAGCTTTTTAAAAACGGCTTGATCATTAAGCTGTTATATAATTATGTGTATCCAGAAGATATTATGTGTGCGTATGAGCTATTTTGAGAGCAAAAATTTGCCATATTGTACAGGAATTTTGATCTGATTAGGATTTCGAATTTGCACACAGTGACAGGACTTTTTTCCCCTTTGCAGTAAGTATTCCTATTTTTGAAAAAAAAGACTCTTAACGTAATTATTCAAGTTGATCATTTCTTTTGAAAGGTAGTTGCTCGCCATAATCAAGAAAACAAAGTGAAAAAACTGTGCAAAATACAAAATGTCTCTATGGCAGCGTTTGATTTGCGTTAGAGTGATAGCGCCTCTTCCTCTTAAGTTTACAACTAGAATTGATATGAAATCCATACAGTAATTATTTTTCTTTTCTTATTTTGTTTTATTTTTTGTTTTTTTTACACCAAAATCTAAAAACTTACTACGCACGTTGACCTATTTTGAATTCCTTTTATTCCTTTTATTCCGAAACAATAAATCAACGTAATTGTTAGAAATGAGAACAAGAGAAGAGAAGACACCCCCCCCCCCCCAAAGAAAAAAATAATAATAATAATAATAATAATAAAAATAAATAAATTAATAAATAAAAAATAAACTAAAATAATAATAAAAAAATAAAAAGAAAGAAAGAAAGAAAAGAAAAAAGAAAAAAAAAAACAAACTGCAACCTAAATGGACAGCACCACTGGGTCGAGCTGTCTGTTAGTATGCAAGCGAGTTTCTTTTGCGCGCCGTTGGTTTTTTCTGTAAGGCCGAGAGTCGAGCACCTGATAAACAATAACATTGCGGATTTTAAGCCGAAAATTAACAATATTTTAGAGTTTGTGAAGATATGAAGACATCTCTGCCATCTTGAAATGTATATAAGTGCTTCTCGAAGTTATAATAAGGGTAAGGGCAAGGAGGAACTCTTACTAAGATATAGATATTTGCATTTCTTTTCCGATTGAAAACCGAGTTTGGCACTGGCACAGTGGCAGTGGCACTGGTGGTGGTGCACTGCCACTGACACAGCCCAGACACAGTTCCACGGCACTTGCAAATGTACCGTTTGCGCTGGGGTGAGTGCCGCTGGAGGCTGGCCTGGCTTGGGTCAGCAGCAGCCACCACACCGGCTGAATGATGAGTGGCGTTTATAGGCAGAGCGCCGCGATCTTTGTCATGATTGTGTGTAACTTCGGCGACGGGGCTGTAGAAGGAATGAAAATTAGGTGCTAGTGCAATGAGTTAAGCATCCAGCCGCGAGGCTAGACCGAAGGATTCAGTCGCTATTTTGGGATTGCATTGGTTAAACACTGATTGACTGAAATTTCTGAATGCTCACAAAATAAGCGACTGAACATCGTACACTTCCGCCTAGCCCTGGGTCTTGAAAGAAACCCTTCAAAACTTATATTAAAGTGCGATTTGGAATGGTTAAAAATACCACTAACAGTTAAGAATCGGTAAAATATATTTATATAGCAAAAATATAATCCATTTAATGACGTCACTTACCTAAACTGTAGATCTAAACAGACTAAATGCAAATCAGATATTCCTAAAAAATTGTGTGCACTTGAAGAAATCTTGTATTTTCCAGTCCATTTCAGAGTCTCCTCCGATCTCTGTCAAAATGCTAGCGTGTAGAGTATATAGCCTAGCTGCTGCCGATGTCGCGCATGCGTGTTGCAAACTAGCTAAGTTAATCACCGCAAATCATACGGTGAATGTGACTCATTTAACTACACTGTAACAGCAATTCTGATGCCATTTTTTTGCTTTATTATCATTATAAAAAATGAGGATAGACATCCGGCTAGTATTGTAAGTATGATGGCGGTGCCCAAGTCTGCGCACCTAAAATTCGATCTCGATTTTATCACAAAGTAAAATATTATTTTGAAAATCATCAATGTTATTTCGTTCTTCCATATTCTAATGATCAATGAACAAAAAATTTCAAGAAATTATTCACAAGACAATGTTTTTTACGATTTTCAGACGGGCTTGTCATTTTATTAGCAAACTGAATAGTGCCCAGTCTGCGCACTCATTCATTTGCACGCAATTCAAGCGCAGTGAAGTTTCAGACTTTTCTTTTTTGACAATGATTGAAATTTTCAGGGGTAGCAAATGAAACATGCTGAAACTCATTTTTTAATCAATCATTTTCGCATTTTTTTGGTTTCAAATGGATTGTTGAGGTTAAGATTGAAAATTGTGATCAGTTTGATGTTTTGTTCTATGAAAATCGCGCATTTACGTGGGTGCGCAGACATAGGCACTGCGCAGACTTGGGGCACCTTACCATACATAAACTAATAAATATTTTTGTCCATCTTTTATTCCATAATTTTGACATTCTTGTCTGGAAAAGGGAAGGCACCTCATGTTTTGATAATTCGCAGCCCGTACACTTCGTGTACGGGCTGCCGCAGTAAACTTCCGCCGTGCATAGACTCCAGAGGCCAGAGAGCTGGCGAGGGAGCAGGGCATAACAAGACTTTTCACTGCACCGGTGACTGATCCATGAAAGACAGTGGTCTCAAAATTCACTTTTTAGTTCTAAATTCATCTTTTCATTACTCTAGTCTAGATCTACTAAATTTCAAATACATAATTATCATATTGGAAAATGTTCTGAGCCTACCTTAACTTGTATATTGAGCCAAAGAATTCATTAAATTCTTCCTCTATTCTGTCTTATCACGATGTTCTAGTGGTAGCCATCTTTACTCATGAATATTCATATGGATTGGAGCTTAAATTGAGTTACCCATGCGCACATAATACATGTATGTGTTTTCATTCATAAAGTTCAAAGCTATAAATATTTATAAAAAGTATATCAATATTCATGTTGAATGATCTCAGCAAGTGTTCTGATTGGTCAAAATATTTCTTGGGCATAACTTGACCTTACTTCATATTTTAGGCATTAAGGCATTATCCTGGAATAAGTCTCCAGTCCATTCACTCTCGTAACGTTCATTTAACTTTTTAGTCAGTGGCGGAGACATCGTTCCATGCCATTGACTTTGTACACAATGGACTCGCACACAAAAGAAGAGAGGAGACAAATTCGAGGATATAGCAGGCATTCAAGATAGATCGGCATTATCCTGTTATAAGTCACCAGTCAATTCACCCCCGTTCATTTCGTCAGTGGCGAAGACATCATTCAACTCCCAATGACTTTGTACACAGTGAGTGAGCAGAGAGGAGACAAATTGGAGGATATAGCCAATAGATCTACATGTGTATCTCATCTTTATTCAGAGGCATCTTTAATGATCCTATAATTGTTTTTTAATAATATTAGTAACTACGTCTTGGTGACTTACCAAAAATGATGAATATTGGCTGACATTCCCGAGACGTCTCTTGATGATTACACGAAAATCTCCATTCCGGGCTGCATTCAAAATATCGCGGTGAAAAATCGGGAGTGTTTTTTCAGAGCTACAAAGTTTCACGCATTTTGCGTGATTCTCACGCATTTAGGGTCCATCTCATGATCTCACGCAGAACACCCACTTTCTCATGCAAAATAAGAAAAAGTCGAATTATAATAGATTTTTACCATTTTGGGGCCTCAAAACCCTAAAAATCGGCAGTCTTGTCATGCATCAAACCCTGCGAATGCGATGTTTTCATGCAGGCGATCGTTATATGCAAGATAGCTTACTACGTGCTACATGTGTAGCGTACGTGCGCACCTCCTTCGTGTACAAATTACTACAGCGCATGCGCACATATGGTAATGCGCGCCATGTGCGCACTGCCTCCAAGCACGATGTGAATGATCACACGCAAACAAAATTTGAACTTGGCATCTCTGTTCTTTATTTTTTATTCTCATGATAGTGAAACTATTCTATGATAAATTATAGAAATATAGGAAGGCTTCAATTTAGAATCAATATCTTTTGCAAAAAATAGAAAAATCATGCCATGGGGAAAAACCAATGGACCAAGATGCAAAACCTGCCACCCTTAGTCCCACTCTCTCTACTAGGTCAATACTTTCTATTGACTTAGTAAACCTACCTGTATAAGTGGTTTTGGGGGGTTTTCCTAAGTTTTTTTCCAGAGAAATACAGGGAAATATAACAGAGAATCAAGGCACTCCAATCGAATGATTGACTCTAAAAAAGAAAAATCTACATTTGGGCTAATTTATTAATTTTTAGCAAATTATTTACACTCATCTAGTTTTACCCCTTTTTCGCAAACTTGTATCTATGCCTAGACCCCAGGATTGCCTGTGATGTGGCTTTTATAAAGCATATTGTGTAGGCCTACATTTATTTATTTATTTATTTATTTATTTATTTTCTTCAATTTCAGACAGGGCCTTTGAACTGAAGTAACTGACGCTGCAGAAGATTAGTGGTTTTATCTTTGCTCCGTTATGATGGGACGTGTAATGGAGGGACAGCAGCCTGCTCCCGGGATAACTGAGAAGGAAGAGAGAGATCTTAGGAAATTCACAAAATTCCTTGCACTTAAGGTGAGATTTACAGGAATGGCCCACATCTGTCCTGAAGTGCCTTCACTTTAAAGAGCTAGGGTCTTCAGATTTCATGGGGAGTGAATCATAATTTGCTGATCCCAGAATTTGTGAAAAGCACTGGAAATGCCTGTCTTGAAGCTACATTTCTGGACCACAGCAAAACAATCTGTCCCACCCTGGACAGCTTCAGGCATCATCGGGCCAAGCATTACATAAGACTGGCAGTGGTCAGATGATGCAAAACAGCTATTACAGGGTTAACATCCATGGTGTCGAATTACCCATTGGAGCTCCCGACCTACTGCCTTTAACTGGTGCACACTGGCTACCTAAAACCCCAGTAGACTCCTTGGAAATCAATTACGTTAGACTGGATGGTTAAGCTCCTCACGAAAGCTTACATACAATCCAGTGAATGAATGCATAGTAAAGGTTAGTTCCCTAAAACTCCATGTTCCCAAAGTAAAGGGTTAGGGCCTACTGGTAACATTCATTGTATATACAGGGCCTCTTGGAAGAACAATATTCGTTATTGAAAGGCCCGGCCTGTATAAAGAAGACATGAATAAATAATAAATCAATGTGTTTTTTTTTTTTCTTTCTTCCTTTTTTTAAATTTTTTTTTTTTTTAATTCTTCCAGGCAATTCAGGTGATAGTACAATCAAGGACAGGAGAGAAGACCGATACAAAATCTAAATGCAATACAGATGGGAAGGACTGGGTAAGTTCATAGATATAATCTTGTAATATATAATGACCATGGGTTGATTCACTAACATTTAAAATCAATCCCAACTACGGACGTATGGAATTATAACATGGATATTGATCCTATTGATCCAAACTGACTTTATCCCAGTTGGGATTAATTAAAACTAGCTGTGAATACCCCCCCCCCAGTGGTAGTGACATATATACCAACACTATTAGTTTCTGTTGTTGGTTGGGAAGGGGATGATGAATAGCCCCTCCACATAATCCCCAGAAATTGTACATATCTTCACCACAAAGGAGAGGATTTAGCACAACTCCAGTTATATGTCCAGTTCACCTGATAGTACAGTCCATCCGATATAGTAAGAATACATGTAGGTGCAGCAAGATTCTGTGGAAATGAGGCAAGTTTGTTCGTCCCAATTTCTGCAATATCATTGTTTTCAAAACCCACAACAGGAATTTCCCTTTGAGGGCCATTAATACATTGCAAATCATTGTTGTTATTCATGTAATTGTCCTTTCCTCATTCAGTTCAACCTTGCCATCCCAGAGAAGGCAACAGTGAAGTCACATGCCAAGAAACTTCTCATGACGGACATCCCGAGGGAGGGCTACCCTCTAAACGTAGAAATCACTCTGGAAACAGCAGAGGTAAATTTTCAATTCAATTCAATTCAAATAAAAGTAGGCTCAACATGAAATCGTAGAAAATATTACATGTAGGTAAATTGTGAAAAGCATAACAATACATTTATGACAAAATTAGTCATAATTATGCTTGACTAGGCCATAGCTAATAAAGAATGACACTTGAGAAGCTGACCTCAAAAAGTCTCAAAAAGTCTCACTTTACAAAGATTTTATGATAAATTTTCCAAAAATAAAAACATCTTCCCATCAAATAAAAGATATCGAAACAACTGGTTTATAAATTGATGTACATTGTAGGGTTTGTCATTGCTTTGCTTAACATAAAGTGCCAACATCTGTGTCGTAAAAGTATCATTTTAGCTGTCGTACAATGTATGTGCCTACATGGATTCCATATAAAAATGAGCCACAAAAAGTATAACTGTAATACATACACATGTATGGATGTACATGTAAGTTTGGATTTGAGTAGATCTGATTTTGATTGGTTTTATGACGCATGTCATTCAATTTTGAATATTCACAGAATAGTATCTATACTCCTTTAGCCTCATTGCTAGAATTTCTTTCTTTTTTTTTTTCCTTCTTCTTTTTCAGGGAGATAAGATGGTCTTAGAATCTTGGACTCTTGCGGTCAATGACACATGTGACCCTAACACCAAGATCCATTACACGGTGTACAACCGAATGGGTCTCCTTCTCAAATCTCTGATATGTGTGTCAAGGGTCACACCAGCATATAGGATAGCTAGAAGACAGAGTACTGGAGACTATCGTATCTTGTCTAGGGTCTTCTTTGGCGAGACTAAGCTGTCGTTGCTCGGTGAAGGTAAGTGTCTTACGTATATGTTACATCTAATGTAGGAATCACGTCTCAAGGATCATACTAAAGCCCGGTAAACCTGGGTTGCAATCAACTGCAAATTTGACAGAATAATTCTAATTGGTTACTGGTCTGTCTTTTGGACGAAATGCTCATGCAACAATGCTCTTGATTGGCTATTGCCATTCTGCGAGTGATTGCAAACCTTTGTGTTATGGAGCCGACGACACAGGGTACTGGAGATTATCGTATCTCATCTCAGGTCTTCTCTGGGAAGACTGAATTCTGAGCACTACTTGGTGAAACATACCTTGAAACATACCTTGATGGCCACATCTCACTGTCTTCTCGATGAGGGTGTACAGATGAGTGTGACAGGGTTAAGGAAGCCTTTAGAGCCCATTTAAAAACCCAATTTTGATAATTGTATCTTAAAGTGCAGGAGTGTTGGTGCCTCAACTGTGGACTGTGGGAGTTTATTCTATTGATCGACGACCCTTTGGCTAAAGAAATGTTTCCTTATATCCAGTCTAGATCGTTGCTTGGCGAATTTAAGAGAGTGCCCTCTAGTTCTGACGTACTCTGCTCTCTGGAATTAATTGTCCGGGCTAGATTTGTCCATTTGTGTTAAGATTCTGTATGTTTGAATGAGGTCTGAAGTTAAGTGTCATATAATATACTTTCATGCTGCATGTACAAATATTATACGTTGTACATACTGTATTGATGCATACATTCAGTCACATTGTAGGGATATCTCTGAAAAATCTGGAGTATTAACCTGTTGGAGACGAGCTGATTTGGCTACAACACACATTTCCCATAGACCTCAGCCCGAATATATTCAGGCTCAGTCCCCAACGGGTTAATATTGTTGAAGAGTCCACTTGCATTATCACAAGCACAGATACATGATTTTGTTATGATAAAGTAATTATCCCAGTCCCAAATTCAAGCATGAATGCATGTCTCTCTTGATCTATGTGTTCAGTACCAGTTTCGAACAATATTTTGTTATACAAGGTGATTGTCTGGGGCATAATGTTCTTGTTATAATGAGAGTCAACTGTACATCTAATACTTCAAATTCTTGTAATAGGAAAAAAAAAATCTGGTACCTATTATATTATTGATACATGATAATTTACAACGTTAAATCGTTCATGACACAGCAACAATTGTCTCCTAGCTTTATTTGATGAAAGATTAAGGATTAATTCTGGGTTGCTAATGCATTTCATATGCGGGTAAGATTAGGGTGTGTCATTTTAGGATGGGCAATTCCTTTTTGGAAATTCAATCTTAGAAATTGACCTTGAGCAACTGTCAGGAGGTTGGGGGGGGGGGGGGGGGGGGCTAGGTGATGTACCTCAGGCTTGCTATTGAAAATGTTAGCAATCTGATTTTCTGTCTTTATTGTTTGTTTTTTCTTTTTGAAGATTTCAGCACTGTCCAAGTTGGTAGCGTACCCACCCCCATAGGGACGGTAATACTTAACGTGGCTTACAGGACTAAACTAACCATTTCAACAAGCAGGTAAGCATAGAGCAATCTTCTTATTTTTAAAAAGTCCACTCCTAGTGTAATGAGTTAAGATACATTGTACAACCAAATTTTATTAAAACAAGGCAATTTTCCCCCACACCCAATTTCAAACCTTGTGCTCAGGATACATAGCAAGGTTGTAACCATGGTACACTGATGTGTCGGCTTAGTGGATAGAGCCTCTGCCTCATAAACGGGAGGTTGTAGGTTCGAACCTCGGCCGCATCATAACAAAAGATGGGAGTTGCTGCTACCCTGTTTTGTTTTGTTTTTGCAAAAAAAGGGAAAGAGCAATGTTGATTTGGGGCTGCTCAGTAAGGGCTGGGCCCACAATCAAATGGGCAAAAGAAATATCTGATCAGACAATAAAATGAGCACCTCCTTATAATGAGAGTGGACTGTAACACGATTTCGCTCTCTCTTTTCTCTTTGTCCCATCCCTCTCGCAATCTCAGTGAAATAGACTATCCTTTCTTGGTATGCTAATTTATCCATGTACATTTGATTTAGTCATCTATCTTGATTTTCATTCTGGTGATATATTGGTGGGTTTGAGCTGGTATGTCACAATAATTTTTTATGCCTAAATTCTTGGGTAATTGCAGACACATCTCACGAGCACGAGGCCCTGTTCCTGTAAAGGATGACCATTACAGTACCAGTCCATCTCATAAAGGTCTTGGGCCGGCGCAGCCTCAAGGAAACAAACCAAGTATTGGGTAAGATCATACAAATTGAAATTTAGTTTGTACTAGTGGTGTTTTAGAGGATGCTGATAATCGTTATTTTGTCTGGCAATAAAATAACAGGGGCAATTATCTGAGTGGCAAATATCAATTTAAATTTGCAGCCAATTAACCCTAATAAGGCTGGGGGGGGCCCTTGACATTTTCCGCGACCATACCGCCGCACGAAATCTTTTGACCGCGCCGCTCAATGAAATTTTACTTTCAAGTCTTGCGCGTCTTTTGAAACCATTTTCGCGAAAATCAGGCATACGGTTACAACGCTGCACAATTTTCAAAAATATCTGCCAGACCAAAAATCGCTCAAAAACGTGATTTTGTGAACAAAGTCAATGCAAATAGAATTTTCTCACCTAATTCATAAAGATATAATTATTTTCACTTTCATTGGCTAAAATTAATTTATATTAGCTTGATTATGCTTCAAAAAGATTCTGCAATCAACAAAGAAATACATAAGAAATTCGTAAAACAATGAAAAAAAAATGATTTTACTAGTGAATTTTTTTTCAAGTACAATTGTTAGGAATGCTATAATATTTAGACCAAAATTTAGCATTCCAGGAGCTTTATTTAGTAAATTAGAGCAAAAGTATGAGTTATGCATAAATTAGCATAATTAATTAATATAAAATAAAATCACATTATTTCAGGAAAATTGATTATACTAACTTGTAGATTACATCGCATACTACCATTGTGCAAAATTTTGCGGCGCTCGTGTGATTGATGGCCGAGATCTTGGGGGGGGGGGGGGGGTTTTTTCAACCCCCCCCCCCCCCCCCCCTGGGCCATAGGAGAGCCAAAAAAGCCCGGTCTGAATAGGGTTAAAGGCTGAAGACGGAGGCTGTGTTCAAAACACCATGATGGTGATAATAGTCATAATGATAATATTAATACTAATGCATGATGATAATGAATTGAATGAGACTGATATTACTACTTATATCATAATATGATAATAATAGCTATGAGAATAATATTAATTTTCCTCCTTCTCTTTTATGAAACTTTGGAGCTAAAACAACAGGTGCAGTTCCAAGAGTCTGAAAATTGCAGCATCTCTGAAACTGATTTGATGTTTGATAATGATAATGATAATGTCAATAACAATGATAATGATGAGGATAATCTTTTGTCTTGTACAGTATCGAGGACTCTAGCGCCACCTTGGAGAATTCACAGGACTACATCGTCGGTTCTTTCTCCACTTCTCCTCCTGATAACTACATCTTTCCTTCCAGACCGGACCAGGCCACGCCCAGCCCCATCAGGGGGAGGGGCTTATCAGAGGACAGGATCAAACTGCCATGGTATTGTAATTACCACAATAATATCAACTTCTTATTTTCCCCAAATTTTCTCTTTACATGTATGTGTATAGTGCATACATGTAGTTCTGTTTAGTTGTTTTATCCAGATATTTTCCTCCTTCTTCTCACTCTTGGCTTTTATGCTTTAGCCCCTATTTTCCTCTTCTTTCATAATCCCTTAATTGCTATACCTACCCAGGGCTACTGCTAGCTCATTATCTCTCTTTTGTTCTGGGGGGTGATTCACTAAGAGAGCCCGAAATCGTTCCTATGAGCAATATTTGGGATTGATTTCAATCCCAGTCTAAAATTAATCCTAACTCACTGGTTCACTAAATCGCTATTAGCTTGGGATTGATTTTACGCTCAGATATATGAATATTCATGAACGCACTCAATCAACCAAATAGCTTAGTGAATCAGCGACTAAAATTGATATCGCTCTTAGGATTGACATTGATCCTAAAATTGATTTTATTTCACTTGGGATTAATTTTAGCTGTTAGTGAATCACCCCCCTGGTTCCTGTTTGATGTAACCTACATGTACCTCTGTGATTTTTGATTGGCTACTTCTCACATCATTTCCGTAATGACCCTTTTTGTTCCGTATGTCCTCTCTTTGAAGACCTTCCCTACTTGAAGAGCTCTGTGCTTTTCTTGTGTATATAAATTACTATACATGTTGTCATTTTGTCTCTGACAAAGATTCTGCTAGGAATATAATTGAAAGCTCATGCTCTTTTTGACTCAATCTTGCATATTAAGAATTAGAGTGAAGGAATTGAAGTTATTATCATCAACTGTAAAGGGAATCTCCTGTTGTGTAAAAGGTGAAACAAATTATTGTGAGTTTTCAAATTATTTGTGTGTGTTTTAGGTAGAAAATTATAGTTAAAAGGTCCACTGGCAAGGTTCGCTCTTCAATTGCCCTCATATTCAGAATTAAATTGAAAATTAACCAAATTAATTAAAGAAGAGAGGGAAAAAAAATGAAATGTTTAGGGAATTATATCAACCCAGCTCAGTGTTCTATACGCTGCAAAATTTACAATCATTTGCCTCTAAACAAGGACATACAGAGGTCTTTTGTCTTGTACATGTACATCAAATTGAAATCCAAGAAAAGCAAAACAAAACAAAACAAAAACAAAATCGAAAAATGTTAAAGACATAGTGGGTCCAGCTTTCATGGGGAGTGGATCATAATTTGCTGACCCCAGACTTTGTGAAAAGCACTGAAAATACCTGTCTTGAAGCTAAATTTATGGACCACAGCAAAACAATCTGTCCCACCCAGACAGCTTCATTCTCGGGCTAGGGAAAGTGAGATTTAATGACTTTACCAGATGGAGTGATGGGTGGAATAACAAGGAATTACATAAGGTGATAAAAATCAGGTGACACAAAACTGGGTAAGCATCCATGGTGTCAAATTACCCATGGGAGCTCATGACCTGCTGTCTTTAACCTGCCTAAAAAGGGATGGCTTGGATGCCAATAGGGTTTGCAGTGAGGGGGAAAGAAATAAGAGCTTTGATAAGCTGTTACAAGTGCTACAATGCCAGCCTTTGAAACTCTTTGCTTAGTAGCAACATGTGTTAGGCTTCTTCTGATTTTAAGGCAGTTGATGCCAGCTAAAATTATGACATCTGAATCTACTTTAATATCTATTGTCAAAATATTGATTGAAACTCTGATTGGTGCAGCCTTGTTTGTATACTTTACAAATGAAAATTGTCTCTGTTTTTGTACCAACACCTTTTCTCAAAATTCTAGTTCTGACATTACATGTACCACCTAAATTCATGTTTGTGTTGATATCTTGTTCTCAGTTCAACTTCACCTGGTAGCTTTGATCTCTCCGGGAAGCTAGGACCTTTTGCCAGTCGAAAGGATGTTGGGGATTCGGTGAGTATATTACGTAATGCATGTAATTCAACGTTTGACCGGATAATCTTCAAGGTTTGACAGGTTAATCTTCAAAAGTGGAGGCTTGTATGTTGGATTTGGATACTGTGATTAGATTTACGGTTCACCATAAGGAAAGGAGAGTAGAAGAGAAAATGAAGAGTCATCCGTTTAAGAGTATCGTTAGTGAAAGCATTTACATGTATGAATATTTTGTTTGTGCTAATTGATGAACTCAGCATATCATTGAACATGCCACCTGCCGAACAAAGGAAAATCTGTTATTCTTGACACACTTCACCCAGATGTTTATGGTACAACCCAACATTTTATTGTTCAAATATTTCAGGATTTTGGACTAGGTGGAGAAATTTGCAAGGCTTAATTTTGTATGTTTTTATAACTATGAAAAGCCTTATATTGAAGTGAAAAGTTTCAAGGACTGAATCATGAAATTCCCGAATATAAAGCACAAAAAATTTCAACTTGTACTGTGTCATGGGAGGACTTATTCCATTATTGTATGGCAGGTAGAGGGTCCAAAGCTAATGCCCATCTAATAAAGATAGGATAGACGTTTTAATCGTAATATGCAATATAAATATTTTCTTCTTCTTCTCGAGTCCTTTCTCTTATTGGTCTGTTTGATTGTATCATTATGCATGAATTTCTTTCACATTTGAAAGATCATATATTTATGTTTCTTAGAGGAATTAGAATCTGAAATTGAATCCCAATCTGAATTAGACTCTAACCATTAATGCAGGCGATCCCATTAGGTGAAAGAGAAGATCAGCTTGGGAACAGGGGTTAGGGCATTGTAGAAGGTGACTAAATGGTCTCCTCCTCTTCACATTTGCATACTGGCTGTCTTTTATTGTTGATGCAGCATTTGGCCATTTATCTTAATACCTTGCAATGGTCGACTCTAGTATTGTACCTGTGTTCTTTGGTTTACAGGACAGCCTCATTTCTGATGACATACCATTTGGATCATTGCTTCAAGAGGTCGGGAGTGGCACGGCGGATAAATTCATCTTGGCAACAGCTGAAGATGTATGTATAATACTTGCTTTATAATTATACCTCAACTTAGACCTTTATCATTTTATTCTGGGGCGTATTTCTTTAAGTCAGAAAGGTATGAATAATTTAACGAACGGCTGGAACGTGATCTTGGGTGCTATGCTAATCACATTCTGAATCATTTAGCACAAATACTGATCACCAGCAATTCATAAAGTTTGTTGTAACTTTTTATGAACGATGAACACCCCCAGTTTGACATCCTACAGCAAAAGTATTGACTATATTTACAACTGGAGTAAAGCTTTGCTCTTGTAGTCAAACATTGGCCCTGACTTTAGCCCTGGCCACAGCTGAGCTGCCCTAGGTTTTGCATTATCAGAGAGACAAGGTTCTGATTGTTATGGGTTTTAGCTTTTTAACTACTGTTGAGTTAAAAGCTAAATTTTGAATAATACATGTAGATACATCCATGGATGTAAAGTATTTATTTTAACAATGAAAGCCCAGAATTTTATTCTAGTTCAAATCAGCTCAGCCTGTGGAGTAATTACAAAATTGTGATATTAAGTTTAATTTTTTTTGTTCTTTCTTATCAGACTGCAGCACAAGATGTTGATCAGCCTGATTGGACAGGCTTGGATCTATCTCAAAACTCTAACAAATCCAGCTTGCCATCTGATAGCGATGATTTTGTCATGGTCGATCTGGTAAGAAGACAAGATCTTGAAAAACCAAAGTGAAAATAATGAATTGTAATCATTGTCATTTATGGTTTATGTGAATAATGAAAGAGTATGGCATGGTTGGCAAAGATACAAGGTATCAGCAAGGAAAGAGATATTGAAATACATTTTAAAACTATGAGAAAGGTATAAATTTATAGAGTGAGAAATCACCCTTAGAGAATGTTGTTAACTATAGTAAAAGTATAAGGTAACATAAAATTTCCTGCTCACTCAGAAATAGTTTGGCCCTTAACCCTTTGAACCCTGAAATATTTGCACATTTAGTGAATTCCATAATGTACAAGCTTTATTCTCTAGGTAGAAACAGGTATGCGTTATTAAACTGTGAACTAAGTGTACTCTTATAGGTGATTTGCAATAGCGCCATCTTTTGGTGGAAGACTCGCAAAAGTTTTAGACCGTGAATCATAATTTTTAAAAGATTCTCAGGGGCACATGGAAAATAGAAAGGGATGGAAAGTGGCCTTTTGGGATAATTTACTATATCTGAATGGCTGGTAAACCGGCCTATCGGGCTTAAAGGGTTAATGGAAAATTGGGTATATGTCAGTAACATCAATGACATGAATTTCTCTATATACCAATGTGGGTTTTTTTCTATCAGAACCCAGCTTTTGCCAAGCCTGACTCCAGCAGTGATATCGTGGCATTCTGTTGTCAGTTTCAACAAGCGCCTCCCCTTGAACTCTTTGAGGACCAACCCACATTGGGAGAAACACTGGTAATAATCAATGTTTGCAGGATAATTTGACAGGATAAAAGTAAATGAAGTTAAAATGTTTGGGCAGTTGATCCTGACATGTTGGAGTTATAAACCAGAACATGAAAATGAGAGAATAATATGTATGAAAATTTGTGGACATTTAAATAAAGTAAATAGAAAGCTCTGTAATATCTAATTAAATAAGCTGAATTTAGTTAACAAATTTACTCTCTGAAGATATTTTGCCATTGTTCATAATATAGTGGACATATAATGTGAGACATCCACTCCATGAAAACACTAACAATAGATCTATTTCTTCTTTTGAACACCATGGCTATTTTGGTATAAAGCATATGAAACAGATCAATTTTTTTTTTGTGCTTCACACAATGCTGAGTTGCTATTTTTTTTATCTGTTACAACTTTGCAAAAAATAATTACCCCGTACTTCATTTACCTCTATCAGATTTTTATAAATTATAAAGCATTTTTCCCCCCTTCTTTTTTTAGTAAACACATTTTGAATGTATTTTACTGCAACGGTACTGTAATGAAAATCAAGTTTATCCTTGATCTATGATGTTTCTGTTCTGAATGATTATTTCAGTTAAAAAGATATGTCTTTTTTTTTGTTATCCTTTTCAGAGTAATCTTCCAGAGAAGTTGGCGCAGTTCAAGGAGAATGAGTCTGAATTTGATGCTTTTGTGGCTAGTTTACAGAGGGATGCTGATGAATGCAGTGACTAAGAAATACAAAGATGGATGCTGCAATTATCAATAAAACTTTTATCCTTTGGAGCTTGCCTTCAAGAAAGATGTGAGTAAAAGCAGTGACTAAGTAATGCAATGAGGTCTACTGCCATTATCATCATAATTGTCTTCATAGGGAGCTTACTCTCAAGAAAGATGTGGATAAAAACACTGACTTTGAACCATCATGATACTGTCATTATGATTGGCATTCTGAGAGAGGTACATGAATGTGGGTGAAAGCAGTGACCGAGTTATATGATACTGCAATTATCAACATGATTCTCCTACTTACTTGCTGTCAGAAGGATGTACAGAGACTATGAACCATGTTGATGCTGAACATCATTGCCATTTTTCTTATCATCAACACTTAAGATCAAGATAAAGTTCTGGACAGAAAAACAAAGTGATTAATGGATGGTTTTGAATACACTTTTTTGACCAATCCCTCAGGATTAACACGGAGGAGTGACGTCACAATAGGGCACCACTTGAGCGCATGCATTATGAAACACATAAATTGTCACCATGCTCCTCTTCTTGATCATCACCACCAGGATCATCATCCGTGACAAGAATAAGAACGGTCTCTTTGAGTGGGTAAGAACTGAGATGATAATCACCAACATTCTCCTGTTTTTTAATCATAATCACCCATTATACGATCGAGAACAGTTTGTTTGATGAACTGAGAGTAAATTTTTTGGCAGTGAATGAAACACTCAAAAACAACAAATAGTTGTTAGGAGGTGTTCGGTCATCCAGATGCCACATTGAGCTAGTTTGAAGTGACCCTAGAAGATTGATGAAGGATTTGGACCAAAACAGTGACTCTTTGTTCAAAGGAATATGTTCGAAACAGATCAAGAAAGTTGAATTTGTGTCTATATAGTGGAGGCTATCAGGGTCATCTATCCAGTGGACTTCAATGTACATGTACATGTATATGTACAGTGATATTATGGATCAGTGTTGCTCTTATGAAGCTTGTAAGCATTGAGGGATATTTATGATTGTTGTACGGTTGATATGTGACACTATTCAAATTCTTTGCATCTGGGAAGGTAAAAACAACTGCTACTCTTTCTTTCAAAATGATAAATTATTACCTGAATAAGGCATTTTTGAGACAAGATATAAGCGCGTATTTTGTCTGCCTAATTGATTTGGTCGACCAATAATACGTCACAATGGCTCAGATGTTTAACAAGAGGCCATATCCATACACCCCTTATCTGCAAAATTTGTTAATTTCCTATTGGGACTATGAACAAAATTATCGGTCCATAATATATCCATATTTTGTCTGTTGGGGGGTCCTACACGTAATTGTAAGATGATGCGTGTTGTTAACCCTAATCAGGCGGGGGGGGGGGTAGAATCAACCCCCCCCTCAACATTTTCCGCTACCATACCGCCGCACTAATATTTTTGACCGCGCCACTTGATGACTTTTTATTTTCAAATCTTGCGCATCTTTTGAAACCATTTTCGCAAAAATCGGGCATACGGTTTCGACGCTGCACGATTTTCAAAAATATCTGTCAGACCAAAAACCGCTCAAAAACGTGATTTTGTGTACAAAGTCAATGCAAATAGAGTTTTCTCACCTAATTCACAAAGATGTGATTATTTTCACTTTCATTGGCTAAAATTAATTTATTAATTTAGCATTCTAGGAGCTTTATTTACTAAATTAGAGCAAAAAGTATGAGGTTATGCATCAATTAGCATAATTAATTAATATAAAATAAAATTACATTAAGTCAGGAAAATTAACTGTACTTACTTGTAGATTACATCGCACACTACTATTGTGCAAAATTTTGTGGCGCTCGCGCGATCGGCGGCCGAGGTCTCAGGGGGGGGGGGGGGGGGGGGGGGGATTGATTCAATTTAGGTGAACAGGTAATGATAATATTGACTGGCTTTACTTTCGGAAGATGCCTCCTACATGTATATTTCCCTCACAATACCCATATTGCCCTCGTCTTTGACTCATGATGGAAATATGAGACTTGTTTAGAAAGTACAATGTATATGCGGTATCTCCCTCAAGGCCCGTCAATATTATATAAATATAGATCTACAGAGATCTTGTCCAGACATGCATAATGGAGCTCTATGTACCCAAGCTCTAGAGGATGCATGATGTGCTTCATTGTTTGTGATATGGACGCACATATAAATGTTGCATAGCTAAAAGGTGATTAAGCTTATTGTATAGCCTAATCAAATGTCATACGTGTCTAATTACAGATACAAATGTATTTAGTCCTATCATAATTTCTAATGATAACACAATGTATATCGAAATGGTTTAGAGTCCCCCTTGTTTTATCATACCGAGGTACACTATAAAAAGGAAATGTGAAAAATTTATGTAAAATACATGTTTTGATGGGCATGCAACTTATATGTACATACATGTAATGCGGCGGTCACAACTCGTCGTAGGCTACGGGGCACGTGCCATCAACGTAGCCTGCGTTGCATGTGCAATGCACACACACGTCCTGGGTCAACTTCTGCGATTCCTGCGTTTCTATGGTAAGGGTATTGTAAAAACCTCCTGTGAGTCGCACATGCATTGTACCTGCGAGGTACCTCCGCTGCACGATTTTTCTACGAAATCCGTCGTAGGGAGTTGCACGTCGAAGGTACGGCGAGTTGTGACCGCCGCATAATGCATTTACTAGTTATGCCGTTATACTAGGTCTATATGAATTTTGCGCCCATTGTATTTATGAAATATTGATGTAGATTATCAGATTTAATTGTGCAATATATCAACATTTAAAAAGATTTGTGTGGAAATTTGTTTTTGTACAAAAAAAAAAATGCTTTAATTATGGTTCCTACATGAACATGTGAGAAATATAATGTGATGTATTATAACTGAAATCTTATTTTATCCTGGCATCATAATACAGAGAGTTGTTTTGGCTCTGATTTTGGTCAAAATCTAAGCTCTTGCATGTACATGTATGTTAAATGTACAGGCCCACGCTCATATTAATATAAATTTAAGTAGTGTTTAATGCAACTCATTCACAATTCCAAAAGAGATGAAGCCCATGTACATTTGTAGGGTTCAAATTTAACTCTTTTCGGGGGGGGGGGGGATAATTTGACCCCCTTACAAATCACCGACTGCTGCGCAATTGCGACCTAGTGTTCTATGACTTCTTCGTTCAAGTGTGATGCATCTTGTTGGACCAAGTTCTGAAATATTGGACACCCCGTTGTCACGTTCTGCAACATTATGTAATCACACGTCAGGTCAAAATTGCATAGAAAATCACATTTTTGCATGCATTTGTGTACAAATACTGCTTTTCCCCAAATTACTTTATGACACTGAGAATTGTACCTTCTGAGCATTTTGACTGATCACTTTCATTTTGAAATTTGTCAAGATACATTTTCTTAAGCATTAAAAAATCACCAAAAAAAATAGAATACATAAGAAATTCATAGAACAATCAAATCCCCCTGTCTGTTTGGCTCAGGACTGAATTGGGGTGTTGGGCAATATCCCACCAGAAGAAGAATAATATAGGGGAATCGATCTGAAACTTTCAAATTTTTCATTTCACTATTGTTAATTATGCTACTCAGCAACAAAAGAGCTTTGCAACGGTTTTTACAATAGATAGGCATCTAATGCATAAATAATAATGAATACAAAAACTGAGATTTTGTTTTTAAAAAAAAAAATCAATCAGCAGTACCCTTTACATGTGCAGCGACGTCTATGCAATATTTTGCAGCAATTGGAACTTTGGATTGAGATTCTCTTGAAAAGCCCAGTCAGAATAGAGTACCGATTCTTCATCAACAAATCAATAATAATTGGTATTATGCACTGTATATAGGAACCATTGTCAAGTTATATTTGTTACAAACATTTTTAGAGAGCCGATACTTAAAGAGAAAACTTGGAAGGTAGCTGTCCAACCAGTCATATTTTTTAAATTTTGTGAATGATTCCTGACTTGAGAAGTATAGATATTGTTCTCTAACTGTATCTTATATCTTTCATTGTGAGGTAATCCATTTTGAAAATGTCATGAAATACATCAGATAAAATTTCAATTCTGTGAACTTGTTCTAACGGTTGTAGTGTCCTGAAGATTGATGATGATAGTTGTGATTCTGAATGTTACGCAGATAATGATGATGGTACTCTTGTTGATGTTGATAATAACAGTGGTGATAATCATGGAGGTAATAGGTTAGTAATAATAATGGTGACAATGATGATGATGGAAATGATGTTGATAATGGTGATAGTTGTAATAATGATGATGAAAATGATGTTGATGATGGTGACAATGATGATGATGGAAATGATGTTGATAATGGTGATAGTTGTAAAGATGATGTGACAAAGATGATGATGGAAATGATGTTTATAATGGTGACAGTTGTAATGATGGTGACAATGATGATGATGGAAATGATGTTGATAATGGTGATAGTTGTAGTGATGATGGTGACAATGATGATGATGAAAATGATGTTGATGATGGTGATAGTTGTAAAGATGATGGTGATGTTGATGGTGACAATCATGGAGGTAATGGTTAGTAATAATAATAGTGACAATGATGATGATGGAAATGATGTTGATAATGGTGATAGTTGTAATGATGGTGATAATAATGATGATGAAAATGATGTTGATAATGGTGATAGTTGTAATGATGGTGATAATAATGATGATGAAAATGATGTTGATAATGGTGATAGTTGTAATGATGGTGATAATAATGATGATGAAAATGATGTTGATAATGGTGATAGTTGTAATGATGATGATGATGTTGATGGTGACAATCATGGAGGTAATGGTTAGTAATAATAATAGTGACAATGATGATGATGGAAATGATGTTGATAATGGTGATAGTTGTAATGATGGTGATAATAGTGATGATGAAAATGATGTTGATAATGGTGATAGTTGTAATGATGATGGTGATGATGATGGAGGAAATGATGATAGTGGTAATAATAGCGATAATAACGATGGTGGTTATGATGATGGTGATAACAACAGAGATGCCAATACTACTGAATAATTAAAACATTATAACGGAAATAGTAAGTACAGCTGAAACAAATGTCTAGTTCACAACAGAAAGAAATGCATTGATGTATAGATGCATGCCTAAAATTGAATGACAGAGTCTCTCATGATACAAGATACAAGATATTTCATTTAGTCTTGGCAAACATCGTTACATAGAAATTTAGTTTCCACTGGTGATTAAACCAACATATAAAGAAGAGAGTACATGAGTACAAGACAAGACAATAAAGGAAACAGATAATTGCAGAAGTAATATAGCGATAGAAGCGATTGTTGGCTCTGCACATGCATTATCAATTGATATTTAAATTTAAAACGAAAGTAAGGGTTTCGATATTATGTCATTTGATTCTGCTGTGTTTTAACTCTTTACGTTGTTTTTTTTTATCTTTCTAATTTATTTCTAGTTATTCCGTAGTGTTGGCATCTCTGTAATAACGATGATGACAATGATGACGGTGATAATAATGACGATAATAGTGGTGCTGGTAACGGTAATGAAAAGCTGCTGGTAATGATGACGATGATGGATCCAGTCGATGATACTGGTGATAATAATGACGGTGTTAATGATGTTCGTAATGGTGATGATAATCATGAGGGTAGGTTGGATGGTGATGAACGGGGTGATGATGCTTCAAGGGGGGGGGGGTGATAATATGGTGACAATGATATGTAATGGTGGTAATAATGATACTCATGATGGTGGCGATAATGTTGAAGGCGATAAGCAGAGGCCTACACACACTCACACACAGGCACACACACACAAACACACCCTCACATACACACCCCCGCACACACACACTCACACACATACACACACATACACCCACACACTCACAAACACACGCACATGAGAGAAAACAAAACCACTAAAAAATTATTTAGTGCATCGAATGATATACTACATAATTCTGTAGGTACGAAGTTGAGATATTTTTTTCCTAATTATAAAACCTTTTTGCTTTGAGACAGAACAGTTATTTACCGATAGAAAAAATGAAGATATTTAACCAAAATTTGTCAAATTGTTACAGAATCAATCGATGTTAAAAGGTTAGCAAGGTTAATACAGAATTTTAAGTAGGGGGCCTATATTACTTTAGAATAAAACGGCTATCCAACCTGCCCCTAAACATATTTTTATTAAATGACAACTCAACTATATGGGTCAATCAACTCTTAATTTCGGGATATAGCCAAAATAAATCAGTAATAGTTCGATATTGCAAATGTTGTCATAGGCTCGGCTACTTCCATAAAAAGGAAACCATAGCCACAAGCGTTTTTTTTTTCTTTTTTTTTACGGCATTGTATTTTATGCGAGGAAGAGATATACCGAGTAAGTCAGAAAAAAAACTAAACACCTAGGAAAATGTCAATAAAAAGAAAACAAAATAATAAACCCCAAATTATTATACATATTTTGAAAGAGTAACACCTCCCGCATCTTCTGATACCGTTTTTGTGTGGAATGTCTTTAGTAACGCTTTTATGAACACAACGCATTGTTTGCGATCATGTAAATTTCGAATTGTGCAAGAGTAGGGATAAAACTGAAACAACAAAAGCTGACCCAAAAAAAAAGCAACTCTATCCTGAATGAAATAGCGTAACTTTTTAGCGAAAATGTTTTGAGCCAAATAACTTATTAGAGAGGGTGTTATTACAGTCATCGACTAGATTCTGTGTAAAATTTAGATTGATTCATCAAATAATCCATGAATGAATACACATGAAAGACTAAATTGTCACTGACAGACCTAAAAAGGCCCCTTAATACTTTGTGATCATTTTGTCTTTAGCGTGTACTCACTCATGCTTGACTCTACAGATCTATCTTATTTTCACACAAATGCAGTCGATATGTGTAACAACACCCCTGCCAAGTTATTTAGCGCAAGACATTTTCTGTAAAAAGTTATGCTATTTTAATTAGGATGGAGTTGCTTTTTTGAGAGCTTTTGTTGTTTTGATTTTACTCCCACTTTTGCACAATATGAAATGTACATGCTCGCGAACAATACGCCGTGTTCATCCAAGCGTAAAGATATAACTCACAAAACTGGCACCAAAAGATGCGAGAAGAGTTACTCTTTCAGAATATTTATAAGAAATTTAGGGTTTATAAAATAGTTCTCTTTTTATTGACATTTTTCTAGGTGTTTTTTCTGACTCACTCGTGAGTGTACTGAGTTATAACTCATAACCGCTTTGATCATGTATAAAACGTAAGATAAACATAAATCTTTGTAATGATTGATTATCAAATTTCATCAATAAAATGAATGATTCGTCCCCCAGCTTGTTTCTTCGAATTCAGTTATGTATTCTCCAAATAAACCCGCAAATCTAATTACTTGAGATCGGATTTCCAATTTAAAGTAACTCAGGATAATCATCAGAACGGTTTCCTTTCGTTCATCGTAATTTCACAGTTATCAACTTCACAAATAGTCCTTGCGGTCTGATACCTAATACGCAAATATTTCAAAGTATGCTTTTATTACTTTGTTTATTATGGGCGCTCTGCTTCCTATAGTCGTTTCTGACGTCACATTATTTACCCATTAGGTGTCATTCATTTCCGGCCAAGACAAACACCAGACGAGCTCATCATCTCCATCAAGAATCCTTGAACATTTATAAACAAAAAGAATAAAATAACTTTTATTTAAAGGTAGAATTATCGTATACTCTTAAAAAAAAGATGTGGCTTCTCATCGCTTGTTTCACTTCTGGACATGATGGTTTTGTATAGCCTTCTGATATACCTTTCGATATGGTTACAATATTTACAATATCTCGTCATAAGGCCTATATGCATTTAAAACAGTAATAAATTTTAATCCATGATATCTACCAAACAGCTGAAAAAAAGATTAATATTTCGGGTGCTGCTCGTTGTTCCAAAAGGTTCATTTGTCCGAAGGTTTGTTCGTCCGTATTTTTTTTTTTTTTTTTTTTTTTTTTTTTTTTTTTTTTATTTCGTTTTCGGACGAATGAGCCTTATTCCAGTTTCGGACGAATGAACCTTCGGAACAACAAACTCTATTTCAATTTCGGACAAATGAACTCTATTTTATTTTCGGAAAAAATCACTTTCGGACTATAAATGCATCAAACGAACTTTATTTAATTGCGGACAAACGAACATCCTGATATAGGAAAATTTTGGACAGCGAAACGCTAATTTGATGCTCTCTCTGGTTAAGCTAGAAACTGACATACTTAATTCAAGAGGTGCCATACAAAAAATAAAAAATATATAGAAAAGAAAACAGAACAAAAACCTGAAATTATAAATATTGTGGAATATTGTGTTTCTTTTTACAATATGTTAGTGTTTGAAAAAAATAAAAATGGGAATTTGTCCTTGAAATCAAGATTTGTTACAACGATGTTCTCCTATTTTGATGCAATTACACTTTAATCAATAGTAAATAAACATTGAAATATGAAGAGAACCAAAATTTGTCATCTCATTAATTAAAATATTTAAAATTACGGTTTTCTTCCCCCTTAGGCTCCAGACCTTGAAATCCGTTTCCTTGATTACATTCATACCCCCAAAGGTCTTTGATTCTTTATGATCTATATCCAGAACGACTTTTGTGTATCTCTTTTGCATAATGACAGAAATAGGCTTCTTTTTTTTTTTTTTTTTTTTTTTTTTTTTTTTTTTTTTTTTTTTTTTTTTTTTTTTTTTTTTTTTTTTTTATTTTTATAATTATTGTATGTCATGAAAGCATGAGAAAAAAAGAAGCAGAGAAAACGAAGAAAAAAATATGTTTACTGCTTGAAGAAGAAACTCAAACTGGGAATTTGTCCATGCAAAGTTTTATTACTACGACTTTCTACTGCTTTAATCAAAATTTACATTAAGTAAACATTGAAAAAAATGTTCATACGTGTATATCACATCAAATTAAATGAATTTTAAAATTACGGTTTTGTCCCACGCAAGCTCCAGACCTAAAAGATATTTGACGTTTCATAAGTTATATCCTGAACGAATTTTGTGTATCTCGTTTGCATAAGATCAGAAATAGTTTGTTGTTTTATTTAGGTTTCTCTTTTCTTCTTTTGTGTTTATTTATTTTTTTTTTTTTTAATATGACTAAAAAACTGAGATTCCGAATCAGAATTTTGATTTTAAAAAAATTATTGCATGTCATAACAGCATGAGAGAAAAAACCCTTTTTACTATTATAGGTTTAAAGATGTACGATCCCCATAGTGTAGAGGGAGTTCAAAATACGTACGCGGTAACGAACTATGCAAGCTGCCCATTCATACCAACGATGTGCGACTCTTACGCAGTGGTCCAAAAACCGAAAGCTAGAACACCCGAACGATTGCCGAAGTCATGAGCCAATTTCTTATCGGCAATGATTCGCGTGCAAGCGAGAAGGTGATACTAGATCCGAACACTACAATGTATTCGGCCCAGGTATTCACTCATGCACGTATGCTTTATACACACAAAGAGTAGCACACACAATGGTGTGTATCGCGAATCGCTCTCACAGCGCGATCGCGATTGGCTGGCATGTAACCGTATGCAAATTAGTTCATGCTCTAAGCTTCGTGAACAATATGGCTGCGACCACACACACAGTTCAGCGATGCTCGTGAATGACCACCTTTAACAACTGCACTCTAATATATGATATGGGCTCTTCAAAGGGATTTCCAAGAAAATATCTGCAAAATTTTATGTGATAAAAGTAATATTGAATAAAAACAAAAACACAAGGAGGTATTTTTTTTTTAACATTACAAACAAAGACATGAAATATTGCAAAAGGTCTTTTATTCTGAAAATAAATTCACCGTGTCACTCAAGTCATGCTCCATTGTTTAATTAAGTGACGGATACGAAAGTAAAATTATTTTTTTCCAAGAAAAACACTGCAATGATCTCTATTGCTTTCTTTCCCGTAAAAATAGAGCTCGGATATTAATGGAGTGTCTTTGAAAGGGTATACAGGTCGATAGAATGAATAGGAAGGTACGATGTATGTGTGTGTGTGTGTGTGTGTTGTGTGTGTGGTGTGTGTGAGGGAGGAAAGAGAGAGAGAGAGAGAGAGAGAGAGAGAGAGAGAAAAGAGAAGTGAATCATTACAAGTGTTTTGTTTTTCAAATTAAAAACATAGATATAAAATTGAGTCATACAAGATACAAGATACAAAATAATTTATTCGGTCCAATTCGTGGAAATTTGCCTTCCACCGGCTTACATAAAACAACATTAAAATACAATAAGGAAAATAACATACAGAAACAAAAGTTGGTAATTCATGTTGTGACAAGACGTAACTCGGATAGGTATTCACTTGAACTTAAAGCTATATTTAATATGTAATTGTATATTGTGATATTTGTATTCCTCTTCTCGTTACACAACTTATTTTTCTAATAAACTAAAGTAAGGCACTGACAAAATCTCCATAAGTATGAATTAAGTCAACGTGAGATAAAATACAATAAGATGGCATTTCATATTGTATATTTAATATAGGGGTCTATTGTATATTATAATATGCAAGCATTCGATATTTCATTATACCGTTAGATAATCTGTAGTAAATTCAAAATAAATAATATCACCTGGAAAAAAAATGAAATAAAAAAACCCCCAATATTAATAGCAAACTGTATCGAGGTCTCGAGAGGTAATTAGATATTTCTTGTATCGACCGCAAGACATCTTCAAACACGTAATCAAAATATGAATATAATCTATGACGTCATGTTTATTCAGGAAAAATTATATGTCCATGACCTGCTATGTAGTGCTATATTATTCAGGTTATGTTTAATTATATCGTAATTATTGTATCGCGTACTAAACGAGGTTAGTGCTTCATCATAGGCAAAAGTAGTGAAGATGCAATGAAATGCGGCGTAGCTTCTCGGGGTTTCCTTTTTCCTCTTTTTTGTTTTTTGTTTTTTGTTTTGTTTTTGTTTTTGTCTTTTTTTCTTCAATTCATCAAGGCTTTTGATCAATTATATATTTAACTTCGTCAGGGCTACAGAAAATTGAAGATATAATGTGCAAATGCAAAGCCGCATTTTATATAACGGGTAACTAAATATGGTTATAATTCTTAATGTGTATGTAATTCACACACATTTAAATGTATTTAGACTAAGCTCCGATCCCTTTCAAGCATCCTCATTTCTTTAGCTTACAAGCATGAAACCAACCGTAGCAGACATGGCATACACTAGGTACACTGCATATCATACTCTGCCCTAGCACTTTTTAGCAGCATTGGACGCTTTTTCAAATTAGACCTCAACCTAAGTTGTACCTTGTGGATATGAACAAACAGGGAAATTGACCAGAAAATAGCACACAGTACGAAAATTGATTAAAGGAAATAGGACTCATGGTGAAATTTCAACATTAACAGAGAATTAGATTGATAGGCGAAAAACATCAAACTGAAATATTTGCATATACAGAGCGTCCCAGATAAAAGTAAACCCAACTTTGAGAGCCTCATATTAAAATTGTATAACTTATCTGTCATTAATTTTTATGTAATGACAAAGAGTAACTCATATCCTATCCAGTGATACCAAAAATTAATACCTGCAGTGTCACGGGTGACTGAGCACTCGAATAAAAAAAAAACCTTTGGTCTAAAACACATTGTACCATGTTTTTTTTTTTTTTTTTTTTTTGTTCAAAAGCAACCTGGCTCTCTGATCATTCATTCATTGTTTGAGGTCAGCCTTCCTGAGTCCATTCATAATGGACAAAGGATTGCATGTTAAAATGCAAGGGTTTCTTTTTGCCCAAACTTGGAACATTTCAAATTTGACGCTTGTTTTTAAAAGACCAAGTGCTCAGTCGTCTGTCACATCATAGGTATAAATTTAGTATTATTGAATAGAATATGATTTACTCTTTATTATGAAATAAATATCAAGGTCATACAAGCTACAAAATTTTAATATGAGGCTCTCATAGTTGGGTTTACTTATTTCTGGGACGCACTATACAGGGCGTCCCAAAAAGAACTATACACTTTTGAAATGGCTGCCAAATAATAAATATTTGATTTTACGTAATGAAATTTACATGTATGAAAAGCTCATTATCCCAACTTTCATATGACACTAAAAAGTCTGAAAATAAGTCATGCATGAATGAGCAGCATTCACTTTTGTAAAGGGTATGGAAATTAGGGTGCGCAGGAATTGCCCTACCAATTTGTATGAGGAAAGTCATTTGGAGCTTATGGAATTGAGGATGATATGCAGAATTACTGATCAATTATGATGAGTTGGGGTTTGCTAAGTGAAATTTGTGGAATTGGGGATAACGATTTCATGCATGAGTGAACAGGAGTATGTATTTCCTATTATAGCATTGTAACTTTCCAAGTTGTATTCAGTGGCGTGTTAGTGGTAGTCAGAATGGGGTGTAGAACAGGTGAGAGGCAGGGTAAGATTTTTTATCCCTTTTGATGATCGTTTTCATGATCTTTTGGATTGTCTGAATGTCCAAGCGACATTATGTTTTCTTCAACAAACAGGTTGTGCATCGAAAGAGGAGGAGGACACGTTGAGCATTGAACGTACAGACTTTTATTTTAATTTTGCATTATCAGATTTTTTCCCCTCCTTTTTGTGTTGTTACAGGATGGATGAAACAAGTGTTAAATCGAAAAGAACAAAATTCAACTGAAAATAGAGACTGACAGTATGTTAATATCACAAATTTGTGTTACACTGTACCATATTCCTTTACAAAAGTCCAAATTACTAAAATGGATAGTTGGTTGGTTGATCAATTGAGTTGATTGATTTATTGGATAACAGTATAGAGACATGGTGATAATGAAATAACTGTATGAAGATGATGTAATGCTTGATTGATTAGTTGAAACATTTGGAGACTGGTACACTTTTGATTAAATGATTGCTAGCTGGGTGTAGATTGTCTAATTTATGTGACTGATTGATTGATAGATTGATAGATTGTCATTAACCATCCCAATTTGGGTAAATGTGAGTAGACCGGGAAGCGGGAAGGTAGTCGGGATATTTGTAGTAGAAACCAATGAATATGAATGGTCAAAACACACCCATGCAAAAAGAGAGAGATAGATAGAGAGAGAAAGGGAGGGAGACAGGGAGAGAAAGAAAGAAGAGAGATGGAGAGAGGGATGAAGACAAAGAGAGAGAGAGAGAGAAAGAGGAAGGGAGAGAGAAGGAAGAGAGAGAGAGAGAGATTAAACAAACCACTAAAGGACCTCACTAAATATACCTTGGAAAGTTACAATGCAACAATAGGAAATACATATTCCTGTTCACTCATGCATGAAATTGTAATCCCCAATTCCACAAATTTCACTTAGCAAACCCCAACTCATCATAATTGATCAGTAATTCTGCATATCATCCTCAATTCCAAAAGCTCCAAATGACTTTCCTCATACAAATTGGTAGGGCAATTCCTGCGCACCCTAATTTCCATACCCTTTACAAAAGTGAACGCTGCTCATTCATGCATGACTTATTTTAGGACTTTTTGGTGTCATATGAAAGTTGGGATAATGAGCTTTCCATACATGTAAATTTCATTACCTAAAATCATATGTTTATTATTTGGCAGCCATTTCAAAAGTGTATAGTTCTTTTTGGGACGCACTGTATATAATGTACGCATGGAACATCATTTTTTTTTAAAGCGAATATTCACTTTCATGACATATGATACAAGGATATTTTTTCTAAGGCGGATATAATTCTTTACAAGAACTGGTATATATATATATAAAGTATCAACTTGTCATATTTCGCCGCGTGGTACGGAATCATTTAACACTGGGAAAAATACCGAAGATGTTTTGTAAATCAGCGTGGTGACCATCATATTTTCAAAATAGAAAAAAAATAATAATAACAAATGTAATACGTCACCGTCGTACATGTTAATCTTATCTATGGGCTTTCATAAAAATAGAGGGATTAATTTCATTATATTGACTTTTGCTATACTACCTCGCACTTCCTCATTGACGGATTATTTCACATCAGTAGGCCTATCTTATTCACCTCACCTGGGTTCAGTGAGGCAAATGATTATTAACGTCTATTTATGAAATACGATAGTAATAAATCATGGACTCAAACTCCAACCTTATTGTATAACGTCCGATTGCTTATCAACTAAACTACAGCATATATAATTACGAGTATTTTCCCTTTTAACTGTAAAGGACATCTAACGAAAATCAAGGTGTGCGTTGGCGTGAGCGTGAGGGTGTGAGGTTGTGTGATATTTTAAAGAAACTATTATCAGAATCCTCTGTCAATAGCAAGAAACACTATCGTTAAAAAGAAAAGAAAAATACAAATATGCAAGGCTTTAAAAAAATTCAGCACAAAGCAATGCAGCCATGATATGTGAGTTTTATATATGAATATCATCAACATAATTCTTAAGTTTTGTATTCTAAAACTGCACCTCCCTTTTCTCAATTTTCAGATCTTTGTAAAGTTTGGGCTCATTTCTTTTGCCTAGAAGTAAGCGTAATCAAAGGTTATACATTAAAAAACCATGGAGAAAAATGTCTATTATTGTTCTATCATTTAGAACGAAGATATTTGAATAGGCTTAGTACATGTGTCATAATGTTACTCTTGTTTGCCAAGGTCCGTGATATTGCACAAGGTGACCGTGTCGTCAACTGGAGATTTCCACCTATCAGTGACCGCAACTTTCACAAAGGCCTATACTCATCAAAATTAATGTCTTGTTGTCAATTTATTATTTAGCGTTTCATTTCCCTTTAAGCAATGCAAACCGAGCAAGTGTGGGTCATCAGATTGTTTGCGTGCAAGGAATTCAGGATCCCACCCTAATTACCTCTCCTATTACCACATATCCGTCTTGACCATTCATGCCTCTGCTCTGACAGTCTTCAATTACTCTTTAATCATAGTCGTGTTGGACGGATTCCGTTATGAACACTCTAGATGGGAAGCCAGTTAGGAAACACACACAAAACTTATTTATTTATATTTACATTTTTACATGCAGGCATCAATGACAATTTATTTTGATTTTGTCTATACTCAACAAAAAAAGTAAGTCCCCCCTTAATCAAATTGGTATAACTTTTTAACCAAGAGGAATGTTACGAATTTTATTTCATTTGCTTGTAGGTAATTTTATCAGCTTCCGTTTTAGTGAATATTACTGAAATTCGTTAAGCCATGCTTCAATGAGCACAGTCAAAAGGCAAAAATGTCACCTTTCAAAAGTCACAAGGTTAGTTTCATAACTTTAATTCAATAATATCGGAACAAATTCAAACTTTTCAACAAAAGATGTGCTCAGAAGGCTTGATGTACTTAATTTCTAACACATCAAATGAATTTTGGATTAAATTTCACGGTTGGATGAGCATGAGGTAAAATTTGCAAAAACTGCATTTTTTTACACATTTTTAATTAAAAAAATTATTGATTATGACGGAATTTGCAATCTGGAAGAGTGTTTTAAACAATATCAATCAGTTCACGGTTGAATGATCACTTAATAAAAACAAAAAAGAATATTTTTAAATTTGTCAGTTAAGTATTGTTCCCTTTCGTGTGACGAAAATCATTTTATCAATAATGTTTTGTTACATGTATGTCAAATATTTTTTTTCAAATCATGCTATGGCATTTTATCAAAATTTCACACTTCAATGAACACGTGATACGTGAAAAGCCATTTTGTCGTTTGTGGACTAAAATTCAATTGCTTTCTTTGGATAACTGTCACAGATCTTCTTGGATAGTTCATTCGATTTGAGTTTCACGAAAATTTCAGTTTTTATGCTTCAGTGAGCAGAAGATATTAAAAAAATATGGAAATAAGAAGAAAATTCAGAGCTTTAGCCCCACTCCTTGCCTTATCAGATTCTCAATTTAGCGTTTGTTCCTGTTAGTTAGTACCACAATGAAGTTGTGTGCCAAGTTTTGTGAAAAAACTCTCAGTAGAATTAACAAAAATTATCAATGAAATTAAGCCGAATTTCAATTTTGTTGACATTTCAATTTTCTCTCCATTGACATTGTGTACAATTTCGAGGCAAAAACAAACCCTGAATCAACATCCTGGAACTTTTTAACAAAAAAGTGTTGAGCAATAAATTTGGCAGTTATGTTATACACTCATCGACTAACCTATGTGCGAATATGAGATAATACCGTAGCGTAATGCATGAATAAACACACATTAAAGGCAAATTTGTTATGACAAAAGTCACAAAACTCACCTTTAAAGTGTGCTCGCTCGTCCATGACACGACGAATAGTGCTCATGTTCTCACAAAATGTGTCGATCATGTTGATGATAATATCTGATGGCAATTCTTTGATAAAATTGTTGGATTTTACCATTTTTAGAGTCTAAACAGAATTCTTAAAATTGTGCTCACTCATCCATGAAAAAATGGTGCAATGTATCGGGATTGGTGTTGGATGGTCAAATTTTGGATGATAAAACCACCCAAACAATTCAACACAAGGTAAAAAAAGAAGATTTTAGAAAATTGTTATTTCTACAGACAAAAAAAAAATGACTCTTGTGACTTTTGAAAATGTCCATTTTTGCTTTAAACGTTGATCACTCATGCATGTCTAAGGGGATCGATGTCATTTTTTCACAGAAGGTACTCAATAAGTGTAGAAAACCCCCCTCCCAATTATTTTGCTCAAAACAATTCCGTTCAAAATTTACATCATTTTGATTAGGGGGGGGGGGGACTTACTTTTTTGTTGTGTATATATCCAAAAGCATTGACCTTTGTCTCTTGCGGGTGTAAATGCATTATAGTGTCTAAACCGTGGTCTAGGTTTGTTCCTCCTCAATCAATAAATTAATCATGGGTTCATCAGCGTTTTTTATTTGTTATTTTTATTTATTATCATTATTATTATTATTATTATTATTATTATTATTATTATTATTATTATTATTATTATTATTGTTATTATTATTTGCTTTTGTGTGAACTGGAATATCTAAATAGCATGTGTTGTTAATGAAAAAGAAAAATATGAAAGGCCCAAGAATAGGTCCCTGTGGAACGTCTGAAATATTATGTATGCATCAAATCCTTAGTAATGTGGTTGTTGTTCTTATTTACGTTGATATGATAATTTAAGGGTATCTGAAAGAAGGTAATAAGCTGCCACAGCCCGGCCCTGTTATCAGACATGCAAAAGGCGGTTATGTATCCAATATGTATCCAAAATATATATGGGATGAGGTTGCGGGGGTCGACCCATGAACAATAACAAATACAAACAAACTCCCTGTAAATCGATTGCATGGAATTTTATCAAGCGACAATAATTGATCTGCTGTGCATTGCATATGTATATAATTCAAATGACTAACTTCAACCTTGGACTTTACAATATACTAATCCCCATAACCTAACCCTTAACCTAAAATAATTTACTACGTGCCGAACCATGGATCACTGAATCGGCCCCATTATAAGACGTGTCACTCATAAATTTATACCAGTACCAACCCAAAACAATCTGTTGTGCGCAGCTAGTTAGTGGTTAGTTTCTATTGAGTCTAGATTAAACTTTAGCCATTTCATTTATTTATTTATTTATTTTTTGTTGCAATATTTAATTTCGGTGTCAATATTTTGAAAGTCCAAAACATCCAAATTAAAGAAACATTTGTACGAAAATTAGACTATTCATATTCTCATCCATTTACCTGCCTTCTCTAATTACGTCAGTCTTTTCTCTTTAATTAGAAAGGAAGCTATGTTGCCTCAAAATAAAACTTAGAACAGCTTAGCCCCAAATAGAAATGGTGAATCACTTAAGATTGAAGCCTAGCTGTTCCTAAGATCAATCTAATTACTTCCTCTTTGTCTAACCATTGGTGAGTGAACATAGATACAAAGGCCTTCTTTGGGTTGTGGTTCTTTAAAGGGTAGGTGTAACTTTGTGAAGGCTTGCAAAAATATGAGCTGTGGGGCGAAATGCTGTCAGTGGATGTAAAAACCCGGGTGTAAAAATGTGTAAAGGGGAAACCCTGAAAGTTCATTTCATTACCATCATTTTATGCTTCACAATAAGTAAAAAGTAATGTTGTTTTCCTTCACAGACTGCAGTCAGGTTATTTTAAGTCCATGGTCGCCTATGACTATGGTGACATTTAGTCATCAATATCTCAGAAAATAAACGACTAATTAGCTTCAAAATCTCAGGCCTAAAGATGTTCAATCATGAATATAACATTAGCTGAAAGATTTATTTTTCTTTTTAATGCAAAATGAAGTTTGGGTAAATCGATTTTTGATCAAATATTAGATATGACAACTATATTTTGTTTTATCATTTTAAAACTATTTTTATTCTATAGTTTGGTTTTTACAATTCAAAATAGTTTTCCCCAAAGCCTCTTTGGGCTGCCTAGCCAGATACCAAAATAGAACAGGTCGTTATTATCCAAGTAAATAACCAATCAATTTACCCAACACGATATGTCAGTACGCCTGTCATCTGTATTGAAATAGATTTGGCAAGCTAAATTGAGAAGCGACACATTTGGATTAATGAGATTAACTCTTGGTGATAAATCCTGAAATGCCGTTATTATATCCCATCGCTAATTATTAGTTAACACGAGCGCGTAGAAACACACATTTCATGTATTTGAATATTCTATAAGCCGCTTTATAAATGTTACATATTATTATTGTTTAGATATCTTGCTTGCCTTTCGCAAAAGCTGAACAGGACTTTCCACTTGAAATATTTTCATAATAGCAGGCGGTCCGTTAAGCAAGCAGGCGCATGCGCTATTCTGGGTTTCCCCTAAGATCTAAGTTACTAGTAGATGTTTCTAACTTTCCCCCGCAGCTAGGTGATTTTGCGGGCACTACGGCTCGAGGTATTTATTTTCTAATTATATCATCGTTTCAAAATATGTGAATAGCAGAGTGGGTGTGTATATTAATGGAACCACTTTATTATAGGGGAAAAGGGGGTGAAAGCGTGATATCATGTAGCTAACTCGATAAAGAAGGACACTTCATTTTCATTGGCAAGCCAATGTCCCTCATCTCGTGCGGTTTTCAACGTTTCCTTTCTCTGGAGATACATCACATTGTCATTCATCCTCCATTTTCATTTGTAGACTCTTAAGGTGAATATATTATAGGGCCAAGAGGAAAAACAAACACTTTTGGGGACACAATCCCATTGCATTTCATATTTTTGTTCGACGCTTGATTTCTTTTGAAAGGAATAATGACAATTACAATTTTTAATCTTTTGCTATCAAATAAAAAAATATATATATAGGTATAGATACACTCCCTATATCGGTCAAACTTTTTGGCTCGTTGGTAATTTTTAGAAACGGATTCAAAACTACAGCTACTTAATTATCGCGAACGTACTTATTTAGGGTTTCGCTGCGGACCGGGAATTTACGAATGCCACAAAGTTTCGATTGTGTATATGTATCATGTATAGGAAGATATAAATAGATAACTTTAAATTTGACTTTAATTTGCTCGTTAAAATGTTAAAGGGTGTAGGGTTTGCGTCGCACATGACTGAATAGAGCAACTTTAATCTATAAAGAAGTATGATATAAACCAAAACATATGTTCACCTGATTGGAACTGCTTGGCGAAGGATGAGGTCTTTGCCCTGCGTCTGTCTCCTTTCTTTTTGATAATACATACTGTTTCTTTTTCGCTGTCTTCCGGGGATTTAATTTCAGCGAGTCCCGCTTCCTTCCTCCCCAAGTGGATCTAACTCTCTCAAATTAGATCAGAGACCAATTTAGACATAACATTAACATGATCTCTGATTTGGATAGGCAAAGGAAATAGCCAGTGTTTCTCACCCTAGAATAAAGATCGTATCTCGAATATTACATGACATTCGATGACAATATTGTTAGACGAGCAGTCAAACATTTACAATCTGGATGACTGATGGGTTATAGCTGTTGTCAGATCTGGCTGTTGTCATGCAAAGCCTTTTATAACTCCGGGAAAGAGGCCGAATGTTAACTCTAATTGCAGTGCTGCTAACTTCTATTAGATTTTTTGATTGCAGATTCCAAATGAGTGATTACTTCTGACTCGAGTTCAAAGCGATTTTACTACATACGACAAAAAATAGCAAATCTATGCACTGGTCTCTTCAAGGACACATGCTTATCATTTTTAATTACTATGATCCTCTTTGCTGTTTTGCTATTACTGCTGATTTCATAAATGTATCGCTGAGACTCATTTATAGGCCTTTTCATATTTCTCCGTTTAGCGTTTTTAAAGTGAGTGGTTACTTCTGACTTGTCTCGCCCAGTCAACTGCAAATTACTGTGCCTCCATCAATTCCAGGACTTACATGATATAATTCAGCCCTCTTTTTGTTGTTGCTTCGACGATAATACTGTTTTAAATCCGAAGTCATAATGTGCCTCAGGATCATAACAAACCTGGTGAGTATAACCAATTTGTATATTTTTTCTGATAATTCATTTTTTTTTCAACTAAAAGTGTTATAATTAATATTCCTGAAAGGGGACGGATTTCGAATCCCGACACTGCTACTGTACTATAACCTTAATCGGAAAGGCATTAGTCTCAGTTTGCGACTCATCACCCAAGTTAAGTACTACATGTTCTAGGGTACCAAGAAGCATCTAGAAGTGTTATTATTATTATTATGTTTTGTTGTCAATGTGAACATTATAACTATCATTTATATAATATTTTGTTAAAGTAATACTCTGTATATCCAAGTTGCTGCTACGTTTAACTTTTCTTTTATAACACAACTCAATTTTCTCATTGACTTTTTCGAGTAAGTGGCAACATTATAAGAATATGTATTACAATAATATTTTCAAGCTTCACGTATTGGCTCTAGAACAAGAGAATATCAGTAGATAAACAGTCAATCTACCGTGGCTAATTTGCTTATTTTATTTTTTGGTTCCTATATATTTTTATACATATATATATATATATATATATATACTGTGTGTGTTTATATACATCTAGGTATATTTATATATGTGATAAAAATTATGTGTATCAAGTTCGGCGAAAAGTGCTCTATGCTGTGGAAAGCAGAGCGTTATAAAATATATATATAATGTATATAATTTTCTTACAATCTGGTAACCCCCTTAAAAATGATAAATAAATAAGCAAGCAAATAAATAAACAAAATGATTTAAAAATAATCAAAATACAAATGCGGCAATGAGAGTGTAAGATGAATGGAAAATTTTGTATTTAATCATTAGTCAATTATACCTTGTTTCCTCCAAGCTCAATCAAACTGACATCTCGAAACTAGGTCGACTGGGTGACTTTATGATATCCAATACTTCATATCATTGCGTATTTGTACACTAAACATAAAACTGGCTTGTGTTGATTATTAGACATTCAGATATATTGTTCGGGAAAGTCTTCCTCATATCAAATACGATATTTTATTTTAGTACTTATATACTCTCACTATCTCTCACACACTCTCTCTCACTCTCTCTCTCTCTCTCTCTCTCTCTCTCTGAAAAAAAAAAAGCGGAGTAAACTTTGAGTTAAATTCGAGTTAATTTAGAGAGGAAATACACATTTTTACTCTATTTTTATTTCACTCATTTTTTTCAGTGAAATCAAGTATCACTTGCAAATACTAAAGTAACTCAAAATTCCCACGAATCTCACTCTCAAATTCACTCTTTTCTGATATTCGCTCTTTCAAGATTGAACATTTGCACTCGTTCTTCTTTATTTTAAGAGAGAGAGAGAGAGAGAGAGAGAGAGAGAGTGTGTGTGTATGTGTGTGTGTGTGTATGTGTGTGTGTGTGTGTGTGTGAGTGAGAGAGAGAGAGAGAGAGAGAGAGAGAGAGAGAGAGAGAGAGAGAGATGATGATGATGATGATGATGTCTTGGTAAAAGCAACGATCAAATGTGGGTTTCATAATAATAATAATAAAATTAATATCGTTTTATTTACCCAGGGTAGCCACTTCAGGGGGGCATTTCATCAAAGGACTTGTCAGACATTTTATCCGACAAATTTGCTCTCAGCCAATCAGATGCAAGCATTTCAGTAGCTTGTAACAGCTTGTCGGATAAAACGTCCGACAAGTCCTTTGATGAAATGCTCCCCAGTTCTTAACAACCCAGCGGGCCCTGCATAACATGATATGTTATTTTCCCCAAGCTCCTTGTGAAAAGGCAGCTTTAGGTACCATTATTGTAAGTCTTTGGTATGACTCGGCCGGGAATCGAGCTCACGTTGATTCGCAATTTGACTCAATTCTTTTTAAAACTGTATCTGTCCAAATCAATCGGATATCTAGAATAAACAAACGTCTCCGAATCAATATAAAAAGGAAGCCCTATAATGCAAACAGAACCGAAATTAAAGATATAGTTCTTAAGAGGTATCTACTTACACCATTAATTATGTAGAGTATAATATTAACATAGCGAAACTGAAAGGGGAACAAGGCGCAAAAATCAATATAAAGGTAGAATATAAAAGATAAAAGTACATTGCGTAAAAATGCTAATTTGTTATAAACATAACTCCAAAGGGCATGTCATTTTTTTCTCCACCTTGAATATTTTCAAAGAATATATTAATTAACATCAAAATTAGGAATAGCAATATACTACTTATCTAATTTCATGTCTTTTGTATTTTATCACAATTCATGTAGGAAGGTACCCGTCTTATCATTTTATTTCCTTTATCATGTTTATCTCAAGACCATGTACTTGACTACCACACATGATACTCTACTGTGACAAATCGAGATATAAAAAAATTATAGTTTATAATAACCCTTTTTATTTCCGTGTAATCATGGTTGCGTGTAATACAATATAAGTATAATCTTTTTATAGCGTGACTTCTTAATAAAGGGAAGAATCCCATGTTTCAAAAAGGTCATTTTGCCAATAATCTGGCTATTTGATTTATAGGCCATCTAAAGATTGACATAATTGTTTCGACATTAAACAAAATGTTTGTTCACTCTGCTCTGTATTTTCATTTATCACTATCTTATGTTAAAAAAAAGAGTTTGGTAGAAATATTGCTAACTCATTCGTCATTTTGTTACGCCGTTGAAAAATAAACAATAAAAAATAGCCTTTGATTTAATATCATTTCAAACAGAAAATTTATATAATATAGTGTACACGTGTGTCGAACACACGTGCTCATCCTTCGCTGTTGTCCAAGTTGTTGTTTTTGGCTTTGAAGTCCACTTTAAAATGACTGTCAACTGAGTTATAAAACAAACTTAAAATGATTTATATTCCATAATGGGATCAATAATTTTACAGTAAACGATTTTTAAAATGAAAGTCTATATGCCTATGACATTATGAAGTGGCGTAGAGAGTACTTTATTTCATAGGCAACCTCATCATGCTCGTAGGTGACCTCTCATGAACTGTTCATAAACAGGGTCATTTTTTACTACGTTATTATGTTTGTTTTTATCAAAGAAGTGGAATAAAATTTGCAGTAAATTATTTTGAAAATGAAAGTCTATAGGCCGATGACATGATGAAGTGGCGTAGGGAGTGTTTTGTTTACAGGCACCCTCATCTCCTTCTTACGTTTCCTCTCATGAAAATATTCATAAACAGTGTCATTTTTATATTGGATATTAAGTTTGTTTTATCAAAAAATGATTTATATTCCCAAGCTGCATCAATTTTACCGTAAACGAATTTGAAAATGAAAATCTGTAGGCTTTAGTCTATATTACATACGATGTTTGTTTTAAATTTGTTCTAATTATTCAATGTGGTGAATCCAGGGCCGCCAAACACCAAGTCAATGAAATGAATGAAAGTCGGTACTTGATCATTTTTGTGGTTTTTTATTAGTCCATGAACATTTTAAACAGTTTGTAGTTGATACTGCCGTTACTATTTTCAATTGAGTAGTGACTTACAATATATCATTCCTAAATCTTGTTAATTTGGCAATAAAGTCACATTTATGTTTATCTTGACATAGTAAAATATTTAAAGCGTCGTTTTTTGGGCCGATAAACTTACAAATAAGCACATTAACATTGACAGATATTTCATTATCAAATCGATAGTTCTCAATGTTAGGTCAAATTCCAGTTTTGGGATTGAGGTCATAAAATCATTCTTCAGCTTTCTATAAACTCTAAATTAGTTTTATATAAAAAAAAGAGTTGGGATACGTTAACTCCATTTTCTTTTTTAAATATGTACCAAACAAAGAAAAAATGAAGAGTGATGAAATTAAAGGGATTGGGTAACTTTCAAAAACAAGAGCAATTAGATCAAGATTAATAAAATGATATTGTTCCAACAGTAAAAACAAACTACTGAAAGTTTCAGATCAAATGGAAGTCATTTACTACTTTAAAACAGTGTAACAAACAATGCCAAGCATATAGCCGAACACCAGTATCCTCTTTAGCTAGCTGAGCAGGCCGCTAGGGATGGGGACTATACAACAGGAAATGAGTGTATGTTGTGCTATGTGGAAAAGCACATGGTTTTATATAACATTCGGGGATGGTTTATAAGATTTGAGTATGAAATCATTGATATCTCGAAGGTAAAGCAAGCAATTAGCTTGCAATTTTGAGGAGATACCAGACTGACCTAAGTGTTTATAATTATGTTGGCAAAATAAGGTAAATCGAATAAAATGTGATTTGAATATCATTCAATGTTACTGCATCCCTTTTTAAAGTATACTTTTCCCATTGTTTCCTTACCATATGGGGAAAGAAAAACTCCCCTGTGTATGATAACCTGACAGAGGAATTAGGCCAACATCATTGCTCATTTTGTGTGGTAACTATGGACCAATGCCAAATAAACTGTCCTGTCTTTTACATACACCCTTGTACTAGTAGTATTAACCTAAACACCAGAAAAGAAAATGAGTCAATCCATCATGCTGATGGCAGTCACGGGAATCAAAATGAACTTTACTTGACTCCAATTTTTCTTTTCGACTTTTCACACCAATCTGGTTTCAATTTCCAAACGATTTAAAAAGTTCGCAGTTTGTTTCCAGTGTGAACTTTATTCCTATGATGATGTGAATATGATATTTATATATTAATTTGTTATATTTGTTTGAAAGACAGAATTTAGTCAATATATTTATTATAATATGCTGTCTTAATTTTTATCCATATTTCGATCACAAACAGCCAAAGTCGAAGATAAACACAAAAAATTCTTAACGATAGAAAGAGATAATGAGAGGAGTGGGAAAAAGAGAAATACTCCAAAATATATGGTCGTCAGAGACGAGTGAATGCGAAGGGAGAGTTGGTCTGGGGAGGGTTTGCTTTATAGTAATTATATAACTTTACATATCAAATTAGATATATATATATTCCCAATAAATTATACTGCACTACAATGCGATTGCTAATTGCCAAAGGTTCCTTATTTAGAATATCTGGTATAACGGAGCTTCATTCCGGAATTTTAATTACAGTTTTAAATTTCTTCTTCCCCGAGTGGAGATTACGATCGGAGTAATGTTTCAGTAGGGAATTCATAACAATTCCCCATTTTCAAAATACCAGCAGTAATATGATCTTACTTATAAGAATATCAATAGCTGCTGTACCAAGTGTAAATCTTTCTCAATCACATACAAAATACAACGTATATTAATACTATAACTACAATAGTCGTATGTTGTATCCTCCACGATCAAACATTGCTTGACCATATCTAATTCATTTACCATTGCTAATTTCTTCAATATCTAATCTCATATAGCGGGGTATAAAGTACTTTTTTCATGCAGAGGCGTCGAAAGACTCTAAGAATATAAAGCATTGGAGGGGCAAACCATTGTTAACGTACAATGACTTGCCCCCCCCCCCC
>CALNVZ010003426.1:13894113-13906108 GCA_940671915.1 Paracentrotus lividus
TTATACCGCTCAAGTACTATGAATGTCTTTACTTTCACGAAAGTAACCTTTATTTCTATCTGAATTTAATAAAATAATAACAATTGCGTTGTATAAATGAGCCTAACGTAATTCTAAGCAATCGTATTGACCTAAATATTAAGAGACAAGTATAATATATGCAAACATAGACAAACATGAATATGATTATGTATAATCAGGGAATAATCGAATTATTTGGAACAGTTCAAAAGGGCTTCACTGAATTTATTGAATATTGTTTTTTCGCCATATATAATATCCGAATTATATATATATATATATATATATATATATGGGTTTTACCATGGAGGTACTAAGTTAGTACCTCTATAGTTTTACTACGTTTTCTGAGCTTGCCCGTAGAGGTAAATGTATTACACAAGCGCTAAAGAAAGGATATCTGGAGAAAAAGAAAGGAAGAGGGAGAGAGAGAGAGAGAGAGAGAGAGAGAGAGAGAGTGAATAACGAAAAGATGGCGCTCTTTATGAAAGGTAAAATAGATATGTGCCAAGGTAAACTATAGTTCACGCTTTATCCAATTAGAAGAAAGGGAAAATGTAACCATTTGATTTCAACCTTGGCCGATCTTTTTTCATTTTTTCCCTCCATTTTTCCCTCTCATCCATTCATATTTTTATGTAACCTTTCACCCAAATATTGTTATTTAATGTTCATGCTCCCCATTTCCGAAAGGAAATAACTCATCAAATGACAAAATGACAAAATATTGGCCTTCAATATAGAATATCGAAATCAGGTGACAAAAATCATGTTGTCAAAATAGGCGAGAGAACCCGTAATTACTTTTATATTATTTCTCTCTCTCTAGAATCATGTGATGTATTACTAAACGCGAAAGGGAGAGAGAGAGACTAAAAGGTGATGGTATTTATTAAAGGTGGACTAATAGATCCGTTCCAAGGTCAAGCGAAATATTCAGCCATCAACCATCAATAAACAATGACAAAAAAAAATGAAAGAAAGAAAATTTATAGCCGGTCGATTTTTAGCCTTGGCCGATATTTTTCTTTTCTTTCTGCAATACATGTTTTTTTACATTTTGATTTCTAATTTTGTCACCCTTGATCCTATTAGTGTTATTTCAGATCTGAATGGAAAATGCAATTACAAAGAATTAAATGATAAAAGTCTTTAAATTATTTAAGATTCATGTAACATATTATATAAAATATCAAAATCACGTTACAAGAAACAATTGCAGTGAGGTGAGAATGGCAGCGCGGGGACAATTGGATCGGGGTCACCCTACAATACATATTGAAAATATAATTCAATTTTACAATTTAGTAGTAAAATTGTAAGTACGAGATAGAACGAAATAACAAATAAAAGTAAAAAACGAATGAAACGAAATCAATACCATAACAATGATCATGATGATATAATCATGATAATCAACAGCGTAATATAAGCCATTCACACCCCCCCCCCCAAAAAAAAAATAATAAAAAATAAATAAATAACAATAATAATAATAAATAAATAAATAAATAAATAAATAAATAAATAAAAAATAAAAAATAATATTTAAAACAAAAATAGAAAAAATAGTCCATCAAAATATTTAAGAAATCAAACGCATCAATATGAATAAAAACCTAGTCCGACATTTTGTCATTGAGGTTTTATGTTTAGTATATTCAGCTGAAGATTTTTTTTTTTTCAAAAGTAAATGTGTGTAAATTAAAGGTGACTCGTTAATCTTGCTCCAAGTAATTATTTAATAGCGTAGATGGTTCCGATACAAAAAATACCGGATTGTAAGAAGTGTGGCCCTTTATGCATCTGTCTAATTAAAAAGGGATTTCATGCGCTTTTGTGAGTTCAGATAAAAGTGTATTATAGGCATTTCTATTTTGAATCAGGCGCGGATCCAAGAAAATCGAATTGAATACATTGCGGGGGCCCAATTGTCTGGGGACAAAAGCGGCTCTATTATGTTTACGCATGGGCCCGGTAAGTTCATTGTGTGACTCCGGTCTGCGTCCGCTACTGTGAATGCACAGGTGTTTATAGAAATGTGTATTTTCACAATCATGGTTGATCTCAAAATGGTGGTTGAATACTTTTTTTAAAGACAGGTACCTACCTGACATGATATTGATAACTTATTCTTTATCAGTGGGTTTGGTCCAAATTGTAATTGAACTCTTTATTTGTTCATTTTACCTACCTTATGTACAGAGTCTACAGTGTGCCACCTCTGATGTTTAATTCCAACACATTAAGACGTAAATTAAAGCACGATATAATTATGATTGAGTGCATTTTGCTTTGACGCAGACAGTAATTGACTGATAATGAGGGTGAATTAATAATGTTGTCAAGTTGAGATCGATTTGTTATCGGCGGGAAATGAGCAGGTGATATTGAGTTAATAAGCCAAGATCGAGGTCAATATTATTGTATAAAAATACGGTCAAGATATTTCTTCTCCCCCGCCCTACATCTCTCTCTCTCTCTCTGTCTCTCAGTCTCTGTCTGTCTCTGTCTGTCTCTCTTTCTTTTTTTCTTGGTTCTAGGACAATTATCCCCTGGACAATCACCCCGGACAACTACCACCTGACAATTACCCAAAGGACAATTACCCCCGGACAATTACCCCCACCCCCCCCCCGGGACAACTACCCCTGAGGACAACTGCCTCCGAGGACAATTTCCCCCGGACTATTACCCCCCAGGACAACTATCCCCGTGGACAATTACCCCACGGACAGTTACCCCCGGTCAACTACCCCCGAGGACAATTACCCCCTAGAACACCGTAAGAACGTCGTAAGAACCACGTAAGATATTTGTATATTTAATATAATGGTCCAACGGCAATATTGAAGCATGAAATGCTTAGTAATATGTTGATCGTGAGATTTTTTTTCCCCAATTCCATTCATCATGTTTATTCATATTTTGTCAGGCCTAATTAATTGAATTCATTTATGACTTTGTGATACGATAAAATGCGTGCAGTGTACGGAAATTATATACATTATACATCATTTGTATATAGTTAATTATCTCATTTTCTGATTGGTTGGTAGGCCTACAGGCATGAATACATGTGTAGATTGGAAAGGAGACAACAAAATATTTTGTGACAACTGTTATATTTTATCAATAAATTTGTTTTGAAAATATTACGTTGTTCCTTTTTTTTCTTTTTCTTTTTTTTTTAACAATGATCAATTCTCGATAGTTTTATACAGTAACCACATGTTTAAGGTGGTGTAAATCAATCAAAAACTTATTGGCCCGAATTTTCGACGGTGGATTCTGCAAAATACGTGGTCTGGAACCATGGTTTCCATGGGCGGTCATAAGGGCCATAATTAATGACTTCAAAATTTATAGAGTCATTAATTCATGGTAATATTAAATATAATTATAAAAATTAAAAAATAAGTGAGAAATAACTAATTATATTTAATATTACCATGATTACGATTAAAATTATTTTTGCATAAATTGATATTGGTCTTTAGTTTTTATTTTCACTTTATTTGTTAATTTATGGAGTTATTGATTATGGCCTTGATGGCCGCCCTTAGAAACCATGGCTTCAAAGCACGGTTTTATCTATTTGCCTGATTTTTCATGAAATTAAACCAAAAGTACATACAAATTAGATCAGTTATCGGAGATATTCAACATTTGTGAATATTTTGTGTAATCGTGTCCTTTCATGAATGTTCATTTGTTCCATGACAAATAAAAGGTAATATGAGGGCCAGTTTACAAATTTTCTGATGCGTATATGCGTATCCAAAACGGGCGGCTCGGGGCGCAAAGACCCCCCCCCCCCCATTTTTCATGGCGCAGAAGGCACCGCTAAACAAAAACAAAAAAAAAAAAAGGAGGGAAAGGAAAAGGGAAAAAAGGAAAAAGCAAAACAAAAAGAAGAAATTGAGATAGAGAGAGAGAAGGAGAAAGAGAAATATAATAGATAAATGGAAAGAGAAAGAGAAAGTCATTAGGTAAAATAATTCGAAAACCTGCGACACCGGGCAAGACTCACAATGGGCGCCGCTTGATTCCAGCCATCGATGCGGTGAGGGGGGGGGTTAATTTGTCTGGGGGTATCTATCCGGGGGATAATTGCCCTCTGGGGGTATACTCGGGGGGGGGTAATTTTTCCGGCGGATAATTGTCCGGGTAATTGTCCCTGGGGGTAATTGTCCGGGGGTAGTTGTGCGAGGTGATTGTCCAGGGGTAGTTTCTCGTGCTGTAAATTGAATTATGATTTTTCTATATATCTCTCACCCCTCCCCTTCCCTTCCTTATTTCTATCTCTATCTCCTTTCTCTCAAATATCGCTACATTCCGTTCCTGCATCCTGCTGCAGATCCAGGATATAATAAAGAGGGGTGAAAACGTCCTATTTTGAAATATAAGGACACCTCTTACTCCTCCCCCGACTGGATCCCCACTTAACGCCCCCCCCCCCCCATTATCCGTTCTTTTTAAAAACTCAGTTAGTTGTATAAAGTTTACACGAACACTTTTTTCGTTTCTCTGTGTGTTATTTGTTCACTCCTTTTCCATTGTCATGATTATATCGATTAAACTTTTCAAATTAGTTTGTGTGTGCTTGGTGTATTTTCTTATTCAGTTTGTCCAACTTAGACGACCACTCACTCAAAAGCTATAGGACGTATTTTTAGCTCGGAAAAGTAACCCCTCAGACAATCAATCTAAATGAAAACCGGGAAGAATTAGCCGCCAAAGCATGCAAACTCAAGTAGTCACATTCCCTCTCTGTTCATTTTGTTGAATTCTGATTGGGTACGGTTGATAATATCCATCTAAATTTTTCGTGTGTTAAGTGCTTGTTTTACTTTGGACCGAGGATGTATTTATTATAGAATAAGAGTAGGGAGATGTTAAAGAATGGCATTATAATAACATTAATATAAGGGATAGCGTGTTTTTTTTTCTTTCTTTCTTTTGCTCTAAACATTCATCTATTGCTGGGGAATTTTGAAAAAGGAAAATCCTTCATCCTACATATTTTTGTACATACACTCGAGTGTTAACTTCCTGTTGAAATGAAAGTTCTGCATTATTTTCTTTGGAAGCAGTGGCGGTTCCATTGGGGATACAGCCATTGTGTACCACTTTATTATAACTTAATCAATTACTTAATATTTCATTTGTTTATTTTGTTTTTGGCCGATCAAACATTGAACAAACATACTGCAATTACATCTAAGAAATTTGCCTTCTACGCCCCATCCTCTTTATTTAAAAAAAGAACTTGCTGTGTGTGCCGCTCTAGTTCCAAATCCTACTTCCGCTTCTGATTTATCAAAGAAAGAAAAAAAAAATCATAAGTGGATAATCTATTCGCCCACTTAAAATTCCCAATCAGGATATAAACATTAGAGGGACAACATTCCCTCTTTTCAGGAGGTTGCAGTATTAGACAAATTGAGTGAAAAGAGAAAACATTTGCAACATTATGAAAGGATTACCGGTTTTGGTTTTGTTTTGTTTTCCTTTTCTTTTTCTTCTTCGTTCTTCTCTGTTTGTTAAAGGTGGTATGTCATCTGTCATGAGACCTATTTGCGACTAGCTATAGTTCGCGATTTCGAGTCTTTGGAGTCGCGGTAAAATGGAGTGCATTCATAATAAATTTGTTTTCACTTTTCACTCACGGAGACGCCTTTTTGCGACATTTCTGAGATTCGTCGCGGGAGACCCGAAAATGTCTCCTCTTGGGAGATACGACTTCCCCGCGGGAAAAACAAAGTTAATTACAGTGGAAACACTGTGAAAATGGGCTAAATCCACAGAGTAGATTATGTGAACACAGTGTCCGAGTCATTCATAATGTAAAGACTGTGTGGTTTGGCACAATGTGACCACAATGTGCCACAGTTTGTTCACATTTTGTTCACACTGTGGGACACTGTGTGTTTTTTTTTTCCGGCAGGATTTTAAGCTGCACTGACCATTCTCTTTTAATAACTTGCGGTAATAATGAGCTCCGTATTTTTTTCTGTTATCAACACGGCAACCGGATATGCCCTATTTATCTATTAATGATCAACAATAAAGAATTGCCTCTCCCGCTTATTAAGTGTTGATCCGGAACTTTAGTCTTAGATCTGGTGCCGTAAAAGTTCGATGGAAAAAAAAAAGATCACCCTTTTTTTTTGGGGGGGGGGCATCAAACTTTGAAGATTGAACTTTTTGCTTTGGGACATAAAATGACCATTTTTTTTATTCACCGAACTTATGGTTATGTCAACACACGTCACTCTATACGGTGATTCCGATGTCATAAACAATTATAAAAAAAATTAGTTTTTACAAAATGAATCTTCTAGTGTGGAGCTGATAATAGCGATTTGGATAAGAGTTGAATATGTTAAAAACTGACCTAAACGGTCGTTGACGGGCTCATGGTAAAAAGAGAAAAAAGAAGGGGAAATATGATTTTTTTTTTTTTTTTTTTTTTCCCCCTTTAAAAAAAAAAAAAAAAAAAAAAAAAATCCTTTTTCTAAATAGGATTTTAACAGGAAAATTGTTATTTAACATTGAATGTTGTTGTTTTTGTTTGTTTGTTTGTTTGTTTTTTTTTTGGGGGGGGGGAGGGGATTTTTTTCCCATTCTGTACGTCTAATAAACATTTTCCCTTGTTAATTCATGTTGCATCTTATTCTCCGACGCCCTCTCTCTCTTTCTCTACCGTCCCCATCACTTTCTCTCTCCCTCTCTTTATGTCACTTTCTCTCTCTCTCTTACTCCCTCCTACCATCTATGCAAGTATTCTCTCCTTCTCAATATAATTATGTATTTTTATGCTGCTCTCTCCTGTGTTCTAATTATCCACTAATATTTTCAATATCTCCTTGTCCTTGTCCAAAATAGATTCGGTGGGGTGTGATCGCTGACCAATATTACGTTAATCGACCCGCGGTTCTATGTTTGATTTTAAGACACAATATGGACACACGATGTGAAAATAAGCTTAATTATATAAATTAAGGATAAGTATGCCAACCGACAGTTTGCTTATTTCCCTTTACTTCGTTGCTACCGTTATCACAGTAGTTATGTTTGTTTATGACGATCGAATACATTTTACGTCTTTAAACTATTACAACCATAGATTGGGGTGGAATGTTTCACTTTCTCTTCAGTCGGCTTTTCTTTTCAGGAAATGTTTAATGTATATTAACAAGCAACTTTATCAAAATCGAACTACATGAAAATTATATACATATATGGGAGATATTGTAATACCCTTCACTTTCTGACATCACAATAACAATGGCTGAAGAAAAATTACTCGTTTTACATTCCACCAACTTGCCCAGATTGCACGAACGCTTGTACTGTTGACAACACTCTCGTTTGTAATGTCCTTTATTTGCTATGATAGTATTCAATAATTATTGTTCATGTTAATGTACACGTACCTGGAGTTTGGTTTTATATTGTGGCAATATAGGACAGATTTAATTGCCCTTTTAAAGGTACGCTTCGTTATAGAATATCCATTGTCCATATTAATATCCAAGGAAAAGGTAATTTCCCATTTAGATTATTTATATAGATGCGTAGTTTTATTCAGCAATTTTTTCTCTCTCTTTTTCAAGTCCTTGAAAGGTCAATTCCAAATAATATACAATGTTTATCTCTTTCTTAAAATTTAGGCTTAAGGTGAAACACTGGATTGAGGGCACAAATTATTTGAGCCAAATATTAATCTTATACTATTATATTCTATGATTTTTGTTTTAACATAAACAAAAATGACACAAAGTAAAAACAAAAATATTCGGGAAAAGGTATTGAGTTCATTATTTATATGCAAATTATACTATATATATATATATATATATATATATATATATATATATATATATATATATATATATATATATATATATATATATATATATATATATATATATATATATATATAGGCGAAATGAATGAAACAGATGACTCGAAACGTAGCTCTCAAATTCCTTTAATTCACAAGCTTTCGGCCAGCATGGCCTTCATCAGGCGGTTGTTTTTAGTTCATCTGAGAGGGCGCTCTAGGGGACAAGAGAAGGTCCACTTGTACTGCCGCCTTTCATGTCAATAAAATTAGATACATTGCACTTGATTTTCTAAAATACCTAATGCGAAAATTTACAATCACCATATAACTACAACATTTATATTCCTCTTAATTACTTGCAGAATACGATTTTTGGTTTTAGAAGTTTGTTAGGCCTTATTATACTATTTATCTAAGTAGGATAAATAATAGATTAATTTATCTATTCATTTATCTATTTTTACAGTGTCACCGCGAGGGTCACTTTCTTGTTATTCTTTATTTATGTAGGGCCTAATAAATGAATTAATTTTCATGAAACTAACAATGATTACATTAATCCAAATATATCTACATACATGTATATTGGATACAGAATATATTTATCATTATTATTATTTTTTTAAACTTATCAATAAGCGTTTTAATTTTTTTTATCTGTTTGCCATATATGTTAGTGACATAATTTTTTTTTCTTTTATAAAAATGCAGCTATGACTATGAAATGAAATTTAACCAATTAATGTGGTTTGAAAATGAGCACTCCAAAAAGTCTCAACCGTGAAATCGACCTTCGGCTAATATTGATTTTGTATTGATCTAGTTTGTCAGGAGACGTAAATGCAAATTACCTGGTAACAGAGACACTCTCCAATGTAAATCATCAAACATTTTCATTCCTCCTGTCTCTATACATTGCAGATCATTCCGTTTCTGATCATTGGAAGTCGCTTGGAAACTGGATTCGGTAAGTAAAAAAAAACATTACTATTCAAGCGTATGTTACATGTCTTGTTTATCTGCAATTGACCAAGTATATAACCCTTTGACTGACATAGCCGATATTTCTCACAATTCATAAATTCAATATCTTTTTAGACCTCGGCTGGTCTAGTTATGTTAATTTGACAAAATCTATCTTCCAATATTCACGCAGCACAATACTTTTTCGTATCACTTCAAGAATTTAAAGAGCAAAGTGTGCTGTTTTTTTTTTTTTTTTTTTTTTTTTTTTTTTTTTTTTTTTTTTTTTTTTTTTTTTTTTCTAATTAATATGGGCTGCAAAGTAAATTACAGAGATACAGCCGTAATTACATCCCATTTTCTCAAACTAAAATAAAGCAAAACTATTATTATCCCTTATGATCACACAAATATGATTTTCTTATGTATACTTTTCTTCACATTTTTCCCCAGATATTTTTATATTAAAAGAAAGTGTTTGAACATAAGCCATGAACATTTTTTGGGGTGTTTTCGTTTTGTTTGTTCTTAGTTTATTGTTCGTTTTTTCGTTTTTGATTGTGTTTTTTTTTTTTTGTTTTTTTTTTTTATGTAAATGTTTTTAAAGAATGAATTAGTGATTTTTATTTTTATTCTTTTTTTTTTAAATTATTATAATATAGCCCAGGAAGGCGAAGGGACACTCGACGGAGTGGTCTATTCCTATTTTCCCAATGAGGTTTTGGATTTTAATGGGGCGGAGAATTTTTGTAAAGATTATACCAGTAACAGAGGTGGCCTTGCGGAGCTTACAAGTGATGCCATCCAAAACTTTCTCGCGAGCCTCATCACTGGAAATTATGAAATGTGGATTGGATCTACAAAGGTTTGTTTGTTTTGCTTTCATTTCCGCGTGAAACACAAAATGAAATCCACAGACATTGATTTTGATACTTACCTGTGACTTTGCTCGACATATTAAACGAAATAATTTTCTTCGTACCTAGCTAGATTTCTGCTAGATTTTTAAACATCAATTTTCTGAATTGAGAGTTTTTTGTTGGTGAAACTAAATGTATATAAATTATAATAACAACTAATACAATCAAATCAAATCAAATTAAACTTTAAAATTGCAGCCATATTACCAGACTGAAAGTATTTCCCGCAAGCCTGAATGCAGAAAATAACATATCTTTCGATCAGAACTACGAGAACAATATGTCAAACAGATATGATTATACAATACCTGTCATTTCATAACAAAAGCTTCTTGAGATACTTTAAGTATATGTTATGAAGTTAAAAATCTTTTCTTTTGTCACTGACAGTTCTTAGAGTGAGCTAACTGTCATTTCATTTATATATATATATATATCATAAATTAAACGAAGTGCTCATTTATTCAGAATAAAATACAATAATGAATATTAACAACTTGTTGGTAATGCAAGCTCTAAGTTTTAGGGGTTAGAATATAGGAAATTTCCCTCGATTGATATTTATTGTGTCACTTCTTATTTCAGATCAGTGGTACCTTTACATGGATAAAAGCACAATCAGAAACAGAAGGTGTTATTGGTGCAGGCAATGGTATGTTTGTTGTATTGTCAATCCTTCATCTTTTAAATTTATTCTTTGAAGAAATAATAGACTAAAAGTATATGTCCGTGCTGTAATGTTCGTTCAACAGGCCTTCCTCATATTCTTCCAATTTCACAGTAATCATCATCAGAAAAAGATTTTGAGGTGGCCCTAAAGCCTTTATAAACATTGAAGGTTCTCACAGAATGTAACTAATGTGACTTCATTGAGTTCTTGTTCTGTCAGGTTCCGGAGTTTCTAACTTTACGATTCCTTTTCTTTTTTCTGTAATAAAAAGAACTAATTATCTATCATTATTTTCATGATTATTGTTACAGTCATTGCATTTATTATTCTCATTCTTATTTTAATTATTATTCTCATTCATGATCTTTATCATCAGATCATAATGCCTAAAAGTAGAAGCAGTGTAAGTGGTATCCACAGTAAGAGGAAAATTTTCTTCAAAACTTTCTTTAAACTGCATTTTGATGCAAACGTGATCTTATTCGTTATTCGTTATTCGCAGAACATCAAAAGAATAGCATTTTGACGTTTTAATATCTTATTTCACCCATCTCAGGTAAGGACTGTGTGTATTATAGGAATGCTGGTCAATGGAAGGCCGCGGGATGTACCAGCACATACGGAGCAATTTGTTCGGGGCCCAGTAGTAAGTGTTCATATTTTTGTAATGACAAGTTTTTGCTATGAATAAATTTATTTCATAAATCGATTTATGTACATAGGTCGCTTTTCACAATTACAAATAAGATCACCTTGCCTATACCACGAATTATTGTTTGGCATATAAACTCGTAAGAAAAATGGAAGTGACAAGTCGTTGCCAGCGGCTGTTTTTGCTGAGAGCTATGCAAGCTTGATCTCGTGTGATCACGTGCGGGAAAGTGTGGGTGTGCGTGTATGTGAGGGCGAGAGTGAGTGGGTGGGTGTTTGTGTAGGTGTGTTTATTTGTGTGTGGGGTGGATTCATTAATACGTGGTGTGTATCATATAATAGTGTGACTTAGTTTCTTGTTGCGTTGTTAACCTAATTTTTTGGTAGATACCTCCCGGTATAGATTATTTTGAATTTGTTGGAAAGTATACAATTATGTTATATATTTCCTATAGCAATAGCCACGACAGATACATCTACAACAAGTACTCCACAACCGACCACTGCTTCCGTAACCACTATTGCGGAGGTCATTACGTCGTCAGATATTACAGACTATACCACAGCCCTTTCTCAAACATACTTTCAATCCTCAACAACAACAACAACGTCGAGTTCAAACCCATTTCAAGCAACTACAGAATCAACGTCATCCGTAGTGTTGCCTACTTTTGTTACAACATCGGAAGACATATCAACCACTCTAGGTGACACAACTTCAAATACACCGACAACGTTGGTTACAACTATTGCTGCAACCTCTGAACAAGACTCACCCACGTATAGTCAAACGAATTCGAAGCCACCGACAACTACGTCCACCACTTCAGTGTCAACAACTGTCTTGCAAACGGCATTAACTACTAACCTGCCACTGACGAGTTCTTTACAGACAACATCAAAGGATGCAGCTTC
>CALNVZ010003426.1:13907015-13959911 GCA_940671915.1 Paracentrotus lividus
TTCTACATCGGTTACATATTTGGTACCAACGACAACGGAGATCGCGATTTCAACGACAGACTCATTTTACACCTCAGCGTTAGCAACCACGGTGTCGAATTCAGCATCGACAACCGAATCGCTTACTGCATCAACCCCATCACTTACATCGGAGTCTTCCACAGGAGAAACTGTGCTACTGTCAACATCCGAATCGATAGGGAATCTCAAGCCCACGACAAACTCAAATACTGGATCTACTCTACGGTCGTCATCCACCATCTCAACCAAGGCACTACCTTCCCCGTCGTCTAGTGTTCCAAACTCTTACATAACCTCTGAAGGTAGGTCACAGTTCAATCACATTGATGAGACCAACTTCAGACCTCCAATAAACAGAGAAAAATACCCTTTACGGAAATTATATATATTCGATTTATTGGTTGATTTGGAGACAGTCTGGTCATGTGATTGTCGTGTCGGTCCATACAGTGACGTCATTCAAGGGATATTTTGTAAAAACACATTGATTGATAAAAGTTGTTCCATAATGCCAATGATGCAGACAAAGATTTGGTGATGTAATGCTACTTAATCTGTTATTTTTTTAAATAATTTTATTATTATCTTTTTTTTTAATTGAGATTCAAATAATACATTTCTTGTAGAATATTGTCATATACGTGATAACTGCATACGTTTATTGACGAATTCAAGTAAAGTTGATGATTAGAAAGATAGAAGCAATTTGGCCAATTCTTTTTCAGTTTAGCAATCATAATTATTGTTCTTGTCATTATTCTGCTAAAATTGTTATATTTCTTATTTATTTATTTATTTATTTATTTATTTATTCATTCATTCATTTATTCATTTACATGTATTCTTCTTACAGGGTAACCCTTTCACCGATTATAAGACTATTATAATGACGGGCCTTTAATATAACTGTGCATAATTGGTATTATGTGTATTATGTGCAAATTACTTGTTTTTAATTCTCTTTTACATACTGTTACTCTTAGTATGTATATCACTATAAAATGTATATAATGTAACGCGCTAGCCGTTATCGTATGTCTTGTGTGTTTGATAGTGATTGAGGATGTATTGTCAGTATGTTTTGTCACAATTCTATGGTAACTTGTTCTTTGTTAAAATACATGGTTCAAGATTGTCAACAGTCAAACTACTTAAATGTTTTCTACTTGTTTATATAATGTACAGTAGTTTCCATGTTTTATCAATATCGAATTCAACAAATGTTTGATCATTTGTTGATTTCGAAATCGATATTCATGTCTCTTGGTCTCATGTGTACATATTTGTGAAAATTCGTAAAATACAAATTCGTAAAATAGTCAACATTGCTTTCGAATTTATCTCTATTACAACATACTCTTTAAAATGATCGTACTATTTTTGTATTTTCTGTATTGTTCGTACCAGGGAGATAAGACGTTTTACTCCCATCTCCCTGGTTATGTCTTATATGAGAATGTTTTTTATGTAATTCATAACGCCTTAATGTTCTGGGTAATGACAATTGCACTATGCGTTTTCAATGTTACCGTTGTGACTATTGTTATCATTTTCATTTTCAGTATTGTTGTTATTATTATTATTATTACCATTACCATTATTAATCTTTTTATCATTGGTAATTATTATCATTACCAATGATTAGTTTCATTATTATTACTATCGTGTTTATTATCGGTATCTGTATTATCATCATCATCATCATCCTCATCATTATCCTCAATATTGTTATTATTATTAATATTATCGTTACAGTTCTTATCATTACCTATCGCTTATTATATCAATGACAATGCATGCATGCCAAACAAACTTGTAATAATCATATTCATGTATATATATAGTGCCTATTGGCAAAATATCTGAACAAAGATCTTTTATTCAATCTCTAAAAAGGTTGACTTATTGTAATAAAAAATTTAATAAAATATAAAACATTAAGAGCAAGTCAGTATAAAATCAGATGGAACCAAAAAAAGACGAAAGACAAATGCTAAGTTGTGACCTCTTTGGCGTTGACGGAAGTACTGTAGGCCTGTATTACCTGATGAAATAACAAACGACGAATGTTTATTCAAAACAGTAAAATGATAACATCATTAAGAGATCAATTACCAAATAAATCCATTTTCGTTTCTTAGACACGACAACGTCACCACCGGGTTATGGCGTCACAACAGTCTCGGGTAAGTAATGTAAAGGTGTGTGTGTGTGTGTGTGTTGCTTGTGTTTTCTTATTCCATGTGTAATTGTTAACTGCTGAATGTTCGTTACTGATTCTAGTTTCCGCAGAGTTTAAATATTCTGAGCAAATGTTAAAATAGGATGATAAACTGTAAATATTCATGACACAAAGCACAAGCTCACAATATATGATTGATTGATTGATTGATGTATTCTATTTTGTATGGCTGTTGGCTAGGAGTTTAACTAATTATTTAGACCTTGTTGGTCTGGGCTATGGTTTGAATACACTTAGACCTCCTGGTATATTTCTCAATATGTATAATTTCCTCAGCTAAAAAATGTTTAGATCAGTATTTTGCTTCTGTATAGTAGTGCCAAATCACTATCTTTGTTTGGTCAGTTGTATTTGTCTTTGATTTTACCGGAACCATAATTATGTTTTTATGAAAACTGAATGGTTTTAATTTGTTATTTTAACGAGCTAAATAGCAAAAAGAGAATGTAAACCTGTTAAAGTATGTCAGTTAATGGTGCTCTTTTAAACGTTTGTTGTAAGTGGCGTCATCTTTTTTGCAGGGTGCTTTTGTGTTATTTTGTGTCTCAACCGCCTCGATCCACGTGCTGACAGATCTTAAGATTTTTATGTACACAGTTCTCCTTTAAATGTCCTTTCCTTCCCTTTTAAGTGTCAAACATTTTGTCTCCGAGCAGAACGACGTTAAATCTCCTGTAACTTAAACGTCCTTGTGTTCTTCTCAAAAGTAAATATAAATGTAATTAAATTTTCCTTGGAACGTAAATTAATCCATAATCGAAATTTGAATGCCAATGGCAGCGCAGATCAGCCTCTTGGCTAAGGTTTCTTCAAAATCAGCATCGAGCAAAACCTCGGAAAGTGACGGGCTGCCCCCAAGGATTCGCTGAATCGCTCCACAACGGTACCCCAACCTATCAGAAAAATTGCCCATACCCAAGCGAAACACAGTAATGTTTTAGTCTATATACGGCTTATAAAATGACAGATCTTGAGTTCTTTATTGGAAACTGAAAAATTATGCATATTACGAAAAAACTATAGCAATCTGTTGCGTTTTGCCGGCCTATATTAGTAAAATGACAATGGAACAATTTCTTGTAGAGAGTGCACATAAGCATATGATTGATATTTGGCGGTTATGAAATATTAAATGATTTTTGTTGGCATTCCTTGAATTGATAGGATTTTGTGGTTTCAAATATAATAATCAATTGGTAAATTAATAAACATTGAGGATATTGGGACATTTCGCTCGAAACACGATTCATTTCCATACTCAAGATCGCGTTAGAAGCTAACCTTAACATGGGCTACAGCAAAAGACACACTAGCATGCCCGGAATGCGTACAGAAACTCACCCACACTGCACTGCGTTTGCCTGATATCGTCAAAGTAACCATTGCCTAACAGAATCTTTAATCGGGTACTTTTTTAAAATCAAACTAACCTTATTTTCTTTGGGGCTTCCTCCTTTCAAACATAATCAGGATGAAAATTGTGCTTGGAAGTGATTCTATAATTATTCAATGTATTTAATATTAAAATTACTTCTTTTTTTTGGGGGGGAGGAGGGCGTTACAGCTATACGGCCCAATTAAGCACTAAAACTAATAATCAATAATATTAATAAAGAAATAGAAAACAAAAAACTGGTTCGAATGATATTTGTGTACAAATTAAAAATAAAAAAAAAAAAAATTACCTTCATGGTTTGACTCTCACTATAGAGTCAACTCCCCTAAGTGAATTTTGTTAATTATCTAGGAATCCGTATTGAACATAGTGAAAAAAGAGGGGATATGTCTCCGGAGCAGTATCCTAACCGTGGTAAGACATCACGTTGCGTTGGTATACTGTATATGAATTTATAAATTATCTTCCAGCTTCTTCTATGGTTTTATTGTATATTGCTTTATTTATACTTTATTCATCATATTGTATGACAGTTTGGGGTTGTTCTTGTAAAGTGAAGATGGATAGCCTTGTGCATATGTACGAATAGCAATTATCTTGCCCATTCAGGTCCTATTTTCATAAAATTGAATACTTTCACCACTTATGACATACCAATTTTATAGTGCAATTATAGGGTTCTTGTACTACCATAATCTACTCCCAAATACACTATCTGGTATATTTGATGTCAATATATGACTGCATAACCACAGCACAAGGTCCAAAAATAATTTTCACCTTTATTTTATACTTTTGATTTTAAATCTTTATGCTTCAATCTCCCTGTAACTTGGAACTTAATACCTAGCAGCATATTAAAATGTTACATTAAACGCTATCTAAAAATCACTAATATTACTTTTTATGTCGCTTACTGCTCCTTTATAGGTTTAATAAAAAATTTCACTCTCTTTTTTTCCTAGAAACATAAGTCTTTGGTTCATAAAACTTTTTTTTTAAATTTAATTTAGCTGCGGTTTAATATTTTCTTAGGATTTTTGTTATGAATATGCCTGAAATTACCATATTAACAATAATACATTAAAAAAAACCGTGTTAGAGAGAAAATTACTCAACAAGGGCTTTTTGGTTTACTTTTGGTTCTCCTTTTTCACATTTCAACTTTGTTTTAGGAAATGAATCCTTTTTTTGTTTTGCTTTATTATACTTTTAATTGCATGTAATATTTTTTTCAAATGCAAATTATTGAATGTCTTTATGCCAAACTTTTTGTATGAAAAGGAAATAAATGCAAAAGAATTTATAAGTAGTTTTTACACGCCCCTATTCCATAAATTACGTTGGTAAGAATACTACCCAAACTAATAATGCTATATAGCATTTGTTCCTCTTTGACCAAATTGGATCCAATATGTGTTTTTGTCTAACGCTACTATACAAAGTCGTTACAGTCCAGAACGTACATACAATGGTGCATCGGCAGAAAAGAGAAGACGATGGGGAAAGAAATGACTGTGATGGTGATGAATATAATAGCAACATGTCGACAAGGGATACAGCGACCTCATCACCAACCACTAGTTCCCCATTGAATTTATTGGAAACTATTGCAACGACATCAGAGTCTGACGGTACACTATATAATCAACATAACCAAGGCAACAATCATAAATATTGCTGAAATAGATATATGTTTTCGGTGACGGATTTAGGTTTATGTGATATCTATAGCAGAATAGAATAGAATAGAATAGAAATTGTATTTATTTGGTTAAAAATCCACATGGCAGCTAAAAGCTTAATTATATACATGGAATGTACAAAATAAACACAAGACATTCTTTAAAAATTGTACACAATAAATTCACATCATAAAGTATTATTTGACAATGACAATGTGTAAGCAAAAGAGAGAAAGGAAAATATTTCTTTTTTAATAGAGAGCGAGAGAGAGAGAGAGAGAGTTTGAGAGAGTGAGAGGGGGAGATTGTGTGTGTGAGAGAGAGGGAGTGAGGGGGAGTGAAAGAGCGAGAGATATAATTTGATTTCACATAATTAAAAACAAATTTTTTTTGCCTCTATCATTTCAATTTACTTCTAAAGAATATGTATTAAGCCGTACTGGGACTAGATTAGAATGGTCTTATGATAATATTAAATGGTATAATGACACACAACGTGCATCGAAATGATTCATATTAATTAGAAATATATTCAGTTGCATTTCCCAACCACGATCCATGGTTCAATGATGTCCATAATTTGCATCTCTGTGTTTCTTCATTATTATTCTAAATATGACGTAACGCAAGAGCGGACTGTGCAGATGTGCAGTACATTTATTAACGAAAAAAAAATATATACAAACAGCTACTTTTGACATTAAGTTCTATTACAACAAAATACTACTACAATACTACTTTTAGAGATATGCTCTGAGCTATGGAAATTTCTACATCTACTGTATTATACTATTACTAATTAACAATATAATCACTACATACAGCGTAAGTCTCTAGCTGCAACTTTTTACAATGCCTATTTGGAACGTATACCTCTGACGACGATTCCAACAAGCAAGGCCTTGTAATACAGCAACAACGATAATCACTTATACCGTACATTACCGCTATCACGCTATCATTGTGATTTAATCATTACCCCTTTTTGTTTTTTTGTCATAAACTTTTGTGTGCTCTATTTCCGTTTCAATTTATTTGTATATTGTTCTTAAATGTGTATATACTGTGTATCATACCCGTCATGAATACATAATTTCATCTCTTCCTTTTATTTTGTTATGACTTATTTCCGGTGCATGGAGTGTTTCAAAACTTTTTCACCTGCATTTTGCATGCAAACAAGCAAATTGTATTTGAATAAAATATATGTTTATGCATGTGATGTATATAAATATAAATGCATGTGTTTGCTGACGAAGCCATGAATTACTTAATTTGACATTAGTCATCAATTTTGTTTTTAAAAAGTCATCTTTATTATTAAAAAATTAAATTTATTCATTGATAAAAAAAAAAAATTGAGATAAATAGTTTTCAATTTGATTTTAATTTGATGTTATTACATTGTAGTTTTCTTTTCTCCATGAGACGCTAATTGAAAGCAAATAGAAATGAAATTTGAACTTGGAATGAAGCTTGATTATCAAACTCAATATTTTTTGTTATATGCTTTCCAATAAATATCATTAATTTTCAAATTCCCCATATGATTAATTTTTTTTCTCATTTAATTTTCAGCAAGTACACCCTGCACTGAACCATGCAGAAACACACAGGTATGATTTGAAATATCTTTTTGAAAACAAGGGATTCTTGTTGAGTACATTGGTTAGGCCTACAGTTAGATTGCCAACTCAACGCTACCATGACTAGCTTACTCTAAACGGAATTAAAATAAAACAGCAGAAAAAAAACATAATGATGTGGTACATAGTAACACAAATTTTAAAAATACATATATATATATTTCATACATAATAAATTTTACACTCTGTTAATGATATCAAAATGTTAGTGTTTTCTAATGCGTTGAATTAAAATAAGAATAAAAATTAAACTACAAAAAAAAAATTTTTTTTTTTGCAATAGACCGAGTTCAAGTAAAATGAAATAACTGAAGATTATAGTAATATGTATCAATTGGAATTTAATTAGATAGATAAATTGAATTTAATAGAATTTACATAAAATAAAAAAAGGATGTAATAAATACAATTTAAATCCAATAAAAGGTAAATAACAAATGAAACTAAGTAAATTTGAAAAAGAAAGTAAATGAAATTGCAATGAATAGAGAAATGTATCAAAGATTCATTGAAAATAAACCTGGTGATTAATATAAAATCAAATTTCTAACTAATATTAAATAATTGAATTATGTATATGTATTACTGTTGTTAGGGGTCTTGAAAAAGGACTGTTGCCCTTTTTCTTTTCCTTTTTTAGGATGTGGAGTTTTTTGGAAAAAAACACATGAACCTTTTTTAACTACAAATGCTCATTCCACTTGAAAAGGATCATCTAAAGATTTTAATAACATTAAATTAAATTAAATGGACTTTAATAGATTCAGCCAACGCAGAATTCGACCAAATCCAGCGGATTCACGGGGCGCGCAGTCACACCTGCGATACCAACACCTTCCGCAGCTCTCAAGAATGTCTCTCAGGTTGTAGGGATGACCCAGAATACGTCCTTTTTCAATTCACACGAATTCGTGGTAGGGCTAGAAAAGTGGCTGGCTGCGAATGACGAGATACCCGATGATCTTGACGATGAAAGCCGATTGCAATATGCTAAGGTATTTTTTTTTCTGCTTTTAATTCAGTCCAAAATAGAATAAAAACTAATTGTGATAATAATTGACTAGCAAATTTTTATTATTTAGTAAATCTTTAGAACAGTGTGAATGCTTAAATATGTATGGAAAAATACAAGTAGAAAGGGATAAGAGAGCCTGAGAGAAAAATTGAATAATTAACTTCCATTTTTCATGAGAAAGATTTTGCCCTACATTTTTTTAAACAAAAGTAAACAAGTAACAAAATTAACTATATCCTTTTTTATTTTATTTTTTATTCATTTATTTATTAATTTATTTTTGTAAGAGAGCAAAATCGATATAAATGCAATCTCATGATGTCTTATCTATAGGCCCCTTTATGAAGATTTACCAAGTAGAACATGACATGATGTAGAATATGAAAGCTTTAACAACTCAAATTTGATCATTTTAAATGACAATGGTCTCACGTTTCCAAAGTACGGCATCATGTCAGATATTGTGTTGTCCATTTGTTAACACAATCTACCATTATTTCTATTTGAAGGAGTTCTTCGACGTCTGCAACAACGTGTTCGACGTAGATCTCATAGCGCTTGGGGAAACTGAGTCCGCACCAAATTTTGCAGATGCGTGCAGTCATCTTGCTCTAGATTTGACCTCTGACCTTGATGTTGGAGAATCTGTGAACATCTCAACAGCCCATGTTGGTAAGAAGCTTATTTTGATGATATTGGATATCTATGTTGTGTCTTCTTTGTGGTCATTGTTATCGGGTTTTACATCTTAATCAAAATTAAAAAAATGATAAATTTCATTGGAAATGGTTAAGGAAGAGACACTTTAAACTTTAAGCTTATTATTGAATGTGAAAACATGTTCATGCCATTCCTTGACATGTCAGATGTTTATCATGTTGAAAGAAAAAATATCACTAAATGATGTAAAACGTCAATAATTTAGCATTAATTACGTGACATCTGACGTTGGTTTTGATGCAGTAACGTAGTCGTAACAATGTTCTGTCAATATTCTGCTCATTGGTGAGCACAATGCGTTTAGATCTTCACAATTATATAATTCATTAGATCATAGCACTTTTCCTCTCGTTGATCCTCTATTTCATATGCATTCATAATTTCATTGTGTCTCTATTCATCTCTTAATCACATACAATTATCTCTCTCTTTCTTTCTTTCTTTCTCCTCCTTCCCTCAACCCCCTCCCCCTCTTTCTATCTCTCTCTCTCTCTATTTGTGCATCGCCACAGACGTGTACGCATCTGTTCAAAAAGGGAACAACTTCACTGGGTACACGCAGGAGATCGAAAACGAGAATGACAACGATGTCGATGAGGATTCAGTGGAGGTCGTGGTCATACCTTCCGACATCGTCACTAATCTGAACATCTCGGGTGAGTCACTTTAAGAGCTGTGGGGGAAAGGGCGTAACAATAACGGTCTAAATTCAGACAATCCAGGCGACCGAATGCTGTTTTTGATCCGAAATATTCAGACAATTGGTTTCGGATGAGCGTTAAGGAACCGATTGCTTGGCTGGAACCGATTGCCGATGACATCGACAGGCTAAGGAAAGTGCTTTGACATCAGTCGGGCTGCAATATTTATGGCAAATGAGATTATGAACAAACCTCGAATTCTTATTATACTTGTAGAATAATTACAATATCAGTAATAGTAACTCCTACTTGCTATAATAATTGGACACCCGATTTATTTTATTTTTTTTTAATTAAAAGATATTATGATCTAACTAGCCTTTGTGTGAAACGTTTAATCATTTGTTTTGTATCGTGTTTCTTTTTAGCTGAGGACACCATAGCTGTATCAGTGGTTGTCTACAAAAGAGGACATTTCATTGTTGAGTAAGTGTTGGATATCAATAATCTTTAACCCTTATTCAAGGCACACAACGTTTTAAGAAGACTAATACCAATTTCCTACACTGTTAGAAAAAATTCAACAAGTTGTATAAAATCTTAAACAACTGCGTGTTAACCGGTGAATTGCACAGCGTTGTTTAAAAATTAAACAACCTGTAGTTGTTTAAAACTTTAACACTCTTGTCATTTAAAAGTTTAAACAACCTGTTGTTTAATGGTTGTTTAAAATATCAACAGTATTGTTTAACGCTTCTCTCCAAAAATAAAAACGCTCCGATTTTTGGTTAACGCAGCCGGGCATCGAACTCACGACCCTTCGATTATAAGCAGACGCTCTATACTGTGTGAGGCATATGTCCTTCGCCATGATTGAACTGTTACGCCGATTTTTCCTTGCATGTAACAAGACCATTTGCTCATGACTATCACGTGACATTTGCCTCGGCCTGTTTAAACAAAACTGTTTAATATCTAAACTTTAATCTTTAAACAGGTCTTGTCAAAGGCTATAAAACCTCGCTTTTCCGATTTTAAACAGTAATGTTTCAATATTAAACAAGAATGTTTAACTTTTAAACCAACATTTTTTTAAACAGCGAAATGTTTAAACCGCGTTGTAACAGCGTACACACGCATCCATGATTGAAATCAGGGGAATTAGATTATAATATTTTTATTTTTTATTTTTCAATTACGTTATGATTTAACACCGTTTCTTGAATATTTTCGTTATCCAAGCATTTTCTGAATTATTAACGGTTCGTTTTTATCTCATCTATCACAGTTTATATTGGATATTAGTGTCTCGATAAACATTCTTGCATTGTATAAATTGTATTTGAATGCCTTTTATTTCATTATTTGATTGATTTTCGTGAATGTTATCTTTTGACTTAGCCATGAAAATGACACAATGGACCCAACCCATCGATGGGCCCATCGACCTGCTGGTTCAGTAGTCTCTATCACAGTCGCAGTCAATGATAATGTGACATCTGTACCGGTCGAATTCCAACTCGAAAATGATGTTGTAAGTAATTATACCATTCATGATAATTTAGGCTAAAGTAATATAGGCCGATAATCTTATGAATATTTAACTGTTTTCAATCCATATTTGTGTTATTACAACTTCCAAGAATTTTTTTTCTGTGATTACCAGTCTGTTCGATCAGAGGCTTTATCTGTATAACTAACAAATGTTGAAAAAAAAAATGTTTAAATATTAATAATTCATACTATTACTCTGGTAGTTTTGTTACAGTTAGTGCTACTTTAATTGTGGGCCTAATGGTTATTATTGCTATATCACCATAATCATTGTTAATTGTATCACTATCGATATTACTAATACCATCATGACTATTGTAAATATTATCATTATAATCATTAATAATAATGTATATAACTATTACTTCTTTCTTCAGTCTCGTCTTCCTAATGAGAGTGCAGAGTATGAATATGAGGGTGCAACATGTGTATTCTGGGATTCGTATGGGTAAATCTACTATTAATTCAGTTTTAATTTATCATTGTCTAATTGAATTCAATTTGTTTTGTTTGGGAAATTTCAGTCTACTTCCATATAATTATCATTATATTAATTAGGTAATAAGCTACTCTGGATCAATGGTATTACCAAATGATTGGTTTAATTGTTTTTTGTCCGTATGCGTGCGTGTGTGTGTGTGTGCGTGCGTGCATGTTTGTGTGCATGTGTGGGGGGTGTGTGTGTGTGTGTGTGTGTATGGGTGTGTGTGTTGGTCTGTTTCGGTATTATTTTGAGTTCATTATGTTGTAGGCCGACATGGTATTTGCAGCTCCGAAGCGGTCGAGAGAACATAAACTGGTTTACCGTTTTATATATGTATTTATATATATTTCTTCATCATCAAAATGTTTGTCATAATGTCTTTTAACATAGGGAGGGAGAAGGAGTATGGAGTGACTTTGGATGTGAAGTTCTCAATGCTACGAGGGAATTCACTGTATGCGCATGTAACCACACCACTCATTTTGGAGTTCTTTTACAAGTTCGTGAAATTGAGGTAAAATACTAATAATAAAGGGATTTAAAAAAAATACTCATTTTGTTTTGTGCATTAAACTATTAATGCCATCCAGCAAGATTATATTCTTTCACATTTTATGATTGTATCAAGCACTGGTCTTTTGCATTATAAATGATCAAGACTTTTAATTCAATATTTCAATTTGCCATTGTTATTTGTATCAATGTTATTTGTACATATCTTATTACTAGATATATTATACTTTATGTTATATAGATTTCAGCGGGAGATAACCTCGCTCTTACACTGATAACATACATCGGGGCTGGAATCTCAATCGCATGCCTTATAATCACACTCCTTATTCTAAATCTCCTCACGTAAGTAAAAAAAAACCAAAAAAAACACAATAATTTAACAATTATTCTGTTCTCCAGGCGCAGTAAAAAAAAAAATAAAGAACACTTTGACTGCATATTATATCTTGATATGATATGCCAGGTGATGTGATAATAGATGAAATGTATTATCTTCTTAAAAATAGATTTTTAAAAAAACGTCAGTAAAAACAAAAATGAATTTTCGTAAACTTTTTAAATAATGGATCGGAACGCATACAAACTCATTCCAACTTTAAGAGCGACTCTCAAGTAAAATCTAGGCCTAATAGGAGAAAGGTAATGTATAGCTCTTTACTTTACTAAATTACGATGGTTTGATATCACTGGGAATCTTGAATTTTCAGAAAAAAAAAAACAAAAAAACAAAGAGTTAAGAACCAAAAGTGAAATCTATCGACTTATTGAAAGTACAGTGTATTGCACTAACAGATCACATAAATATTATTACAGCCAAGAGCAGGAACATAGTTGAAGTTGACACCAAAGTAGTAGATACAACGACTACTGGAAAGTACATGGCAATGATGATATTTCTTAATTTCTCTTTCGTTATTACAGTTCATTGACCTCTGATCGAGTGAGAATTCACAAGAATCTTGTGACTGCCCTCCTTATCGCTCAGGGTCTGTTCCTGTCGACAGATGTAGCTGGTCAAAATTATGTAAGAAAAATGTACTTTAATTAAAACTTTGCATACACATTCATTTGTAGCACACAAATCAAAAGAGATTTTTGCCTTTTAATTAAAAAAATTATCCACAAGGTTTGATACATTAGATATTGTTCTTTGTTTTCTTTCTTTCTTTTTATTTCCGTAATTATAATTCATTTCAGTAAAACACTTGTAAACAATTTTTTGCAAGAGCATTATAGAGAAAATGGCTTGCTTTTCTAAGACTTTCAATAAAATATATTGAATTATATATTTCTTGATTGTACTTTATTATTGCAGAGTGCATGTAAGGTCGTCACATTGTTCGTGCATTATTTCTACCTGTGTGTTTTCTGTTGGAGTCTGTTAGAGGGGCTGAATCTTTATATTCAGATCGTACAGGTATTTTCAACGGGCAAGACCTTTAGATACATCCATTATCTGCTCATCGGTTGGGGTAAGACATATTTATATTTAGATATGAAACTGTGTCATATTTAGGTGCTATATGAATATGAACTATTATCACTATTTTTAAAATCATTGTTTTAAAGAGATGAAATGTGAAGCTGAGAACGAAAATCCTTATTTTGAAATCAATAAGTATCTATTCTGGTTGTATTAATTAGGCCTAAAATATGATTGCTGATACTATTTTCTCTCATTCTTTCAGATTGATTACGTCAGAGCTCACTTCCTGTTCGGTTGATTGTTTCCATTCGGGGAAATAATTTCGTGCTATTTATATTAAGTGTGAGCTTCAAAAGAATGGCATCCAAAGAAATTTAATGTTAATTTTACATCCTAAAATTAAAAATGTATCCACAATTTTTCTCATGACTTGAGAGAAATCGTAGTCTCCATTCACAGAAAACAGGCATTTGCTTTTATAAAACTAATCAGCACACCATTTCATATGATTAAAATATATCTTTGTATTTTTTATGCTTTTGCAGGTTTGCCAATCCCTATAGTCGCTATTAGTGCTGGGTCCAGGTGGAAAATATACGGGATAGCTGCAAAGTAAGAACGATTTTACCTTTTATGCATTGCATTGTCCGGTGTCAAACATGACTTGTTTATTACCTCATGGAAAGAGGGTGAAATACTGACTATCTTAACCACAATCGAATATTCAAAGATTTGAATTATTGTTTCCCCTCTTCAATTCAGTACAAACAATTTTTCTATCAAATTTAATTCATAGGGAGATGTATTTATATACGACGAGCAGTACCTTTTTATTAGTTCTTGATTCAAACGTTACGAAGATGGAACGACAATGTTGAGCAGATACCGAAGTCTCACATACTCATAATATGCATCTGACCACAATGGGCAATTTCAGTGTGGCAGAGACATCAAACTTTAATAATAACTACCCTCTTATTTTTGCCCTTTAGGTGTTGGCTGACTATAGACTATGGTTTGATCTGGGCGTTTGCTGGGCCAGTCATCTTTGTCATCGCAGTAAGTATGGAAGAAGAAAAAAACAAAGCCACCCCCTAAAAAACAACAACAACAACAAACAAACAAAAGAAAATAACAACTAAAAGCAGCAAATGACAACTTTCATTTGGATATTCAAATCACATGATGAACACATGTTCAACAAGATGTTTACATTCTGAACATTGTTTTATTTTTGTTTATCTATTTGTTGTTGTTGTTGTTTTTTTTTGTGGGGGGATTACAGTATCGAGCATTATCTTCCAAGAAATGTTGACAGTTAGCATTAATGTGCGATTTGTTTTTATATTTAGCGTAGGCCTAAGATTTTTTGATAATGCTTAGCTTATTTTTCCTTAATGTCCTTTGTTCAAGTTCATCTTGAAACATTGTTAAAACATCGTTTTGTGTATTTCGTTTTAACAGACAAATCTGATTATTCTATGCATGGTAGTTCGAGTCATCGTGAAATCAGCATCAGCTCACAAATCAGACAATTATGCCCACGTCAAGTAAGTACAGCTAGTGTGAACGAATAAAAGTCTGTACTTTTATTTTGAGGTTGCTTTTATATAATCATCTTTAATAAACATCGTTACATGGGTATTTAACCTTGATTGCTGAATTCATTGTGTTGTTACCGAATGGAAACAAAACTAAAACCACAAACAATGAATCATTTCTGCAAGAATTCCATAGCATTGTTTGTGGAGTTCCTCAAGGATCTCTCTTAGGTCCAATTCTTTTTAAAATCTATTTCCGTAATTATGTTTTTACAAACATATCACTGAAAATACATGGGTGGATGCAATACGTTTACTGTAGAAATACGAATATTGATATATCTATAATGGTAAGGCTATACAAATACATTGCAAACTGTACATCATCAATACACAACTCGAATGATCTCTTTGCAGAGCTGGGGTGAAGGGGGCTCTTCTTCTGGTACCGATTCTGGGTCTTGGATGGGTGTTTGGATTCTTATCTCTCGGTGGGGCTAGTATCGCCTTCACATACCTCTTCGTCATCGCAGTCGCTCTTCAGGTTAGTATCCCCAGTCTAAACCTGGATTCGGAGTGGCAAATGGAACTTGATGCACACCAAAAGAAATTTGTATTGCAATGCTTGAGCTATAGGGAAAGCCCTGATTACATCGTTGAGTAGCAGTATGTCGTGTTTGCACGATGATGCAGATGCAGATAGTGATGGTTTAGATCATTTTGACGTTTATGATGGTGAAATCCATTTAGATTATGAATGTTATGCTGATGATGATAATCCGGTGGTGATGGTAATAATAACAGTAATACCCGCCGTTAAATCTTCATAATTTCATATCACACCGCCAACAAATATGACATAGGCCTGTGTAGGTACCAGTATTCCAAGAAGACTAGTTGCATTTAAAGTAAATGATTCCTAGACTGTAATTACGATTATTTGTCTCTTTTTTATCAGGGTATACTCATTTTCCTGTTGTACTGTGCTTTCAATGCAGAGGTGAGTTACTATATTACAATTTTAATTATATCATATAAGTATAAGCCTTAAGGCCTCGTCACACCGAGTCCGGTCCGGTAACCGGTACGGCAAACCGTCTCAAATCGCTCCAAGAGCGATCCCATAAAAACAGTACCGGTTGCCGTTCCGGGTAGTACGGCACAGCCCGTGTTTGTTGTGACCAGTCTCATAGCAATAGTACACGGCCGATTCATTTCGTCCGTTTTTGCCCATTGTTGAACCGGAACGGGCCCGTGCCGTGACCCGGACCGGACTCGGTGTGACGAGGCCTTTATCCAGCTTTGAATCCGTGATTGGACGATGATAATGATGCTACAGCGAAAATAGAATGCGTGAAAAGGTACAGCCAATTTAAGAATATAATTATAATAGGGGGCACATTAATGTTATACTCTAAAACAAAGTGGATCCAAAGGGTGGAAAGACAGAAAAAGAGCAGAATAGAGTTTGCCATCATTTTTAGAAAAAGCTGTCACTCCTTAGAGTCACTCCTTAGATTGATTTATTAGGAGGCTGCCTATTATTCGTATGTACATTCAATGTGCTATTCTCACCCCTAGCCCCCGTCCTCCCTCCCCGCCAAAGAGAGGGGTGTACATTTTCTGTGCCTTTAGCTACTGTCACTGCTCTTCTGAAGTCGATTTCATTTTCCCCCATTAGGTTCGAGCAGCATTGAAGAGGAAACATGAGAAGCGGAAATTGCGACGGGGTGACGGTCTGAGCTCCGTGCCTACACCGTCATCGGTTAACACGAGCCAGGTGAGGACCAATACGGAATATTGGGGGGAGGAGGAAATGGGGATTGAAAAACAGGGGGCGGGAGTGGAGATTACAATGATGATAATATAGTTTTGATGCCATTGAGGGAGATGATAGTAGTTGATGGTATTGTAGTGTTTGTGATGATGATGGGTGATGATGTTGTCGATGATTATATTGTGGTAATGATGATGATGATGATGATGTTAATGGTGGGTGATAATAAAGATTAAGATTATGATGATAATGATGGATGATGATGATGATGATGATGATGATGATTATTATTATAATAACATGAATAATGGGAATAAAATGGTGATGATGTTATTGGAAATGATAAGTTTGGTTTTTCTGCAATGGTTGTACTGTTACTGTCCTTCTTGTCATAATACGACTAGAGTTTATTATTCTCCTTTATTTTGTACATTTTCAGTCCAATGAAACATCAACCACCTTCGCCTCCAAGCTGATCGAAAGAATAAAGCGACGGAAGTCATCGGCTACGGGAAAGAACTCACCCATTGACACCATCCACCTTGTCGATAGATGCGAGTCAGCTCATACTACTCGAGGTGGGTATTCAAATTTTGTTAGGTTTACAGTTTTTCAAAATAAGTTCTATATCATAAAAAGTTGAAAAGAACAGGGGGTGATTCACTAACAGTTAAAATCAATCCCAACTGGCATAAAATCAATTTTAGGATCAATAGCCATCTCATAGTTATATTACATAGGTTCATAGTTGAGATTGATTTCAAATCTTTGTGAATCACCACCTAGAACTTTTTTTTTTTTAACCACCTGGAGCTGGACATACTTTCTTATTAGTAGGGGTGGGGTATGAGGAATAGATCCTCCCCATAAAAGAATTTTAAAAAAAAGAAATTAATGCGTTTCTTCGCCAGTTGTTAAAACTGTCAAAAATGAACAATCTGCATTGGCAAAAAATCACAAGTAACATCGTGTTCTTATATTACACCAATTGTTCTTCTGTATACAAGTTAAGCACAACAGCGACGGAATGCGGCCTTTTCTTAAAATATCCACCTTTAACAAATGGACGAATTTAGATATGTAGGCCTACATATTATTTGAATGAATGTCATCTCTTGCTCACTTTATTTATTTATTTATTTTTGTAGTTATTATCATTTATTTATTTACTGTTTTGGTATAAAAATGGTCATTGCCATGAATCCATAGTTACAAGATGTGAAATTATACAGTGATATCAAGATAGGTGTATTGGCGCTCTAGACAATTAGACGCGGTCGCTAGAGGCAAAACCAACAATTTGATGATATCTAAGCATTGGTTGATTTGGGGCGTAGCGCTCCCTCCAAATCTATTGTTGATTTATATGCATTAAACCAAATTATTCGGTTCATTTCATATAAATCAACATTATTTGAATTACAATCTCTCTGTTTCATGCTTCCAGACATCCAACTACATCAGAGTTCGGAAGGGGGCAGCATCGATTCAGGGTACGAACAGAATCTTATTCACACATCGAGGTGCCTTCCCAGTGATAGCATGGCATCCATTAGGACAGAGGCTGTAAGTATATTGTGCTCAACAATATAAAATGACAAGCCTCACATAGGCTGCGTTTATACTTGTCAAAATGATGCCAGAATCGGGCTTCATGGGACGTCATGAGAGCAAACAAATGTAATGGTAGGCCTACTTGTATAATGGAAACATGTTGTCCAACGTCAAACTACATTCTGTCGTCACGAAATAAAGTTATATCGTTGTCAAATTCTTTTTACCAACTATTTGGTTTGCCTTCATGGTGTTCAGTGAATAGGAAAGAAATTTTTCAGTTCAAAAACTGAAAATTACTTTTAATGCAACATGTTACATATTTAGAAGAGTAAGCCTATATTGATTTCAATACTGCTAAACAGTAGATTGTATGTCAAAATTATAAGATGGAATACCATTTTCATTTTCACATTATCGTATTTTGTTTTGATTTTTGAACAGTTACCAGACGAGTTCATACCACCAAACACACCTACCTATGACCACGAACCAAAATGAAAGGTCTACCTTAATAACCTCTCCGAGTCTTCAGCAAGGGATACATGACTTGGACACAGGGAGGGCGCTATGATGGTTCTTGGATATTGATCTATAAATTATTCTGTACTAGGCCTACGTTGAATGCGCCCCGCCTGGGTTCGTCAGAGAATTACTTCGCTGTTAGTATACGGCCGTAAGAGTTCACAAGAAACTGCTCAAGTCATTATTATCTGTACACAACTATTCACGTATCATATTTTGTATGACCAATTCAACACGTCTCTAACGTGACGTACGGACAATTTGGTGACAACATCTCCTTTCTGCTGCAGATTTTACGAAACAATGATTAGAGCAAAAGCCTAATCTGAAAGGGGGCGCAGAAGGTAATTTTTTGTAGATATTAATTTATTAACAATGTGTGCTCAATGAGCGATTATAAAAAAGTAAATGCATAAATAAATAAAAGAGAGGGGGCGTGTACTATGGCCCTTGCGCCCCGCCTGGATCCGCCACAGTGGAGTTGTTCGAGTCCATCGAATGCATCCAAGTAGACTCATAAGCCAACATTCAAGCTGTACCTGCCTCTATTTTTAAATTCAATTAATTGAAATTGAATTCAATGGCATTAAAAATGATATAACATTGAAATCAACAATACCTTTTATGTAGTCAGATACAATGTTGTGTCTGAAAAGGTTTAGAAAAAAAATGGAACCCAAGCAGCTTAGCATAAATGCAGGCAAAATGTTTATCTGTAATAAAAGTGATACACTGCGAAATGTAAATTGTCTTAATATTTTCAATATTACATTGATAATATTATTATACAACTGGTTATTAATTTGGTTCTTTTCTGGGGAAAGTAAATGAAATGCTTCTCTTTCTATTTACAGTATCTTTCTTTTACAGTAAAAGATTATTATTGTGCTTACCAGTAAAACTTTCATGTGATAACATTAATCACGGCTGGTTTAAAAATGTTTTATTGATATTGAAATTTAGGTTGTTTTTAAATGCTGATATTCACGGGCTTTATTTAAGTTTAACTGGGATAAAAAATTCAATTGAATTTCAATTGCAATTGTCTGTATGGAAATGAAATTGAATAGAAAGTTAGTCGCAATTCAATTGAAATGAAATGATATGAAAATTAGTTTGAATTGACTTTTTCTCTTTGCATTGAAGTTAGATAGAATATTGAAATAAATTAAGATAATTTTCACTTGAAATTAGGCATACAGATGGATTTATAAGTGGATTTGGTTTCTTTTAGCAGTAAAATTAATCTCGCATTAATTATTTTCTTAATATATATATGTAGGCTTCATTGGATTTAACTTATTGATCACATATATGCTGCAATACAGTCATAAATTTATGTTCTGAATTGAAATTACAATAGCGAATATGCAATAAAATGCCATAAAATTTGAATTCTTACTGAATTAAAATTGGGATATTGCAATTTAATTGAAATTTAATTACGGAGTAGTGAATTGAATTGTAGTTCGTAAATACGGAATTTGTAAATTGAATTGAAAAATTATTTAGAATTCAAAAAGAATTTCACATCAAAGCTTCATTTCCATTCAACTTTTATGATAACCTTGATGTAACTAAAAAGGAAATATACAATCAAATTTCCAATATCACAAACCAGGAATAGGATTTGGAGAAATCTTTAGCCTGAACACTGGCCTATCTACATATAGTTTATCTAAATGTTTTCTTATTGCCAAATTTGACAATATCAAATGAAATTACCTTAATAAATTTTACTAAGCGATCATTTCTGTCATATAAACATGTTTGGTTATCTTATCACCTTTGGGAAATTTCTAATTCCCTTTATTCAATATGTGTAGGAAATATTGAATTGAAATAAATACACAAAATAAAACATGTTGTTTCGGTTTATATCGATTTCGTTGATACACTTACATTTGCTTATTGAGATGATCAGTCGTGAATAATACAACATGGGTCCTATACAGTCGATTGTTGTACCAATATGTGTTGACGATTTTGTAAAGATAATTTTAAGAAGACGACAGAAAGAAGACCCAATTGGCCGAAGGAAAACGCGAGGTACATCCAGAACTAGAACATACCATAATTATAATGAACTAATTGATGAACAAGATAATAGACACCATAAAACAGAATCATGACAGTATATTTTCAAAGTGACTAATTTTATTTCACAATATAAAAATTTAGGACATTCCGTCTTTGACAGTATTCATAATTTTCTTTTCATCAACATTGAAATTTATAACAACAGAAATACAAGTCCAGAAAAGCTCATGCTCTTGATTCATAAAGCATCATACCAAAAAAAAAAGTTTCAAGTTGATGTATTTTTCTCTAGTTTGTGCTTTAAAAAATTCATTTCCAAAGACAAATTCATCAAATATCAAATCAAATATATATAATTGGTTCATTCAAGCCAAGTGTTGATCTGTTTTCTCATTTTTTTATTAACAATACAAATTCAGATCTACAGAGCGTTTCACACACAAAAAGGTAACCAATCCTAAGTACATGTATCGTTAAAAAGGCACACATGTACTTGTATATGATATTGATTTATACAAATGGTAAGCATACATTTAGTTCGTCTGCAAAAAAATTTAAAGGCGAGGTTACCTTTTTGATGAAACGCGCTGTAAATTTTTTTTTTTTGGCGAGGTGGTATGGTCTTTATCGACCCATCAAGAACGTTATGCCACTTTTTGTTTATGAACACTAAATAAGAATTCTGAGTGAGAGAGAGAATAAAAAATAAGTAGTAGAAAGACAATATTCCTGCAAAAACAGGATCATTATCCCCCAAGAAGTTGTCAAAGAGAATTCAGCATTAGGATCCATAAAACAGCAACTTATTTTTAAAATAAAAATAAATTGTTTTTTACACGAAAGCAGAGATGTCATTGGGCAGTTGCATTGCCTTTCACTAAATCATATCAATGATATATCTGTTTTGACACAAAGCTTTGCAGAATTAGGACAATGCCAGTGTCGCCAATCTAAAGATTTCATGGCTGACCAATCAAGCGCTTTATTTAATTACTATTCTTGATGAGTCCATAATATATATAAACAAGCGAACCACACCTCAATGGGGTATACACTATAAATAAGGGCTATAACATCTTCATACACTTCATTAAATGATTAATTAAACTCAAATATTTGGAATTCCAGAAATATACACGACAGACTAATGATGAAAGGAGCAGGGCTCGACGCATTTAATGTCCCATGAAACTTCAGCTAAGCAACTAAGGGAGCGATGAAACAATTCGTGTAAAGGTTTTGGAACTACATGTAAGTACAGACCGATATTCGTAGGTTGGTGCCGATTTAATGTTTCAGTCAAGCATTTGAGTAGTTCCTGATTGCGACAATCGCTGCATTGTTAAATTAAAATCTTGTTTTTCCCATGCTCATTTGAATGGGAGTTGACTGTATAACCAAATTTGACCTCTTATTACGAAGATCCGATAGAAAACAATATCATCTTCAAATAATAGGATTTTGTTCCTCGATAAATTTGTATGGGTACAATAAGTTATTAGAGCCACTTTCTCTTTGAAACATTATGTTGCCTTCACACAAGTACTATGTGGACCGTTAAAGTGGAGCCTTATGTGAGGGTTCTATGATGTTCTGAATCAAGAATGATTTTTTTTTTTTTGTTCAAGGACATCAAGACAAAATGGAATAAATGGCAGAAAAATTCAATTTAGCATTTATATCTAGAACAAGTATATACGAATCAAGGAAGACCTATTATATTTAAAAAAAAAACAATAAAATAAATTTTGACAAGTCATGGACGTGCTAATATGCCCATATTCACAACAGATATTCATAACAAATGGCAAAGAAAACATCAGATAGAAAGCAGAAAAATTAATTCTATGATTGTTTTCAAAGATGCAGCAAATGCTTTGCTCCTTTGACCTCACAAAAACTACAGTCCACCCCTGTTATAGTGAGATCTTCAGGGGGGCTTTTCATCAAAGGACTTGTAGGACGTTTTATCCGACAAATTGTTATAAGCTACTGAAATGCTTGCATCTGATTGGCTGCAGAGCAAATTTGTCGGATAAAATGTCTTGACAAGTCCTTTGATGAAATGCCCCCCAGGACTAAACCATTTTACTGAACAAATAGGTATGCACATGTTTGAATTTGTGACTGGAGAATTTCCTCCTCAGAATGGAATCTTGTAGCATCTGTGCTCGCTAAAACGAGAGTAGACTGAACTTAAAACTACAGCAGAAAATCTGTGTTGTACACAAAGCAAAAATCGGATGGTAACAATGATTTGAAAGTGATCAAATTTGCCTTCCACTCCAGGGCCGGCAGAGGCGATGCCCAATAACTTATATTTATGATTAAAAATACAATTCAGATACATAGAGGTAAACTGCTAAAAACAGAAAAAGGCTGCCGCAAAATGAGCCAAGTGCACTGCCCATGATACATGCATCTGAACCTAGCCTATGAATATAAATACATACATGAATAACCTCTCAAATATGTCAGTGTTATTTAAAATTTGGAGCATACAATGTTTAGTTCAACATACCCGAGGCACCCCGCACCCCACCCCTTCCAAGATGTGCAAAACACAAACAGAGTAAGCAACATTTGAAGAGCTCATTTTCAAAAGGTACTACATCCACTTTTGATGAAAATTGAGTTATTGATATGACACCATTATTCAGGTAGGTACCTTTCTTTGAACAAAACTTTGAAAGAAAAAAAAAAAAATGAAAGCAACTATCAAAAAAATGTACTTTCAATGTTTCATTTTTCCATAGACGCCTGTACAAAATATGGAAAACAAATGCATTTTACTCAGAAGTAGCAAAAGTGGATGTAGTACCTTTTGGAAATGACCTCTTCATTTGTCCTTGGTTAGAAAAAAAGGCGGGATGGCATTTAGCCCAGCAGAAACTTTCCAGCACTTTTGATGCAAGTTTGCGACGAAATTATCAAGCAGTGCGTCACTTGGGCATATTTTCTTGAAATATCATTAACAGAATATTCCCATCGTCTTAAAAAAGTGCTGTGGTCGTCCATGTCACTCCAAGCTCATCGCGGTTATCAAATAAAGGAATAACTGCCAGGAATTTTGGATACACCAAATATTTTCTCTGCATCATGCTCAGGCCATCACCCTCATTCCACAATGTCTAATGTTAGGATTAAATGAGTAGTCGTCCTCCAATTGAGATATTAAAAGGTAGAATAGACACTTCGGCGGAGGTGCTGACATGTGAATATACAATGTAATAGTCTTTTAGGATTCACAGGTGCATAGCTGGTTTCTTGTTCGAACTCATGACCCCATGTTCCCTCCACCGCCGTTACCAAAGTTGAAAGATGCTGGTACGGTAGCATTGGGGAACTTGTAGCCACCAGCCTGCTCGATCTTCTTTGATTCTGAAAAGAAAGAAAAAACAAAAATGAGGAATAATACAAAGGGGGAAAAAAATGCAAATGCATTTTGTACGAGCATCAGCCCTAAAAACCAGTAAATTGCGAGATAGACCTCTGTGACCTTGAAAATTTGATCTTGCATTGAACAAAATTATCAGATTTTTAAAATATAAATGTATGTTGATCTCATCATAGTTTAATTTCTCAACAATGAGGCCAATTCTTGGAATTACAGGAGTAGAATATAATAACAGGTCCATGAATAATAGTTAAAGGGGAATTATCCCCTCAGAGAAATTTAGCTTCAGTGAATGGAGACAAACCCCCAAAACATATTGGGAAAGTTTCAGAAAAATCAGGCAATGAATAAGAGAGATATGAATTTTTAGATTTTGAGATCACTTATGATATGGAGATCCTCCAATTGGCAACGCGACCATGATGTGTGATGTAATGCAGGGAGATCTTTCCCATATCTATTGTACACATAGTACTAAAATCCTCTTTTTTCTTGATTCTTAAGGGAGAATAAAGAATCTTTTTTATGGGATGACTTGTAAATATATGAAAGTTATAATATATCATGAAAAGAAAAGCTGTTCTATCGTTAGAATGAAAATAAAGAGACATTTTGAATAGTTTTTGTGCACACCATATGGGGAGTTCTCCCTTTGTGACATCACAAATGGTAATGGCGTTGCCAATGGGAGATTTCCTATGTCATTAAAGATCTCAATATTCAAATACTCATAACTTTCTTATCATTTATCCGAGTTTCACCAAATCTTCACTAATGTGCTTATTTGATTTTTCTGCATCCACAGTAAGCCAACTATCTACAAAGGGACAATTCTCCTTTAATATCTGAAGTGGTTCTTGAGATAAAAGGAAAAGTAGGATGGGGGCCGAGGGATAAAACATGTACTGTATAAGTGGTTATTTTCGCGGTGACTTTATTTTCACAAATTTCGCTAATCAGTCAAAAAAAAATTCCACTTCAATACAAGGCTATTTATGGTAATGAAATCATCACCCAAATCGCGAAATTTCGCCCCCATGAATTTCCCCAACTGGTCAAAAATCGCGAAAAATATCTGTACGCGGAAATATTGGCTTATTATATTTTGTTCGTGGAATTAACACTGATGTTACTGAGCTCTTATTTTCACGTACAAGACTTCATTACAACAAAGAAAATAGCTAGGTCCGGGCATGTCATTATTACATGAGGGGACTGTATCTTTTATACGATGAACAACAAACAAAAAAAATCCCTTTTATTATTATAATGATATTACCTGCAGCTGCCTTCCTCTGATCAGCTAAGATGACTACATCATTGAGCTCCTGCTGCTGCTCGGATGTCAGCTGACTAGTGAGGGCGCTATACCAACTGTTATCGTTCATCTGGATACCTGTCAAAGAGAAATCAAAAAAGTTTGTTCAGAGTTAAATGTGTTTGGTCTTTTTAATGTGTATTTCTTAAATTTGATTGGGCTCACTAATGCTAACACAAAACCTCACCATACATCTCCTATAACATCTTTATCTTCTAAAAATTGGACCCATTAGTTACTATCTGCTAGCATGGTGCATAAATTTATGACATATTATGTTAGCAAAATAGCTGGTGGCACAGTTAAGAGCCAAAGTGGCGTCCCTTGGTTAATAAGAAAATGTCATTATCAATCCATATTCAGATGAATTGAAGAATACTGACGGACTCCAAAAGGTATGGTTCCTACTATATTAGAACAATTCCTAGACTTTTCCCTCATTTTCAGAATTCCAGGATGAAGATTTGTATCCATTACAACCTTTTTTCATGCATCGAGGGCAATGATGCATTGCAGCAAATAAAAGACTGAGAACTTCTTATCAAATACCCTGACTTTTTCCTAATTTGTAATGAATTTTTTTCTAAAACTTCCTGAATTTTCCATGATTTTGAAGCATTTTTCTCAAATATCCCGACTTTTCCCTGACTGGGAAAAAAAACCCTCATTTTCCAGGTAGAAGGGGTGCCCTGCACTTACCTTGCATGATGGTCTTGAAGACAACATATTCATCATCAGCATCTTCATCATCGTCGAGAATAGTGTTATATCCCTCAAGAGCAGTCTCTTCATAGACCTCATCATCGTCGTCATCATTCCTTTCAGCAGCCTAAAAGGAGCAAATACATGTAAGAGATAGGTTAGTTAACATCATCATCACTGGAAGCATCATCATCTTCATCATCAGCATCTTCTTCATCATCATCGTCATCATCATCATCATCATCATCATCATCATCATCACCACCACCACCACCACCACCTTCATCATCATCATCATCATCATCATCATCATCATCATCATCATTCCCATCATCAGCCATGTAACTCCACCATTTTCTTCTTGACCATCATCATTTTTTTGACAATCATTGTTCCCATCATCATTGTATCAATCATCACAAAGTCATCATCATTATTGTCATCAGTTCAATTTTTTATCACTATCATCATCCTCACCACTATCATATCTTCAAGGTCAACATTATCTTCATCATCATCATTATCACCATCATCGTTTTCCTTCGCTTCCTCATCAGTTATTCCCTATCTTCAAACTTTTTCTCATGATCGTCACACAACAATGCAACCAGCATCTAGTCATCTTCTTTACCACCATCATCACTGAATTATCATTGCAACCTCATCACCCTCATCATCAACAATACCCCCTATTATTTCCACCTTCACGTCATTATCATCATCATCATCATCATCATCATCATCATCATCATCATCATCTTCATTTCATTATTCTTGGAATGGAAGCCAAAGGGTAATTGAAAGACTAAAACTTACGGCCTTCTCTAGTCTCTCCAGATATTCAGCTCCTTCTTCATCAATCTCATCCTCATCACTCTCCAACTCATCCTCCTCGAAGTCACTGTCATCCTCCTCTTCGTCAGAATCTTCTTCCTCTGCATTTGCGCGACCTAAAACAGGGTTCAATGAAATTCCATGACTCATGAAACAAGAATTGCTTGACCTGCTATGCTCAAGTCTAGAAATTTTCTTTATTTCCATGACTTTTCATGACCTTTTCATCAAAACATTCATTTTCCATGCCTTGAAAGTCATTGAAAATAACTAGCCAAATTCCATAACTCTCCAGGTTTTCCAGGACCCGTAAGAACCCTGTAAATAAAATAAAAAAGTCATAGAATCCATCTTATAAAGTTTCCCTGGTAAAAGCTTACTCCCATATCTTAATTAGTTCTACTGAATTATAATTATTAGTAAACTATAGTTACGTGAGACGTCACAGATGTGCTTTGGTAGGAGTTTGGTAGAATTTAGCATCAAGGTCTTTACGGCTACGATGTGTAAAAAGCAACAAGTTCTCTCTTTCCATTTCTAAGATTGTTCCATATAAAAAGCACCAGAATATGAAAAAGATTATTCTTACTTTGATAAGAGCTAAATTCTTATTTTCATTCTTTTGGTCTCGAAAGGACGTTTAATAAAAAAGAAACATCAATTAAACAGCGAGGAATAAACAGGATACGACTTACATTCGTAAGCTCTCTTGAGGCCTTTGAAGAGGAGCAGTAGTGATGGTAAGAATTGGTTGGCCATTTCATTGACAACAGGAGGTCTGTTTGGTAGCGATAGCAGCATGCACATCCCCAGTACACACATCTTACGATCATGAAGCCTAGAGGGAAAAGGAGAAAATTTTTATGCACTTTCTGCTTTCAATTGGTCTAATTCCCACATTATCAAACAACACCACGGATAAATCTATTTTGTCTATTCAGGGGTGATATTCACTCTTGAAAAAAAATTATAGACATATTAGGGAACGAAGTGACCGACCGACTGGAAGAGGGTGTGGGAGTGGGGTGTCCCCCCTCCCACACAAGGGACTTTTTAGCATTTTGGGACTTTAAATTGTGCAATTTTGTGCATACCTGGAGGGGAAGAAAAAAAAAAATCGCAATTCCGATTTAAATCGCAGGAATATCACCCCTGTCTATTACAGTGGAAACATGTTATAAAGAGATCTGATATAAAAAGATTCTTGATATAACTTATTGCTAGTCCCAGCTCTTTTTGTTTTTTTGTTTTTTACCCTGACATAACGAGATTCCTGATATAACAGGGTCATTCCATGCCAATTCACCCAATGAAAGTGCAATTTTGCACCCTTCCGTCTCAGAATTTGCCAAAATGGTTACACATAAAGTTTAACATTACCTTTCCATGAAACAAAAAAATTAGCGTAAACGGTCCGTCGGTTTCCGAGCTATTGGCCCGCCCTTTTTGATTCGTTTGGCAAAAATGGGGATGTGACCTTCCATTCAACAGCACAATGCGCCTGGACTGGTTGACCAATATTTTTTGAAACTGGTACCATTCAAAAGGGAATTCAGGAGAGGAATTCAAAAATGGTTATCAAAAATATTATTGGAGCAATTTAAAGTGCTATGACCTTTGACCTTTCCTTAACCTTGATTTTGACCCCCAGACGAATAATATTTTTTACTTGATTTTTTATGTATGTAATTGTCAGTACAATATTAACATAACATGTAAAATATCTAGGATGATATTTTAATTTCTTCACCTTCAAAAACTCTTTTTAATGTAATTACAAAGTTACTGTTACCCCCACATACTGATATTTGTGTTGGTAATGTGTTGTACAAGACTCCATTATACATGAATACTTTCAAACTGAACTTAACATTACAATCAGATGCCATAATGTATTCCATATCTGTTGCTGATGCTTCAAAGATCTCAGGGATGTATCCAGTTTGGGACAGTAGAGCGACTACATGTAGAAGCATTTTGTTTCTGTCAAAACCGCAGATTTCTTGATGATTTGTATGTATACCTATTGCACCCCAATCAAAAGGGCTAAACAAATGTCTCTATTCATATGCAAATTGAGTCTACGTACATGTATACATTGTCAATATTTATAATGTTTCCTTTTTTACCTGAAATGTTTAGTTTCCTTTTTTTAATTTAATGTAATTTAACTCAGTTTGGAAGTATTCAAGTAAGCCTATAATGGAGACTTGTACCACACATTACCAACACAAATATCAGTATGTGCGAGTAACAGTAACTTTGTAAATTACATAAAAAGAGTTTTAAAAGTGAAGAAATAAAATATCATCCTAGATATTTACATGTTATGTTAAATATTATACTGACAATTAACAACATAAAAATCAAGTAAAAATATTATTCGTCTGGGGGTCAAAATCAAGGTTAAAGGAAAGGTTCAAAGGTCATAGCACTTTAAATTGCCCAATAATATTTTTGATTACCAATTTTTAATTCCTCTTTGAATTTCCTTTTGAATGGTACCAGTTTCACAAAAATTGGTCAACCAGTTCAGGCGTATTGTGCCGTTGAAATGGAAGGTCACACTCATTTTTGCCAAAACGAAACAAAAAGGGCGGGCCATTGCTCGGAAACCGACGGACCGTTTACGCTAATTTTTTTTGTTTCATGGGAAGGTAATGTTAAACTTTATGTGTACCAAATTTGAGCAAATTCTGAGACGGTAGGGTGTAACCCATTGGGTGAATTGGCATGGAATGACCCAACAAGGTAATTTCCATGGTCCCAAGGAGCTTGATAAACAAGTTTCCACTGCATTATTGTTATCTATTTTCCTTATGATCAAATCATCAGGACTAAGTCCAACTTGAGCTTCTTATAATTTTGTCCAATTATTAAACAATCTACCACCGATTTCATCTACAATAGCTTTCACGATTTCGGCAAACGGTCATTTTGTTTGATTAATGGTTAATCTAAATCAGATAGACTAAATGGTGTAAAAGCAAGTGGGTATTCAGGCATGAGACAGAGAAATATATAAAAAAAAGAGGAAAATTGCAACCAGTGAGGGAGCGTAGCCTCCTGGGGGTGGGTTCAGAAAATTTTGCAATTTTAGGTATTGAAAATTCATGACTTCTTTGGCTGCGACTTCGTAAAATCGTCAAATCAAACAATTGCCACTTAAATTGTTGCCCACATCTTTCTTACCATGGGACATGTCCGATGCAAAAAAAAAAAAAAAAAAAAAAAAAAAAATTAAATCTGCAGAAATCCGCGGATCCGTGCAGAAAAACCATTCCTGGTATTACACAGAATAAGCCTAGCTTAACTGGCATATAGACAAAATAAAAAATAGGCTAAATGGTACAGAGAAAAAATAGTTATACGACCTTAGCTCGTTCCATCCACGTGTGGACTTTGATCCGCAAGGGCCGGCACTGGCGTCAATCCCAGGCAACGAGGACTGTTTCGTTACAGGTAAGGTCGCTATTGGTTATACAACAAACTAGACAAAATACAGAGACAAAAGTTTGCAAGGGACTATCCCACTTACCCTAAGAAACAATCTGTGTCTTTGAGCCATTGCTTGATGAACTGTACTGTGACTGCTTCGTTGGTGTTGGGTATCCTGACTTTATCTAATAGTTCTAGGAGTTTGAGTGGGTTGTAGTAGAGAGCTGATATGACCACTTGAAGGCACATCTGCCTCAGTTCTGTCGTCTTCACCTCCCTGGTCAGTCTGGCTAGGGCTAGCTCCACAAACAGTGGAACAGCCTAGTGGGGAGAAGAGAACAAATCGTGTTGTTACTTCATGATTTATCGAGTGTATTTGATGATGAATACATGTGTCAAGAGTTTTTGACCTGGCAATTCATCCGTAATACAGTCAACCTTGAAAAAGAAGAAGATTAGGAAATGGGGTGCCACCTTGTTAGGGAAAGCATCGCTGTGTACAGTCAATGAAAGGTTTAAAAATTATAGAGGGAGGGGAAACATGTGTGTCCCCTGCACCCTGCCTGGATCTGACACTGGTTTTGTATAAATGGTGGACACAAAAGAAAAGGACCTATGTTTCACTAGAATTTACCAAGTTGTACTCACATCATCTATTTGTCCCTTGTATTGAATGAGAACCACTTCTAGGAGTTTAGCTGCATGACTTTGAGCATCTTCATCTGTGTCTTCTGTTAATACCTGCACCACCGAACAGAATGAAGGAATGAATTAGTCAACATGCCTCAATGTTCAAACTCACTTTGCATGATGATGCAAACACTGTTATTTTTGTGTGATTAATGTTTGGGGCTTGAGCGGCTTCAATACATATCCGAGGGTTCTAAATTCTGTTTCAGGAAAATTAATCCCTGGACAATAACCCCCTGTAATACTATAACCTAGAAATAAGGTTAAGTGTGAGGGGGGAGGGGGGTAGTTGTCTTAGCACCCTCAAATTCAAGTTTTGAAACAATCTAAATCACTGTTCACAGCATTTTTTTAAAAGCATGTTCATATCCCTGTTTTTAAATTGCCTGCCAATTTTCAAGCAAAATCTGTGAAAATTGCAGTAGACGGTTTTGTTGACAATTTAAAGCAACAAAAATATCATATTGTAATTAACAATATTTCATTTCTAACACTAAATTATTTTTGCAGTCTTCATATTACTGTTGATTCTGTATGTGCAAGTGGGGATGATTTTTTTTTCTTTTTTACTTTAATAAGAAAAGAGATGTTACCTCAGTAGCAGCAAACCTATCTCACATTCAAATCCTCAATTACCTTTTTACACATCTCATAGACGATGTGAAGATGTTTTGGTTGACTGACGAAGGCAGAAGGGTCAGTTGTAACGTAATTGTGAAGAGCTGGCATCATTTCTATAAAAATAAAAAAAAAATGAAATAAAAGTAAATAGGATGGGCCCTCTTTTGCGCCAGCCAGTTTTATACAGGCAAAGTCCATCCTAACATTAAGTTGGTGATAAAATGATATGAATATATTCATAAAATTAAGCAGTAGAAAAACATTCTTGGTGAAGGTTTCATTTTAAAAAATCCAACAAAGGATGAAACTAAAATTAAAGCAAACGCCCAGTAATGAGGATATTGATTTGTGACTGTCATTTTGGCACATCAGACTTGGTAAGCTAGATTGTGAGAATCAAACATGTTATGATTCATGCTAACTTGTATCATCATGTAGTCGCCAAGAAACAATCCACTAATGACAAAACAATTCATGATTAACCCTCTCGTTACCAGGCACTTTTTCCAAAAAACTGAAATCTCTCACTTCATTTTTCAAATTTTCAAAAAGATAAAGTCAATCAATACCCCTAGTGTTTGCATCCAAGTCAAAACTACCGTTCCCAGCTTTCCAACAGTATATAACTCAACAAGAAAGGGCGCTTTCTTGCAAAATGACAGTAAAATCAGTTTCCCTTGTCACCAGTGTTATGTGGTGCCAAAAGGCGACTATGGTAATGAGAGGGTTAAGCATACAACACTTTTCATCTTGTTTTCAATATAAGCAGAAACATTTGAGATACAATGTACATAAACAAAGAAGGTCAGACAAAAATAAATTCCATGGATATAGCATTCACATAAAGTGAATATGTTTCAAAGATTTAATGATACATATCATCTTGTATTACCTGTAAGTAAACTAAATCAAAGTGAATTCATAAAATGCCTATATCTTACCAACAAAGAAGTCGAAACCATCAGCAGCAAAGGTTTCAAAGAGATAATAAAAGACTTCCCAGAGTGGAGGCGAAACGTGGGTACACGTCATACTGAAGATCAATGAAAATACTTCTTCATAGAAATCTGGATAGAAAGAAGCAAGAGGACATAAAGGATAATCTTCACTGTATAATACAATAATACAATACTCTATATATATTTTGCAGGTTTTTTTTTATATTTTTGTTATGGATTTCGCAAGTTAACCAAAACAAGAATTTTCATTTCAATACAAGACTGTTCTAATGAGATTCCATGGCATATGCTCCAGCGACAATTGCTCCGAAACAAATTCCATACACTAATTGAATTAATTCAAATCCTAGAATTAACACTATATCCCACCTTAACCAGAACCTAACATAAAACCTTATTGCAATGCTAACCCCATTTTTTTTAGACAAAATTACGCGCAGAGAAATTGGCGCAGGAGTAAATGTTGTGTCACCTGTAATGACAAGATCACAAAAATTGTGAAATTATCCACTCGTGACTTTCCATAAGAAAATGACGGAATATTATGTATTGATGCTTGATAAACGAACATATCGTCTGTTGAGAGCCAGAAGGGCGTTATTGCATCTTAAAGATGTTGCGTTGAGAACCAGAAGGGCGTTATTGCTGTACAAAGTCAATGGTAATAGCGCCCTTCTGGTTCTCAACGGAACATCTTTGATCTGTAATATCGCCCTTCTGGTTCTCAGCCGACGATATGCACTTGGGATAATTTAATGTTTATATAGTCCAGTTAAGTTTTAGGACGGAAAATTCAGTATTTATTAGGGTAAATAGACCCCTAGATCTGGACCTAGCCACATCTGCTTCCTCAGTCACGTGATGCAACAACTAGACTAGGACACTTTCTTTTTTTGTGATGCACGATACAGGTACATCCACAGTGCGTGCACTCACCTATTACATGATTCCTCAGCACAACGCCAACTACCTGAAGAATTTTCTTTTCCAGCTCCAGAACAATCTATTTATTGAAGGGATAAACCTTAAATGATTTAGAAATAAATATATATATTTTTGCTAATAATGTAGGATATATGTAAAAGTAAAAGCATTACAAGTAATGAAATGCAAGAAAGAGATCGTGAATCATTTTATCGGGTAGTATATCATTATCCTAAGGCTATATGAATGAAAAATGCCTATGTAAAAAATTAAGAAAATGTGTGATAGAGAAAAAAAGAAGATGAGTACAGGATTGCACTATATACAATCATTTTAGTAGGATTTAAGAGTTGAATGAACTAGATAAATTGACTTGTGAGTAAGGGTGAGTTGTAAAAAAGTAAATAAATTGAGTTGTAGGGTTAGTAACAGTGAGTTGTATAAAAGTTTATAAATAGTTTTCGGTTGTAAAAGAGTAAATAAATTGAGATCATGGTACCTCTTCTTTGTCTTCTACTACATTAAGGATTGTCTCTATGGTATTGAGGATACCCATAGCTGTGATGGCTTTATCATCCGTTGCATCGTCACTGTTGATAACATTGGAAAAGGTGTCCGCCTGAAATGAGAATGCAAAGATTATTAGTGAGCAAACAATTTATTTTGTGTTTGACAGGGTAATTCACTCTTCAGAGCTCCATGTTCATGCCACAATGGTCTATTTTACAGAATGTATGTTAAAACAAACATAATGATCACTTGTAGCGCTGAAAAAGCAAAGGGCTGTTACAGGCAATCTCAGGAGAAAGCTGGGTTAGGATAGATCGAGGGCTAAAGCATTAACCCTTTAGCACCTAGAAACTGCGTGAAAAGTGTCTGCTAACTCCCTAGCGGAAATGGTTTTGCTGCGTTTGAATTAGGGTGTTTCAAAAAGAATTACCCATAAAACTTTTTTTTTTTGGTGTAGAATTGGACAGGAAACATCCCATGGGTAATGCACAACAAGTATGGGCATGTTTTATCACATATTTCTGATATTATCCTGATATTATCCTGACATAAAATAAGGGCGGTTTAGTGAGTAAACTGAGGGGCGGATTCTGGCGGTTTAGGTGCTAAAGGGTTAAATCTGATTGAGGTCTTGATTTTCTCCAAAGTTAGATTAGACAAATCAGAAGTGCATGTTGAAATAAGTGCTGTAGCATCGTCCAAGTTGCTTCTTCAATAGTACATATGACAATGAGTCTTTTGTTAATAGGAACGTTGAAAAATGCGAGAAATAAAAACATTTGACTTGACTGAGAAATTTGTGCTGTCCAAAAATTTGTTATAAGTCTTAAGGGTCTGTATGACTAAAAGAGTTATGGTGTACAAGTTAACGGGCCTTATGCAAATTCCAGGTGATTTTACCATGATGAGTTCTACGTTTCTGGACCCTAACTAACATTGCTAAATGTACTGGGGATGTCTAATGACTTACTAAATGTGTTGTGATGTCGACAGCTATAGGGATGATCTCATCACCGTACGTACAGATGAGTTTCTGCATGACGTTGGTTAGATCATCATTCTCTGTTTCTCTGATGACAACCAGAAGAGCTAAATAGAGAGAGAGAGAAAAAATCGAAGGTAAACATAAATAACAGTTCCAAGAATTGACAAAGTTGTTTGGAAGCATGTTTAGTTGAATAATGTTGAGTCCTGGGGGGCATTTCATCAAAGGACTTGTCGGACGTTTTATCTGACAAATTTGCTCTCAGCCAATCAGAAGCAAGCATTTCAGTAGCTTATAACAGTTTGTCAGATAAAACGTCCGACAAGTCCTTTCATGAAACGCTCCCCTGAAGGCATTTCAAAACTTGATATCGAAACAACTAATTGGCTTTCACCAGTTCCCCATATATAAATTCTATAAATTTATGTCCTTTTTTCATGTTTTTTTTCCTGATAAAGGAATAGATCTATTTCATAGAGGCATTTATAAACACCATACATGTAGGTGAAATTCTATTCTCCTGAAAATTTGCAGTTTACTTCCATTACACAACAAATGAGAGAGCAGATCACAAGTGACGTCACAAAATCAAAACTTGAAATATAATTTCTTAAGTTTGTATTGTTGTTTTATTCATTGTCATTTAAATTTTATCTATTCATTTTTTTTTTTTTGTTTTTAAGGGGGAGTGTGACCTTTTCATTCAAACTTGCACTCATGTTCATGTTGTTTTTTTTTAATAACAATTGAATTCCAGGATGAACTTTTCCTTTAAATATAGCTTCTTATGACCTACCTTCAATGACCTCTTTGACATGAACCTGCATAAGTTCTTTGCCCTTATCATGACTTGAGATGAGCATTTGAAGAGCGAAGGCAGACTCTACTCTCACTGGCATATCACTATCACGAACCAAGCACTGCCTGGTCAGGTCTAAAGCTCTCACAAGGTTCGCTTCAGAGCGGAATTTGATCTCGCTGAAAGAGTGTACCACCCAGTTAGCCTAAAAATAGGGGGGGGGGGAGTTGGTAAAATAAAATGTTATGTCTCATCCTGCATTTACATTTTTGAATGTATGTAAAAAGTTATGAACAAAAAAAAAAGGGAAACCTATTTGAGCTCATGGAAGTGTGGATCATCCAAATAGCTCAGGAAGCAAGAACATACAAATTTTTTCATTTTCTCAAAATTTGAAAAAATATTACTCTGTCTCGTCGAAATGAGGGCTGGGACAAAGTTCCCTTCACCTCAGACTTTTATTTACAAGTTGGAGATTGGGCAATTATTTTATGACATCAAATATAACACAATAAAATTATATTTTTAGTTGTGCTGTTGGGCGGAGGGTGGGGGGGGGGGTGAGTTCAATTTGGGCAAGAAATAAAGAGGTTTTGTTACAATGCAAACATTTCTGTACATCAGACTTGGTAAGCTAGATTGTGAGAATCAAACATGTTATGATTCATGCTAACTTGTATCATCATGCTGTACCCAAGATAAGACAGTAAAACAGGAGCAGAATGACAGGCTAATCATTTTACTGTTTGTGGTGGCCTTTAAACAGCTATAAGAAGGCTTAATTATTACAGTGCAGTAATTAAGAGAAAATTCCAGTGATTTAGAAAATCTTTTTTGTTTTTCTCTTATGGTAAAAACTCCTTTTTGGGCCAATTCTAAAATAATACATGTGAAAATGCTCAGGACTTCCAAGCTCAAGCTCAAATTGGTTTTCTGGCTCTTTGAGACATCACTATTTCATAGCCCACTCTGCTTACTATGATGTTTGTACGTTGTCAACAATTGAAAAAAAAATAAAATAATACAGATGAAATACTAAAACCAGAAATTTTTCCATGCACGATGTCTTTGCAAATTTCGCGAGTGGGCAAGATATATGCTAGTACGAATAGTCAAAGGTTAGCAATTCTCGAAAGTTTCATGCTGCAAAACATAAAAATTATCACTAATTTTATTATTTACAATAAAGAATTATATATTTGCCTACTTTGCTATTCGTCCTCGAATCGCCTACCGACCGATACTTTGACCCCGAAAATTTTTGCTCTATTGTTTCCCTATGATTCCCCCCCCCCCTGCAACATAAAGGGCGCCCTCCTACGATAAGGCTACCCGGCAAAAAGCCTTCCCAGAATCCTCCTCTTTTCTCATCGGCCGCCGCTGAGCTAAGTAACCTCGAAAAATTGCTTCCGCAAATTGGTCTGAATTTCACTTTTTACGTGAATTTTTGGTGTTTGTTTTTGTGGGTGTTTGCTTCTAGTTGTCTTCTCTGACTTCTAGATTGTTGTTACCAAAATTGGGTGTTGTTTGGTGGCCGTTTTCTGAGATATTTCTCTTGGTTTACCGCGTAGATTCGCAAATATTTCAGGTTTTACAGTAACTTACCCTTGCTCTCATGTAGCCTTGGGGACTCTCGAATTCTGGGAAGATGTGAGCAACAAGCATGGCCTCCATCTGGTCCTTGTAGATCTTTTTCTAAAAACAATAATAAAAAGGATTTGATCAATTTCAGAAACTTACACATTCAATTAATATTCAATTATATTCAATTATATTATTAGTATTACATTAATTAATTCCTATGTCTCAACTAAATTATAACATGTTCTTCTTATTGTCAGCTCTCTTTTACATTATGATTGGTTCCCCTATAAATGAAGCATTACAAATCCTAAAAAAGCCACTTGCAGTTTGGTAATTTCATGGCAGGAGCAGAAACAGAGCCCATCTCCCCCCCCCCCCCCCCCCCCCCCCCCTCCCCCCCAAAAAAAAAAATATATATAAAAAAAATTAATAAATAATAATAATAAATTAGTAAATAAATAGATTTAAAAAGAAATATTAACAAAAACAATTTTAAAAAAACAAACAAACCAACAAAAGAAAAGAAAAGAAAGGATGAAAAAATAAAGAAAATAATAACATGGCTAATAATAATACACAATCCATTCCTCTATTGACAACATCATTTTACCTTTAAAAGGATTTCTGCCAGGGTTCCGATCATATGGAGGGCGCCATCTTTCTTCCGTGGATCTACGTTGGGTTCGGTGATGACTTGCATGCAGAAGCCCATGGTCTTAGAGAGGACTTCTTTCCTCTTGCTAGCGCTGGAGTGGAGAACGGTCTGAGCGGCAGTCACAGGAGAGATGAAGTCTTCAAAAACATCTGCAATTCCAACAAAAAAATACAAATCTTAATGAGGTTTCATGTTACTTTTTGATAATGACAAGACCCGATTTTGGAAAGTGCTCAATCAGGGGAGCATTTCATAAAGGGATTTGCCGGATGTTTTATCCGACAAATCCTATTATATTCAACAGGTACAATAATAACAGTGCTACTCAGCTAATTAAAATCTAGTAAAGATGTCAGACCTGACAACTTGTCACACGGGAAATGTTGCTGAAATGCCACCCTGGTTCCATGGCATTTCTCTGGGTATGGGAGCAATTGCCTTGTAGTGAATCCCTAACACTTATACAGTGCATCCAAGAAAAAAAAAGTAAACCCAAATTTGAGAGCCTCATACTAAAATATTATAGCTTGTGTGACCTTGAAATTTATTTCATAAGGAGCAACTCATATCCTATTCAATAATACCAAACTTATACCTGTGTTGTGACAGATGACTAGGCAGTTGGGCTTTAAAAAAATAAGCGTAAAAAGTGCCCCGTACCAAGTTTGAGCAAAAGCGGCCCTTGCATTTCTATAGTCCAAGTAATCCTTTGTTCCTAATGAATGGGCTCAGGAAGGCTGACCTCAAATAAACAATGAATGATCAGAAAGCCAGTGCTGCTTCTGAGAAAATGTGGTACAACTGGTTTCTGACCAAAGTTTTCAAAAACTTGAGTGTTCAGTCATCCATAACAGGACAGGTATAATTTTGGCATCACTGGATAGAATATGACTTACTCATTGTCATGATATAAAAATTAATGACACATGAGTTATACAATTTTTATACTAGCCCCTCAAAGTTGGGTTTACTTTTATCTGGGATGCACTGTAGAGTGACAACTTCAGCCCTCTACCAATCATCATAAACCCCCTAAACCTGTCGGGACCCTAAACTAAATCATTATCTCAGACGAAGTAGAAGAACGGAGCAAATATTGGTGAAATGTTCAGTGTTGGGTGGACGTAAGACATAATATTAGTGTAGAGATTGAACTCAGAGCATATGATGCAGTATTTGGTACCCTGGGGTACCAACTAAAAATCCGCCATTTTGTTGAATTATTTACTTAATTTTTAGCGCTGTACCCTGGGTTACCATACTGTCCAAAATTGTATATAAATGTATGAGTAGTTACTATAATAAGCTAAATTTGTACTATTATTGTCATTAGATAGTATTAAAGAAGGAAAACAGACGTTGTGATCATTGTCGCACCGATCATACCACCATGAAATTAATACTCGGCGTGAAAACACGGTATAACTGTACGCTAATAGACGCGAGAGGGCGCTGCACAACACGGTACCCCGGTGTACAGCATGGTGCATCATATGTCCTAGTTCATCATACAATGAAAACTTGTTATAAAGAGATCCGATATAATGAAATTTTTAATATAACAAAGTCATTTTGCTGGTCCCAGGTCTCTGTATTCTAGTTATTTTATTGTTTATTTTTACCCTGACATAAAATACAACATGGTTACAGGAACCACATTATAACCAAGGCTCCACTGTACTACTCACCAAACTTGAGTCTGATATATTCATATGGATCATCCCTCCACAGCTCATCATCTTCATCAGTATAACACATCAACGGGAATAACACATCTTGGATCATCGTCTGTCAAAAAAAATTAAATTTAAAAAAAAAACAAAAAAACATGGAGATATCAACTATGAACAGCAAAATCAAAATTAATGATCAATTGTTCTAGTTGGTCTTGTGCTTTGTTTATTACTCTTTCTAATCTTCACTTCTAACAAAAATTTACATATCAACTTGAACAAGTCTTGAAGAAAATTTGTGAGTGTTGCATGTAGTTTATTAAATGTTTGTTACAGCAACTAAAATATTATATTTACAGGGTTTATGTTTGACCATAAGCTTGGTACATCAGACTTGGTAAGCTAGATTGTGAGAATCAAACATGTTATGATTCATGCTAACTTGTATCATCATGTAGTCGCCAAGATTAATCATATAAATTAGGTCTCCCTTCTTTTTTTCCGATGTAGTGAGCCTTTAGGTACACCGGTCCAATCTTAATAAGACCAGATATATTCCAATCGAGTTAAATGATAGTATTGATTTGTTATTTTTTATTACATAACATAGAAAGATAGACTTCCTTCCTCGTTAGTGTTGTAGCCCAGTCATTAGTACGATAAGTTGTGAACTTACATCAATATGAGGCTTGAGAACCTTCCATGAAAGACCATGACTCACTCTGACAAAGGGAAAAAGAAAAGGTCAATGATACCATATTTCACTTTCTAGAAAAAGTCATCATTTCATAGTGATTTCATAATAATGGTGGCTTCTTAAAGTGACACCATTGTTCTAGTCATGACATTGAAATGTGAAAGACACCGTCTAAAAGTGATTTGGAAAGGTTGATAACAGTTCAATTAAGCATTATTTTGCACTGCGAGGCTTTGGAATGGACAAAATGATAAGAAATTAACCTAATCCAGCTTTGAGTCACATGGACTTACACAAAAATGCATATATATAGCAGTACAAAAGGTTCGGGACCCAAACATTCAGCTGTTTTGGTATATTTTAGGTCATATTATGACTATCAGGGCAATAGAAGAGCAATCTTTTCTTGTGGAGCTTTTCATCATGATATTCTTCCCAAATAGTATGAAAATAGCATGAAAGCTTACAATAATTTTCTTTATCTTTCCACACCTTCCCACTGCACTAGATTCCCTTTAACTCCTAATATAAAGCACATGCTGTAGTCTGATTTACTCATCATTACCCATTATTTCATTTTGACCGGTTCCCCTATTTCATTTATTTATTGTATTTTTTTTTTTCAAGCAGCCAAGTATGTATGGCTAAAGTATATTGGGTACCCATTTACACCTACATGTAGGTACAGGGATGCCAGTTGGTTTTACCCACAGGGCCTGAAAAAGCCCAAACATATTTAAACCCCATGCATGCTGTACAATAACCAGTCTGAAAAAGCCTGAAATGGGAAGGTGCCAGGGCCTAAAATCAGGCAAAAGCCTGAAAACTGGCATCCCTGTAGGTAGAGTGAAGCAAATGTAGGTAGAAAGCCTTTATAATAGAGTAATTTGTACACTACCGGAAAAGAAAGTCTCATTTGCCGCCTCAAGATTGGTTTTAACAAAAGAAGAAAATATAGAGACAAATTTTATCAAACATTTGGAGAAAGATTAGTAGATTATAAAGTTTTCCAGTTCTATTCAATCAAATAGAATTAGACAAACTCCACTGTGACCGGTTCCCCACTTCTTTCGTCCCAAAAAAGTTATTTCCAACAAAGGGTTATTATTTTTCTTTTTGTTTTTTTTTTGGCTACATCAGACTTGGTAAGCTAGATTGTGAGAATCAAACATGTTATGATTCATGCTAACTTGTATCATCATGTAGTAGCCAAGAAATGAGAACAGAAGAATTCTAGTCAAGGATAAGCACACATCCAATATGCCCCATATCAAGGTGTACTGTCGAATTGCAGAGATTATTTTAAATTATCAATTTTTGTATAATTCTTATTTTAAAGCCAGTACGAACTAGCAGCCTTGTATAGCACCACCTCAAGTCCTCAACTACTCAATTCTCCCCTGATTCCTTACCCATTATGCAACATCCTGAGCAGTGTGGTCTTATAATACAGACACAATCGAATGACAACACACTAATTCAGTTCTCAATACATTCATACCCCAATAATAATGTTAACAAGTTGCTAAACAAGTACGTTTCCCCTCAAAAATTTTTAGATTCCTTGATACGAATAGAATTAAAGGCTATTTTGGTCACTCCAATCTTAACAATAATCTCAAAAGGTATACTTTTCGACTACCTATTCACAACACATAGTCAATGGGAGTGTTGGTCGGTTCGCTCTCGCTTTAAAAGAAACTTACGCTGTGTTGAGATAGTTGAGAGCAAGCTGTAAGACACGTGGAGCCACATAGTTCTTCAGTCTGTATTGTTCCAATAACCTCAGCACATTAGTCAGGACGCTTACTGTGAGAAAGGAAAGAAAACTATTTAGTAAAACTAGTTGGCGAATTCAAGTAGGGCATTTAATATACAAGAGATAATCTCAACCAATCTTGTTCTTCTGCAGATACATCTGGGGTTGTTTTGCTTAGCTGTGCCAAAAGTTACTCATAACTTTACAGAGGAATTGAATATGGACAGGCAATATTCAATTCTTCTGTAAAGAGAAACTAAATATCTGACAGTATTTACCCTGAAGGTTCTAAATCATAAATTATGCATTCATATCCACAAAAGTAAGGAAATTGTCACGAAGGAATTAACTGATTTCTTGGTACATCAGACTTGGTAAGCTAGATTGTGAGAATCAAACATGTTATGATTCATGCTAACTTGTATCATCATGTAGTAGCCAAGATAGATCCCACCCTCTTCAAATGAAAGAGTTCCTTTTGCCCTTTCTGGTCTTGAGCTATCATGCCTCTCTTATCATCTCTTATCCTCTTCCCCTCTCCCTCCTCTCTGTTCCCTTCTTCCTTAACCGTTTCCTCTCTCCTCTCTTTATTTATTTCCTCTTATCTTTTCTTCTCGCCCTTTTTTATTTCCCCTATCTTTCCCCTACTAAACTTTGACTTACCTGAAAATGATTTGAGATACCAGTCTGAGAACTTGACATACTCCTTGGTCACGTTACCAGGGCTACCATACCTAGTGGGTATAAACAGATACGAGAATGGTAGCCTACTATGCCATGCAAACACCTACTTGTCATTGAATTTCATACATTCTTTTTAATTTTACCCGACCGCCAATATCAAATGCTTATTAACTGAGATACTAGGGGACCTACGGCTCAACCCTTTCCAAATTTGGGGTGGGGGGGGGGGGGCAAGTACGGCTAGGCAACTACAAAACAGACTTTGTTCTTTCTTTATTATGTGAATATGTGGAGATCCCTTTGTGTTACCACTAGAGGTTGGCTTTTGGTTTAAATCAGGGACCAATTTTCAAAGCAGATACTTTGCAAAGAGGATATTGATTTTTGTTTTACTTGGTACATCAGACTTGGTAAGCTAGATTGTGAGAATCAAACATATTATGATTCATGCTAACTTGTTATCATCATGTAGTAGCCAAGATACACACAAACTTAATAATAATTAAACCAAAAATCCTAGTTTAAATCGAACATACCAAATTGGGAACAAAGCGCATCATCTAGCGCATAAAGCCCTTCACTGCGAGCGTTCTGACTAAGAATTCACTTCTTACCTTTCAAAGACTCTTGAAAGTATATGGAGGGCCCACTTCTTTGCTTTCCACCAAGGCAACTCAGGTCGGTCATCTATATCAACTTCCAAGGAACTCTGCAATATACAAACAGAACATAAAACAATATAATGATCCCACTGTCTTGTGAAAAAAAAAAAACAATAATAAATTCAAATTCAAACATGATTGGATAACACTTTATCTGGTGCTTGGTAGTAATGTGTACATGTCTAATAGCTACATCAGACTTGGTAAGCTAGATTGTGAGAATCAAACATGTTATAATTCATGCAAACTTGTATCATCATGTAGTAGCTACATTTGAAACACATGCTGACAACCAAACAAGAAGGTGCAACCAATCTAAAGTTTTATTAAAAGTCTTCATTAATTTAAAGTTTTCAGTAAGTGATTACTCACATGACCTTTTCTCAGTCCTAAAGATTCAGGGGTGTTTCACCAATTTGCTCTCACAGTTACCCATGACTTAACAAAAGACTGGAACATGTTCTTTGGTGCTACACCAGTCACATTCTCAATAATTAAGCACAACAACTCATCACCAGTCATTCATAAAACATTTATAGCTTATGAACAACTTGATAAAACATTCCCCGATGCCGTGTCTCCATTGGCATAGCTGTACAAGGAGAGATGCCACTCAGTATCACTAAAAAATTCTGATATGTGCAAAAAATCCTGAAAGGGGCTGAAAAACATAATGCTGTAATTTTGAGTGATTCATGTAAATTTTCTGATTCCAGGAAATTTTCTGAAAAGTGACAATCTCTGTACAAAAAGTCAATAATACTCACTGCTGGGATCGGTTGTTCCAAGATAGCTGTAATGAGTCCCATCCACTGAGTGAAAACTTCCTTAGTAACAAGATCCTGTGGGAGGTTGTACTGCAGGTGGATGGAAAACAAGATGGGGGTAATTATGAAATATTCTACAAGAAGTAAGTATCCAGATGGTTTTGTTTTTTTCAGGTATTGCAAATGTTGCTAGTTTGTACTGTGGGTGGATGGAAAAGAGTATAAGGGTAATTATTAAATATTTCATAAGTGATCACTTTCTCAGTGGTTTTATTTTTGCATGTTTGGCGAGTCCATCTTCGAGATAATTCCACTATAACCAGGCATGAGACAGAGAAATTTCTAAAAAAGAGGAAAATTTCAAAAAAGAGGAAAATTGCTACTAGTGAGGGAGCATAGCGACCGAACTATCCTGAGGGGTGGGTTTCTGGGAGGGGGGGTCCCCCTCCCTAGAAAATTTTGCAATTTTAGGTATAGAAAATTCACATTTTCTTGGCTGCAACTTGTCAAATCAATCTTGTGTTCCAAGTCTACACACAGTGAGAGCGGAAAATAATTCCAGAATACACAATGAAACACCGCTAAAACACCTCCGCTATCTACATGCAAAAAAAAAAAAAAAAAAAAAAATTATAGGTTTTTTTTTTTTTTTTTTTTTTTATTTTGGAATTTCAAAATCGGCGAATCGCGGGATTCCCGGTGAGCAAAAATCATGCCTGTATAACATACAAGCTTACTTATACTCATGGATAAAAAATATGAAAATCATGAGATTATCCACTTGCAAATTTCTCCCAACTATTCCAAAATCATGCAAACATCAGTATGCTAATATTGCATCAAACCAAAATAACCAGTGACACTAGCATGTAAATTTTTAGTGTATATCCCCTCTGGTAAGATATATGGATATCTCATACAGAACTCAGGGAAGTGAAATATACAAAAGAAAACAAAAATATCTTCATCCACAAACAGATCTACCTAAAATAGTATACTGGGCTATATCAGACTTGGTAAGCTAGATTGTGAGAATCAAACATGTTATGATTCATGCTAACTTGTATCATCATGTAGTAGCCAAGATACAGATCTTGACAGATCTCTTTACAAGATTCACTATTAAGCTCCTTCTGCCAAACTGGCCTCCCCTGGCGATTTGCAGTGATCTTAGTTTTTGGCTTGGTCTAGTATTGGTCTTGTGTCAGTATCGTCTTGCGTCAAGTAAGGTCAAGTAGAGAATCAAGGACAATAGTACGAATGTTGTGACCTTTGTAACAAAGGTTTGCCATCAATAGCAAAATAGCAATGACCAATCACAATCATTGTTGCAAGCACATTTGCTTCCAAATACTGTCAAGTAACCAATCAGAAATGTTCTTTCAAATTTCCAATCCATTGCAAGCCTTTGTGTTACAGGGCCCTGGAGAGGCTATGCCAAAGTTCTCACATGAATCCCATCCATCTGAAAAGACACATACCTGGATTAGAGCATAGAAGATCTTGAGGATGAGTTTCTGGAGGAGTACGGATGGTTCTGAGGTTTCAGGCAGACACTGTCCACATCTCTGAGACATCCAGGGTAAGATAACCTTCATGGCTTCCTTCAATGGGCCTCGGTCCTCAGGCTGCTTGAATCTAGATTTACAAGAAACATGAAGTTGGAAAGGATTGAAGGGTTGCTTGAATCTTCAGTTAGAACAAGAATGCAAGAGAATTAGCAGAGGTAAGCGGGAATTCTAGGATTGCTGGACTGCTCAAATCTTTATTTAGAACAAGCATACAAGAGAATTAGCAGAGAGAAATCGAAATTCAAAGAAGTGAGGGGACCTTGTTTATAACCGGGGCTAGAATTAAGCAGTGGCCCGGTGCCAATGCCTACCTGAAACTTTGCTGGGCCACCTGAAATAAACCAGAACCCCCATTCTACCATGTGGATTGCATGCACAAACGGGACTAATGGATGGGCACCCAAATGAAAATGTGAAACATGAGCCCCGAACGGCAATTGTAAAAGGATTCTAAACTATTCTAAAAAGGACCTTGGTTACGACTCTCAAAATCTTTAATCACAAAAAAAAATAATACCCTTCTCGAAGAGATAATTGTTGTCGTAAAAATTTGATACCCCCATAAAGTTTATCAATGTTCAATGTGACAAATTTGCTTTGTTTTACAAAGAAGAAACTTGAAATCAGGTTTCATAAATAATCAAGAAGAATCATTACACTTTTAAAAATTGAGGATTATAATTATTCCGCGGGGGTGAAATTTTATCTGACCATCAGACTTGGTAAGCTAGAGTGAAAATCAATCATTATTGCATTCCTGCTAACTTCTTGTCATCATTAATCAGGACAGGACATCCCCTTTTCTTAGACACAACCTAAGGTCAAGATATCTGTATACATGTATATAAAATGGGAAATTCACCCTTGAATTCAATTGGTGTATATAAAAATAATTAAAAAATAAAGTAAAAATGCGAGTGAAGGGTCAAAGAAAATCCACAAGATATTAATTTAGTTATAATTATGCTTGTTGGATCGACAGCTAAAAACTCCTTCCACGCCCCCACCCCCCCCCAAAAAAAAAAACAGACAGAGGGGTCATATCATTGGACTTCAAATTATGCATTGCCCCAGACCAGAGTGCTCAGTTGGTAAAGATTTAATAAACTATCAATGTACTGCACACCCCTATTTCTACAATGGACTCACTCATAATTCTATACTAGCTGATAGACAGCTACATTGTAGGAATCCTCCAAACTAGAGAGAGGTGTCATAAAAAGTAATTAAGTACAAGTCCATTATCCAGTAAAGATGATAATGCTGCACACCCCTATTTCTACAATGGACTCACTCTTTAATAGTTCTTTACTAGTTGAAAGACAGCCGGGAATCCTCCAAACTAGAGATAGGTGTCATAAAAAGTAATTAGTACAAGTCCATTACCCAGTAAAGATGATAATGCTGCACACCCCTATTTCTACAATGGACTCACTCATAGTTCTTTACTAGTTGATAGACAGCCAGGAATCCTCCAAACCAGACAGAGGGGTCGTCAGAGCTGATGTATTGCACAATAGATCCCACCACTCCGTCCCACTTTCCTGGGTAGTCCTGCTTCAGCATGGTGCTCAAACAAACGCACAGTTGAACTCTGAAAGCAAGTAAATGAATAAGAGTTTTAATTTTATTCTGAAAGGGACTAAATGAACTGCAGATAAAATCTAAGTTATTTACCACAGGTTATGATACAGCCATGTATAGATAGATAAATAATATTACATTTCTTTTGATTCCATTACAATAGGTCAACACTATTTATTACTCCAATATTACATGTTTAAACAAGATGAATCCTCGACCGCGCGCGGTCGAAATATATGCCTCCGTCATTGCCAGATCACAAAAATATCACACATTCATCTATTCATTTTGCTTTATAGAATGACATTTTTGACCTTGACCTTTGACCTTGTGACCCCAAACCTAATCAGACCATATTCCTCTGGTAATAGATACTACCCTTAAATTTGAAGTTTATATCTTAACTGGTTTCCAAGATATCGCGATGACAAACTCAATACATGGATTTTCACATCTTGACCTCGGTGACCCTTGACCTTTGACCTATATAATCCATAATCTAATCAGATCATCTTCCTATGGCGGTACATACTACACCTAAGTTTGAAGCTCATATCTCAAACGGTTCTTAAGATATCGCGATAACAAACTCAATACATAGAATTTCACTATTTGACCTCCGTGACCTTGAACTTTGACCTACATACTCCAAAATCTAATCAGATCATCTTCCTATACTGGTACATACTATCTCCAAGTTTGAAGCTCATATCTCAAATGGTTCTTGAGATATCGCGATAACGAACTCAATACATAGAATTTCACTATTTTTTACCTCTGTGACCTTGACCTTTGACCTACATACTCCAAAATCTATTGAGATCATCTTCCTATGGTGGTACATACTATCCCTAAGTTTGAAGTTGATATCTCAAGTGGTTCTTGAGATATCGCGATAACGAGCAAGCGGGACGTACGGACGGACGTACAGACGTACGGACGTACGGACGGACGGACAACCCGAAAACATGATGCCTCCGGCACCACCTTCGGTGGCGGAGGCATAAAAAGGAGAATTGTTGGAAGGGGCTTATTCTGTCAACATTACTTTTGGGGGGAATTTCCACAAAATTTTCATCATGAATTTCAAAATAAATGTATTTGGCACATCAGACTTGGTAAGCTAGATCGTGAGAATCAAACATGTTATGATTCATGCTAACTTGTATCATCATGTAGTAGCCAAGATATTAGGTTAACACAAGATTATTTCACATACTTTCATCTCCTTCCAAGTACATGTATCACTGCACAATATTTTAGAAAATAATGGGGCCACTCAGTACATGTAGATACAGTGGTGGTCTCATAATGGGGAGACCCCTGATTCGAAGCCACGTTGATGTGCGAGTGCCTATTGATGAGACATTAATCCCCAATACCAAGTCCCTGGGATAGGACTAAAAGCCCTAGACCACCATAGGCAGCACAGAAACGTTAACGCTAGCAAAGGCCCTGTTACAATCGGTGATATTGCAGCGACGCATAATGTCACACCTAAGCATTATTTACATCTGAGATCAACCTGTGACATCACCATCCGAAAGATGTGACTGGGCCTACAGTTAGTGCTTTGTTAGCGCCAAAAAAAAATGTTTCTGTGTACAGTACAGGTCGGTACAGTACGGTACAGGTCGCTAAATATAATTAGTAGTAAATCAATCCATAAGCAAAATAAAGACAAAATTGTATGTTTACCTAAGAAGCTCAGGAAGCGATATAATAGCTTTGATGATGTTCTCCCGGATGAAGTTCTTATCGTTCTCGTGGATGCTGAATGGAATGGGTTCCAAGGGGGTCTCCACCTCTCTCTGCTGCCAGAACTGTGTGACCATGTTCTTGAGATAGATGACCCCAGCCTGACGGACTGGGAACGGGTGTGCCTCTTCCATTACTGAGCATAGTAGTGTTGGGGTGAAGCCTATGATCTTATGAACCTAGAGAGAGGAAAAAGACAGAGGTTACAGAATGTTAGATAGACTGGGAACAGTAGGGTTTCTTCCATCACTCATGTAGGCCTACATGCACTTTCGTTAGGGGCTATCCAAGAACAATTTTTTCCTTCTAATATTCCCTTCTCTAGAATGAGGGAAAAAAAAAAAAAAAAACACTTGAAGATAAACTTCAATATTCTTTATTTACTTTTCCCTCTCTGCAAATGAAAGTAATTGTAAATGTTTTCATTTCTTTTCATTTGGTTTTATTATTTATTTATTTATTTTATTTTCTAAATATATATTTTTTTTAATTTTTTCATTATCGGCCTCATTATTATTATAATTTATTGTAGAAAATATTTATTTTTTATTTTTTTATTTTTAATTATTCATTTAATTTTTTTTTTTTTTATAATTTTTATTTATTTTTTATTTATTTATTTATTTATTATTTTATTTATTCATTTATTTATTTATTATTATTTATTTTTTTTTTTTTATTATTAATTTTTTTTATTTATTTATTTTTTATTTATTTATTTATTTATTTTTTTTTTTGGGGGGGAGAGGGGGGCTTGAGCTCTAGCCTTAAATGTTAACCCTTACCCTCAGCACGCGCCCCCCCCCCCACCCGCAAAACAAATGAAGATTTTTTTTTTTCCCATATTTTTTTTCATGGGGGGGGGGGCAGGGGTGGAGGATCGATTTTGGAGGACAAATTTTAATATTTCAATTTGATGATAAATTTTGTCCTTTATTCCTTGCCACACCCCCAAATTCAAAAGAAAAAAAAGTTGGAATTTTTTATCAATGCCCACAAACATACATGACATTGACAAGAAAACATCCACACAGTCACAACTATTGTAATTTTTTTTTATCATTTTTTGGGCACGCACATCTTCTTCTTCTTCTTCGGTTGGTTTCCTCCAGTTTGGAGAACTTCAAATGGTGCAGAGGAGCTTTTATCAATCATGTCAGTTTTTCAGAGTTTTTTAAATTTAGGCTAGGTCTAATCAATATCATTAATCAATAGAGGTCTAAGACAAGTCAATAGCTGCTACGATTGAACAAACCAATATTCATATACAAGGCAGTTCATTGCCATCACACAAAGGAACAGAATTTAGAGTCACAACAAGACTAAGTTAGAGATCTCGAGTAGATCGAGATCTAGATTTTCTAGATATTATCACGCTAGCAGCAAAGCTCTGTCGGCACTGTGGCAAAAATTTTGTGTGGAGACTGAATGCATTCGAAACAAGTTTTGCCAGAGTCGGCGAAAAATCGGGAGTCTTTTTTATTCTTTATTTTCACGATAGTGAAATCAAATTTATTGAAAACCTATTCTATGATAAACATAAATACATAGAAATATAGGAAGGCTTCAATTTAGAGTCAATATCTTTTGCAAAAAGAAGAAAATTCGTGGGGAAAAACCAATGGACCAAGATGCAAACCTGCCACCCTTAGTCCCACTTTCACTACTAACTTTTTAGGTCAATTCTTTGTATCGACTTAGTAAACCTATGAGTGGATATTATCACAGTCTGACTTTCAAAAATAAGCATCATTGCACACTTAACACTTATGCATGGTCAATCATAATTCAATTGCATTGCATTGCCATTGCCGTTTATTCTTTCAAGTTCAACAAAACAAACATGATCGACATAACATGCCCATATCAGTACCATGATCACCTAAACTTATCTAGTCATCATGCACTCGAAGAATGACACTTGATCTTTAAGGATGATCAAATATGGCAACCGAAAGGAAAGCATGTTCGTTCATTCACAGGCTTACACAACACAGCAATGCAATCAGCATGTCGAAATTATTCGTCGTCATTCATTCATTCATTTCCCATTCATTTGACATTGCCACACGTGTGGCTGAAAATTCATTATTACGCAAAAATATACTCACTTCATCTAACTGTTTCTCGGCAGTCTCTCTCAATTCGGGATGGATGGTCCCCTGCAGAATTTCAACAAGCTTCTGAGGGTCCATGATTTGAGTGATATAGAAAACGTTAAGGTGAAATTTAGCACAAAAACACGACTTCTTGCGTGTATTTCTCGGCCAGAAACGGAGCGCGCGAGATCCGAAATTATTTGGGCTATGACGAAAGATGGCGCTATTTGACATAAATTCTCAGAAAATGCAGTCGGCCGTGCAACTTTTAATATCGGGGTAAAAAATAATGATTTAAAAAAAAAGATATATAATTTAAGAATAATAATAATAAATAGGGCACATAACACAATAACTATTAGATAAAATGATTATGTATTCATTTTCATACTAATTATGATAACATTTGACGTTATGTTCTGATAACCATTATTTTTCATTCATAATCCAATTACTCGCAACAAAAAATATCTGGCTAAGAAAAGGATTTAGATTAATAGTTTATAGTCAATCATGTTTCTACAATTAATTTGGACAAAATCATATACAACACTAATACATTTCCTAAATGCAGTTAACAGTAAAACGGTGCTTTTGAACGTACAACGACTTATTTATAGGGCCTATAGGGACAATTATAGGTGACAATAGTACAGTGCGTCCCCAAAATACACTTTTGAAATGGCTACCAAATAAAATTTAAAAAAAAGATTCTTGGGGAAATGTTTTAAATGTTTGAAAAGCTCATATCCTCAACTATCACTATGATACAAAAAAAAAAAATCCGAAAATAACGCATACTCAATTCAGTGAGCAATGCCCTCTATTAGCCTGCGCCGGAATTCGCAATATTCATTTATTACCTGGTTATGGACCGCCATAAAGGAGACAAAATTAATGATGGAATGAATAAGCTTACATAGTCAAAGATAAACCAAAAGTCAGAAAAAAAAAAAACAATCAATGGTATGCAAAAATGTAAAATTTCACCGTTTTGTTTTCATGATCATTGATTTTAGCTCTGACTTAATTCATTTTATTTTTGTCTTTGTTAGCCGATTTATTCCATTAGGCCTATTGATTTTATCTTCTTTATGGCTGTCAATACCCGACCAGGTGATAAATGAATAGCGAATTCCTGCGCAGGCTAATTTGGTGCCGTTTTAAAAAGTGGGCATTGTTCAGAAGCGTTACCGTATTTTCGGATTTTTGTTTTTGTTTTGTTTTTTGTTTTTGTTTTTGTTTTGCCTTTTTTTTTTTTGTATCATAGGCAATATATGAGCTTTTTATACATATAGGCCCTATAATTTTTTTTCCAAGAATCATATATTTTTTTATTTGGTAGCCATTTAAAAAGTGTTTAGTTCTTTTTGGGACGCACTGCATTGTATAGAAAGTTTTTATGTTTGTATCCTGAAGAGTATAATATATCAAACACATTGT
>CALNVZ010003426.1:13972315-13983563 GCA_940671915.1 Paracentrotus lividus
ATGCGATTACGTAATGTTGCGTAACGCGACAACGGAGTATCCGATTTTTTCGAACTTGGTGTCAAAATTTGCGAGACACTTGAAAGAAAATAGTCATAAAGTGCCGGGTTGCGATTCGCAGCGGTTGCCCAGCAGTCGCGGATTTCGTACAGGGGGGGGGTCAAATTGACCCCCCCCCCCAGTCTGAATAGGGTTAATGATATGAATCATAGAGAACATGTTACCTAACATTTAGATTCCACTGCCATTACAACCGATTCCTAAAATTTGTGCGAAAATGTCTTCCTGGTTCAACAGCGGTGGATCCAGGCGGGCGCAGGGGAGGTGCACCCCCCTATAAATTGAAAACCACTCACTGACTGTACATGTTAAAAATCAGAAAATTTCGACGGCGCCCCTCCCCCTATAGGGCCTGGCGCCCCCTCCCCCTCATCCTAAGATCCTGGATCCGCCATTGTTCAATCTGGTTCAGCTGTATGAATGTAGGAGTTTCATTCAGGAACAGGTAAAGCTAAAAACTCATCCTTCCTTTTCTTGTACTCATCCAGTCGTATAATAGCGTACCTGAAGAAGAGAAGAAAAGGACACATATTTACTACACTATAAAGACCCACTCAAATGGTGTATTAGGAAGGGGAATATAGTTAAAGGGATGCAGTAACATTGAATGATATTCAAATTGCAATTTATTAGATTTAGCTCATTTGGCCAACATGAGTATGAACACATATGTCAGTCTGGTATTCCTTAAAATTTGCAGTCTACTTGCTTGCTTTTTTTCTGAGATATTTATGATTTTATACTCAAATTTTCAAACCCATTCCAGGGCGCGAATGAAAACCGCGCGTGTGTTTCAACGCTCGTGGTTTTTATTGCATTTCCTGTCGTGAAGTCCCCCTGCCTACCGGGCTGCTAAGCTTGCAACGGAGCGGAATAAATTATTCATGCGCGGCCATATCCTTAGCCTCGTTTGAAATTTCATTGCTTTATACGACTTATAGGCCTATTTGATCTGAAACTTTCAGTAGTTTGCTTTTACAGTCAGAGCAATAGAATTTTATTCATTTTGAACTCTCTTGCACTTATTTTGAGAAGTTACTAAATCCCTTTAAATGCTATCAATACTATATTGTCTCCTTTACGCTGCTTATGCAGCAATGTGCTTTGCGGGATTATGTACCGGATGTACATGTACATTATTTCCCTCGTATTAAGTTAATGGAATAAAAAGGGGGAGGGGGGAGCTAGGACATCGAGAATATAATCCTGTAAGGTGAGCCTCAACATTCCGTCAGAGGGCATTACCTTTCTGTAAGCTATTATCATACTTCATATGTGACTCATCACATCAAAATCAGACACAAGTTGCCAGAATTGAGAAAAGAGTCAAAGATTGCAACACAACAATCCATTTTTAAAGGCTTTCCCCTAATCATTTCTTCTCATTTTTTTTACAGAGCATACAAGATACATTGAAAATTCAGAAAATTAAAAAAATATTTCCCCCCAAATAAGACAATTTTTATTATTTTGCCAATTTCCTCGACACTGTGCTAAATTTCATCAGCGACTTGTGTCTGATTTCGATGTGATGCATCACATATGTTCTTTACAATAAAATATTACACCGAATGCAACTATATATATGTACTTGTATATAAATAATAGGCCGTGTACCCACATGAGGTTTTCCTCTGCATTAAGGTTAGACTGATGCCATGCTTTCATGTTTTAGATGCTATCCCAGTAGTAGCGGACGCAGACCGGAGTCAAACAATGAACTTACCGGGCCCATGCATAAACATAATAGAGCTGCTTTTATCCCCAGACAATTGGGCCCCCGAAATGCATTCAATTCGATTTTCTTGGATCCGCGCCTGTATCCCAGCACATTTTGATACAATACAGAATGGAATAGCTATGCACTATATGTTTACTGCATGAACTTTGTAACATATGAAAGGTGTTTTTGACGAGGCAAAAATGGTGGATGACATAGGGGATGAAATAGTGGTTATAATAAGCTTGACCCACCTCCCCGGCCGCCCCCCATCCCCCCCCCCCAAAAAAAAAAAAATTAACAGTATACTTACCCCATGAAGTCAAAGTCAATAGCTGAGTGACATGCTTGTACTATAGCCCAGACACCCCAGAAAAAATGAGCGACCTAAAAGATAAAGAAAAAAAAAGGCACATGAAAATATTTTGGAATCCCGAAAGACACACTTGGTATGAATGAAAAAGCTTTTAAATGATTAATATATCCATGATGGTTTTTGAAAGTGGAGGGGCAGAGTCAAAAGCCCCCAAGAACCCCCCCACCCAGCTCCTGCTCATACATTTATTTCCATAATGGTTCTTGTAAACTACAGTCCACTTCAATTATAATGACATTCTGGAAACCAGGCCAATACCCAATACCCAATACTGGGCGATATAAAAAAGCTTTGTACAAATTGGGATCGAAGAAATGCCTCGTTATAACAAAATCTTGTATTTTCCATGCTCTTTAGACTGGGAGTGGACTGTATTAAAGTAATAAGTGTGTACATTAATTATATGCCTTCATGCAATTAAGGGGTTCATTTGTGGAGTTTTAATCTAAAGGTAGCTATTCCATTTCAGTCTGTTTTTCTTGCATTGCCCTTTTACATACAACACCATTTTTTTCTTCTATGCAAATTTTCCAGGAGAGTTCAGGGTGTGCTAAAATATGTATTTTGTGTGTTTCTGCATGCAACAAATGAACTGAATCTCCGATACATACTGCACATAACAAACGAATAAGCAGCCTTCAGAGTTCAAAGGGTTAAAGTGAAATTATTGTTCTGGTCATGAGATTGAAATGTGGAAGACACCATCTTTAACTTTGGAAAGGTTGATAACAGTTTACCTAAGCATTATTGTGTGCTGTGAGGTTTTGGAATGACCGAAATGATACGAAATTAACCTAATTTCGCTTATAGTCAAATGCAATTACACAGAAATGCACATATGGGACAACATAAAATGTTTAACCCTGAAAATTTCAGCTGTTTGGGTATATTTTGTGTCATATTATGACTATAATGGCAATTGAGCAATCCTTCACAGTGGACTTTTTTACTATGATATTCTTTTTAAACAGCATGAAAACAATTTGAAAAGCTCACAATGATTTTGTTTCATATTTTCCCTTACACTAGATTCCATTTTAAGACCTCACCAGAGCAAACTTGTTGACTACAGCATACATTTTCTCCAGCTCCTTAGATGTGACAGCTTTGTTCTCTCCTAGTCGAGCATACCGAGCCTGAAGGTACGCCTTAATCCACTTCAGCTGGAACTCTTTGTCAGGGTACAGATCATAGTTGATTTCATCAAGACCTGGGGAAGAGAGAGAGATGTATAATGTCAAATTCCTTAATCCACTTTAGCTTTAACTCCTTTTCAGGGTAAATGTCATAGTTTATTTCACCAAGACCTGGGGAAGAGAGAGAGAGAGAGAGAGAGAGAGAGACAGAGACAGACAGACAGACAGACAGACAGAAAGAAAATGTAAAATTCTGTAGGGCCTACATCTATGATGAGCCGTCAATAGTTGAATACACACTAGGGGGAGGAGGAAAGGCAAAAAAAAAACAAAAAAAATGATAGTAATGTCAATGTTTTTGTAAAAGTTCATGGATAAACTTGTTGCACTTGATACAGAAACACATGACTGGGGAGAGAGGGGCTCACAAAAAGTCTTTCTCCTAAATCCTGACCTCAGGGGGGCATTTCATCAAAGGACTTGTCGGACATTTTATCCGACAAATTTGCTCTCAGCCAATCAGATACAAGCATTTCAGTAGCTTATAACAGTTTGTCGGATAAAACGTCCGACAAGTCCTTTCATGAAACACCCTCCAGTTTGACCTAAATTCATAGCTGTATGCCAGTAAATAACATTTCAATGTAATGGTTAAATTCTGCTCAAGAGAGGCGCAGTGTTGAGAGATTATTTACACATTAAAATTCTCGCTGAGCACTGACACTCCGCATAACTTAAGCTCAACAAACCTAATCAGAGTATCTTCCTACATGTGGATGATGATACATAGGTTACCGGTACAAACTATTCCAAACTTATAAGTCCATATCTCAGGTGGTTCTTGAGATATCGCGATAACAAGCAAATAGACCAGTTTACTAACATATTCAAATTTTATGCATACTTTTTTAACAAAGGTTGTTCTTGAGAACCTGAAAGCTTGCCATAGGCTTGCCCGACATAGCAACAACTAATGTATGCAAACTGGATTCTATGTATTGTAGTTTATTCTTTTATTACAGGTTGTTGTCGCCAGGAAAAAGTTTGCATAAAATTTGAATATGTTAGTAAAATTGTCTATTGGGCGTACGGACGACAACCCTAAAATATAAAGGCCGGTATGCTCGAAGGGTGACTTAAGTTAGTAGGCCTACTAACTTTAGCCACCCTTCAAGAATACTGACCAATGCCTCCAGCAACACTTTCGGTGACAGAGGCATAAACAATAATGGAAAGTAGATTTGTAGGTACTCACCAACAAATTCACAGAAATGGTTGCCTATGTCAAAGGGAAGGTAGTTGTACATAGCATACTCATAGTCTATGAAGGACACCTTATCTACAAAGATAAAAGTAACAACAACAGAGAAATGGGTTGACATGAAGGTCTATATCCACTTGGTCTAACAACAGTCGGTCCAAATCTCTGGTTGTCTAATACCACATGGGCTAAACCCATTTGGTCTACTAACATTTTGGTCTCATTTGCAATTGGTCTAATATATACTTGGTCTAATTCTCACTTTCAGTCTAATGACCAATTCGTCTACTCGGCAGCGAAATGGTCTAATTGCATTTTCGTCTAAAGCAAAAATGAATATTTCGTCTATTATCAGTTGTTACTGGATGTGACCAAGTGGACATTAGACGAAATGGGAATTGAACGAAATGGTAAATAGGCAAAATGCTACTTAGACCAAAAGGTAATTAGACGATCTGGTTATAGACAAAATGGAATTATATCATGTGGGATGAGACCAAATGGACATAATCCAAAGTGGGTTTAGGCGACTTATCAAAAGATAAAGCAGCGGCCTTCTGCATGAAAGCCGGACAACGGCGCTTTAAACCGGATGTACTAATCCCTCCAATTAAGTCCATGGAAGAATAATAGGGGAAGGGTATATAATCCCGCCTTCGACCAAATGGGAATTTACAGAAGTTCTCTTTGCATACCACATTAATATGTAGCAAAAGCAGAACCTTTTCAAAGCATAATCATGCTAAAATAATATAATTTCATCCAAAGAAAGTGAAAATAATAATATTTATGAATAAAATTTTTTTTAATCCATGTACATTGACTTTGTACACAAAATCATGTTTTTGGTCAGACGGTATGCCTAACGGTAGCCTATGTCCAATTTTTCGCGAAAAAGGTTTTAAAAGATGCACAAGACTTGAAAGTAAATGAAAAAATGGTCGCGGAAAATGACGAGGGGGTGCATTCCTCCCCCCCCCCTTCTCAAGTATGATTAGGATTAAACCATGTTTTTATGTTGATGTGTACTAAGCCGTTATGTATGCCAGATGAAAAATTAGAGAAGATTCCTTTTGTTTTGACATTCTATTTCCCCTATAATTGTATGAATAAATGAAAACGAATGAAAAATGAAAATGAATGATAAATTTGACAAACATAATTCATTATGATTCGTAAAAAATAATTCTTCAATAAGTTAAATTATTTGACAGAAACAATGCATTTTTCCAATAAAGACTATCCAATAATTTGTTTTACTATCACTGTTACTTACTTTTTTTCTCATTATAAACGATGTTCCCCAGTAGTAAATCATTATGTGAGAATACCACAGGGGCATCTAGTCTTGTTAGTATAGACTCTAACATATTCACTTCATCCGTTAGCTCTGTTCGAGACATGATTCTTCTCTGGAATCTAAAAACAAAGGAAGAAGAATGGACAAAATGACATATTACCAAGATCCTTTTACAAGATATGTTTATATTATTTATATTGATTTTCTTTTAAATTTCAATCCTGTCAGTAGATCTAGTATTCTTTTCTTGGGAGGATATGTAATACAGATTTTAAAAAATATTATAATGGACAAAGAAACTGTAAGTTACCATTAGAATGAGGAAAAAGAGATATTTTTAGTAATTTTTTTTTGTCCACCAAAAGGGTTGTTGTTCATATGCGACATCACACATCCGTTAGTTATCTCAACATACAAATGCTCATACCTCTCTTATTACTTATTCATTTTTTATCAGACTTTCATTAAAGGCGGTCCTGCACAAGCATCACTAGGCTAAAACGAGGACTCGAGATGCAATCTGTGTGCTTGCCGCCATTGTTCCACGAAGAGCATGCCTTAATTGCATACGGTTGTCAATCCAAATTAGTGCAAACACACGCCAGCCAATTGCCATCGCGCTGTGAATACGATTAGCGACGTACAAGCGTGTGTGTGTGTGGATACTGTGTGTGTGTATAAAGCACTGTATCAGTGCACTATAAGTGAATGCATGCAGTTTTCGGATCTCGAGATGTATTATCACGTGCATAGCTACCTTCTCGCTTGCACATGCGCTAAGCGGATACAACACATTCTCTCATGCATCCGAACATTTGAATCATTGCCGATAAGAAATTGGCTCATGACTTCGGCAATCGTTCGAGCGTTCTAGCTTTTGGTTTTTGGACCACTACGAAAGAGTCGCACATCTTTGGTATGAATGGGCAGCTTGCACGGTTTGTTACCGCGTACATATTTTGAACTCCCTCTACACTATGGGGAACATACACCTTTAATGTCTGTTTCTTTGTTTTTTTTTGTTTTTTTTTTAATGTTTTTTACAATTCAACTGATTCCTAGGACTTCTTTTCCTTTAGTATGGAAGCACCCAGTTCATAAATAAATGTAAATAAATACTCACAACTCTTGTTTCTTGGGGTCCTCAAAGTGATCTGGATGAAGAGATATGAAATGCCTTAGCTTGCCAAAGAGTTCTGCACATGGTGTTGTTGGTTCACCATTAGCTTGTATACAATGCATACCTGCCATTTCCTTTGCAATCAACCTAGATACAAATATTCACAAAAAAATGTACATTTTCTGCAATATTTGTCCAAGAATTTGATATGTTTTAAAATGTTCTATCACATCAGGATGTTGCTGTTTCATACCTATTAATTTGACATTAAGAAATTAATGCAGACTCCCTTTGATTGCAGATGGGCATGAAAGTCTACTGCTCTCCTTCGGTTAAAGATAATCTTTAGCAGTGCTCTGGATGAAAAACAAACTATAGAAACGTTTCCTTCCTGATTCATACTAAATCTTAGCATTATTCATGCGCGTATTCTGGGGGGGGGGGGGGGGGGGCTTTACGGGTCCGGACCCCTGGGTGGGCGTCTAATGGGCGCCAAAATGACCTCAAAGGGCGCAAATCGAGAAAAATATACCCCCCCCCCTTATCGCAGGCCAGCGTGACGTGAAAAAATTTGAGTGTACCTTTTTGCTCGCCCGGTGTAACGGGAAAAAAATAGGTGTACCTTTCTGGATCGTCTACTGGGGGGGGGGGGGGGGGCCAAAATCAAAATCACATCGGGCCCCCGGGTGCCAAATCCTGGATACGCGCCTGTTATTGGCGGCAACCCCTATTGCAGTTTCGCAATTAATTGAAAACAAGTTCGCGAAAGTTTTTTTTTTTTTAGTGTACTGAATCCTCAAATTTCTTTGCTAAATTATTGATCGGCAAACAGTAGCAAATACATGCTTGCCAACAGTTCTCTGACAGATTTTGGTAAAATTCAGGGTTCTGTCAAAGCAAAATTTGTGAAAGTTTTTGAGATCTAACATGATCAATAGCATTGGCAAAAGAAAAGAACATTAGTATTTTCATACAGTTTTAAAACGCACGAACACAAAGAACAATTAAAACTCTGCGAAAATTGCAAATGATGTAAATGATTGCAATTCCAGCAAAGATCCTTGATTCAATATACATCACTATCAGTGACATATTCACGACAGAGCAGAAACAATGCTCACATAGATCTATAAACGAGACAATATCTTACTTGTATATTTTCTCCTCCCTCACAGTTTTCTCATCCAGAATCGCACCAGGCACGAAGTCATAGCAGATACCATTCTGGAAGGAGGCATGGAGCTTGGGCCCGCACCCTGCTTTGTGTAGGATCCTGAACGTGTCTTTCTCCCTCTGTCGATCCACCAGGAGTTCTGTCTTCTTGCCATAGATACGGGAAAGGAGGATGTCTTCCTTATTTGGTGGTACATAGCAACCAAGTAGCTTGTTAGAAATGCCACCTGAAAATACCTTTACGTGTGTTGTATGTAGAGACCAAGAACATTTAGTTACATGAGATGGGGCTATCAATGCAGACAAAATACATAATTTAAAGCAATAAAACTAACTTAATTGGAAACTTAAGACAAATTTGTACAAACATACATGTATGGAAGCTCTTTAATGCACCTTATAATGTAAAATTTCTCTTAACAAATGCCATCCAAGATTCTTAAAAGGTAAATGTTAAACCTTGTGATATTCCTTTCATGATTTCTGGTGAATCTCAGTGAAAATGATTGAAAGATACATAATGTAACCGTTGTTTGGGACCTTTACTGCATTGCCCGCCTGCCGGAGCTTATGGCATGAACGATAACGATCTGTGTAACGATCTGTGTGTATCACCCACACAAAAGAATCTCTATTGGTTTTCCACGTGAACGATGAAATGTGACAGGTCCCCGACTTTCAACGTTTTATGTATACTTATATTGTCAAATAAAGACGCTAAAACAAGATTTCATGGAATATAATCTTCTTTATTATAGTTAAAGGATTCAATGTTTCATAATAATATCTAACTGTGAATCCAAATTAGATTTTTCCTTTTCCCAAAACTATACACCAGCTTTAAGATCCAGTCACAATCTGTTAATCATGTCAACTTCTTTGATTCCTTGAGCTAAGCGATAGTGCCCCACCTAGCTCTGATATGAGACCAAACGGGCATTACCCGTAGTAAAAGTGGGTTTCGATCAAGTGGCAATTCACCCAGACCAGATGCAGGGATGTGCACGTAACTGGTTGTGACCATACACCCTCTCATCTCCTTACCTTAACTTTGACATCTTTATCCTTCCATTCTGGTCTGACTAGCTTGGCTATGGGAACGATGCTTTCCTCTGCACTATCCTCATCAACAAGAACATCAAGATGGGGCAAGTTGGAATCCCCACTCATAGCCATTTCCAGGGATATCTACATAATATTTATTAATAATACTAATGAATACAAATTACAACTTAAAATGTCAGTAGAGGTGCCAGCCCAAAAACGAAGATCGTCTAAATTACTGGACCTGTCCTCGTTTATGACACTAGTACAAAAAGCTTTCGAATTGAGGTTAACTCCATCTACTGAAGATTGCTCTGGACTATTTCTGTTACTGAAGACAGGAAATGTCTTTGTTTATGCAGATGATCATGCTTTTCTGGACCGGTGCCTCTTTTGAATCTACTTGCATTTAGTTACAAAATGTGACTACTGTAATTGTGAAAATGTTCGCGGTACATTAATTTCCACAGATTTTGCGCGAAGATCGGCAGACGCAAATTTGAAAAAACCGCAAATAGATCTATATGAGCATGCTTTATATACCGGTACATGTATTGGGAGCATTTTATTGCTTGCTTAAATGAACATGCAGCGCGAATTCAAGAACATGTTAACATTTTTTGAGGCCGCTCAGTGCGAAAAAATTAATCGCGCGAAAAAACAGCAAATACAGTACATGTATGAGAACTCATCATGGCATTAACATCCGAGTGCCAGTGGGACTATGGGCAGCAGGCTTTGCAACTTGGTCACGTACATTGGGTTTTCTCCAAGGATTTTATATTTTAAAGGCAGTAGGTCGGGAGCTCCCATGGGTAATTTGACACCATGAATGTTTACCCCGTAACAGCTGTTTTGCATCATCTGACCACTGCCAGTCTTATGTAATGCCTTGTTTATTCCACCAATCACTTCATCTGGTAAAGTCGTTAAATCTCCCTTTCCCTGGCCCGATGATGCCCAAAGCTGTCCAAGATGGGACACATTGTTTTGCTGTGGTCCAGAAATTTAGCTTCAAGACAGGTATTTCAAGTGCTTTTCACAAATTCTGGGATCAGAAAATTATGATCCACTCCCTATGAAATCTGAAGACCCCAGCTGTTTAAATAGATCTAGAGGTCTAGGGCCTAGGCCTACTAATTCAATGTAAACTTGCCCAAGAAATTTTCAGAGAATAGCTTTTTACTAAATTTCATTTCACGTGTAGTGAATTGTGCCATACATGTAGCTTTAGTAGTGCTAATAGCCGACTGGCTTTCTATACACACTGAATGTAAATATAGCACACACACCCCGTGCGTGTTTTAGGGTTGTTAAGTCCGTTGTCGCACGCCCGTAAAGTTAATGTAAGAGCTATATCGGGCAGACAACGGCAGACATGTTTTAGACCTTGGATTGATCGGTTAGCTATATTAGGCACCTCGCTATTCACCCCCGGAACGGTAGAGCCAATACATAGTATTAGGGCACCCTCGGCCAGTGACCAGCCAGCCTTCGGCAGAACCTTGAGTCCAGGTTTGGATCATCTCTCTACGGGAGCGCGCTCCGCTACAGCATCGCAGTCTTCGCTTCGGCAGACTTCACCAGCTTTAGCGGGTGCCCTTAGAGTGTTTGTAGTCATAGTTTAAGGTAGGACATAAACTGTTTATACTCTTTATTAGTGGTAATTATATTGTTAGTTAGGGATTATATATATTTATAGCTTGAGCCACACTATACACGCAACTATCATGACAAAAAGAATTAAAAACACCCCCAAATTTTCCCTCTGGCTAAATATTCCATGGGAACTTGTCATGAAAGTTATCCTAAAAGGATCATCTAATAAAATTAAAAACAGCAAGAACAGTGAAGGGAACAATAACATCCAAACACCCAGTTATTGAATAACGGAGAACAAATATGGATTTTAATAATGGAAAATTAAGTTCAATCTCTGAAATTCTTCACCTTAAATCTCGCTTAACGTTAATTATGTTAACTGCTAATGTTAGTGCTACCAATTGGCATTAGATCTAACGTTAGATTCTAGATCAAGATTTTTTTTTTTTTTTTTTT